>CAJFCO010000046.1:1799918-1822399 GCA_904066015.1 Synergus gifuensis | reverse complement strand
AAAAATATAATGTTAATTATATATAGTTGTTATATAGACAAATATAGTTGTTTAAAACAAACAAGAAAAGATAGGGTGTAATTTAAAAAAAATATTGATATTCAGGCCTAATTTAAAAAAAAATCCTGAGAAGAAGATTTTCAGAAATCCTGAGAAGAAGATTTTCAGGTCAGTAAGTGCTGAGTCTCCTGGGTCGAGGATAAGTATTTCATTAAATTCCTTGGCATAGAAGGCTTCATAGAGCGCTTCACCCCTGTGATTATTCTAATTAGAAATTACCACGTGCATAGAATTATAATTAAAAACATCTAGAATCCATTAGCCCACGTACTATATATACGAGGACCCTTAAAATGTTTTTATTTATTTTTGAATACATCTTTTGCATCTAATTTGAATTCATATCAGTAAATGCAAACTAAAATATAATGGAAAATTTTCTTAAAGTGGTTCAAATAATCCATTAGAGTGAGAGAAAAAATTCAGTCTTTGCTCATTTAAAAAAAATGGAGAGTAGATGTTTCATTAGAAGAGATGCAGTTCTGAATCGTCTTCATTGTCATCAGTGCCACGAAGTTTTATAGAGGAAAAAGAGACAAATAATGGCTTTCAAAGCGATGAGAAAATAAATGTAAAATGTAAAATGAAAAATTTTAAGCTTTAAATTTAAAAGGTGAAAGAGAAAATTGATATGAATCCGCAGGACTAACTGCTATTGTTCAAAAAACGTGAGATTTTTATAATTCTCTTCGAAGATAATTTAAGTGGTTCTTAATTTAAATTTAAAAGCATGAATTGAATAAAATAATTTCTTTCGAACGATTATAAAACCAGCCTACAAATATCTATAGATAAAATTGTATAATAAAAGAGTATAAAATTATTCTCTTATGAAGAGACTCAAAATAATTTTTAAAATTAGTTTTGCTCCCTAATAACTGACCTTAAGGGCATGTGATACTTTACCATAAGAGCAAATTAGTTATACCAATTATACATTCATAATAATAAATATTTTTAGTAAATAAGAGTCAATAAACCTTCGTCTACATGAGACGAAGGTTTATTGACTATTATTAGCTAAAAATACTTATTATTATGAATATATAATTGGTATAACTAATTTGCTCTTATGGTAAAGTATCACATGTCCTTAAATTGAAAACTCAATTTAATATTTTTTTCCCTGACTTCTTTTATTTTTAGGGGGATGAAAACTGAAAAATGTAGGATCATTAGAAGCACCTATACGAAATTCCTAGAACACAGCAGTTTTCAACCAACTCGGTCGGTACCAGAGAAAGGAAAACTCTTGACGCTTATGCGTTTCCTTGGGGTAAAAAATTCCTGGTAGCTATGTTACCGACGATACTCGAGATCAAGTACCAACTCAAAGCAAAATCCTTCTTGCAATGAGTCTTCCTTTCTCGACTGATAATAAATTATCTCAAGAGAATTAGAGACAGCAACCTTGTCATCTTTTTAGGAGAATAAAAACCACTAGAGAAACTAGAGATTCGGAAAATTAATGGTTGAGTTTAAGGGTTGATTCTGATAAATAGATTTTACGTTTCTCGAAAAAGGTCTCATTGAAAGTGGGTTTGTTTAATTTTTCTTAATAAAGAGTGGTTGAAAAACTGACTTTTTTGTGGAGAATTATATTAATTTACATATATACAAGGACATAAAAATTTGTATTCATAAGGACATAAGAATGTTCACATTAATTCAATGCATATTCTTCAGAACTGGAGAATTCATTTCATTCACCCTTTCATGCGAGGTATTTCTTGGCACGCGTGTGATCTCTATGCAGTTATTTCAATTTTTCTGGATAGGAATACAAATTTATGAGGAGAATGGTGTGAAAAGGCACGAATATGTAAAAAGGTGTTTTACCGCAAGTCAATTTCCGTTTTAATGCAAAATCAACATCCACGTATAAATGATAAAGGCCGTTAGCTAGCTACAGAAAACGACAACGGAAACCACTATAGGATATTAGTTGGCCAAAAAGGAAATTCATTTTCGTTCTCTCTGACAGGAGACACAAGAATTATTTCCCAAAAAGGTGCAGTGCTAGATGGACTGATTAAATTATCGATCCTCACCTAGTATGAGTACTCATTTATTTTTAGCTTTCGCGAGGCATCTGCTTTGCGATATTTCTTCCTTCATAAATAAGATATTCTTGGATATCATTAATTTCCTCTTCATTTCTTTTCATTTCTTTTTATCTATTTTTATTTCTTTTACATTTACTTCTTATAAATTAACAGATCAGAATACTTATTTCACAAAGTTAAGATTTCACTGATTTAATGATTTGAAGCTTTTAATGTTTGATATTTGAACCAAAATCGCATGGATGGTTTAATATAATAGAAGGCTCTATTACATGAAGTATTTTGTAAATTATATGTATGTATAGAAACAGGAATCGATTATGCTAATATATATATATATATATATATATTACGTGATCACAATGTTATTGTGTAAGTAACGATGCTTTTATCAGTAATTAATTTCTCCCAGAGACCATATCATATTATCATTGTATGGAAGTTTAATATTATTAGATTCGAAGTGAGCGTCATAAATAAGCGAAATTTTATCTTTAGCGATAATAATTAACTGCTGAGAAAATCGAATTACTCACTAAGTTTTAATCGGCGATCTCGCACATATTCTTTGAGAGACCACTCACCTGAAACAAATGAAAAAACATTTTTTAAATAATTATATTAAATATTCAAGGTGTTTTAAGTAACTCTAAAATAAAAATTTCTTCTACATACATATGCATAATTTTTTTAAGTGTATAAGGTCTGATAAAAAAATTTTCGGATAAAATGCTTTCTATATGGAAATGAAAGTCGAGATCACGAAAGAGTCTGCAGCTTTAGATAAAAAGAAAAATTGTGACATTCCTTTATACTTCACTCGAGCTTTTCTCATTTCCATGTATTGCTCTAACCAAAATGACTTTATTCTGCTATTTTAACAAGGAATATTTATAGAAAAAAACTGGGACTCGTTTTTTTTAACTGCGCAATGTTTTTTTTCCTAGAATTTTTTGTGGTTTCTTGCATAAGCGTAATTTTAAAAAAATTTCTAAGCTTTTGAAGTCGTAATTTCTTTAATTAGAAAATTTTGAGGGATTAAATAAAATCAATTTAATTAGAGATTTCATCAAAATGTTAGAAACCAATCCCGAAGTTGATTATTGAATTGGAAATGTTAGAAGCATCATGACCTATATTTCAACTTTGCCACCATTATCAGTTTATGATCACTTTGAATTCGAGAATTACTATCAAACTCGAAGTCTACTGTTATTAAATCATGATGCAATTTTTGTCCACAACTTGCCTCTCTCTCAGGAGCATAAAAAAAAGTATCTGAAGAAAAACTGTCGGAGCTAAAGTTCTGTCATAAAATATAACTTCTACCTCCTAAGAGTATAGAAGAAATCTTTGTAGCACATTAAATTACGTCGAACGGAAGATTTTGCACCGATTTTCTTTTTATGAAACATCTGTCGTCAACTTTTTTTACAACTTTTCTTTATAAACAAACAAGTAAAAAAAAATCGAAATCTTTAATAGCTTACTTTGTTAAGAAATTCTCCTATTTTTCTAAATGGAATGAATGAAGACGAGAAGATAATTAAAGTAAAAGTGGCACTTCACCTCAGATAAGTGGTAACTGTAACTCCACACTGTCTGACTTAAAACTAGTTAAACTACTGCGATTGCGGATTTAACTAAATAAGTTACACTGCTTCAAATTCAAGCTATTTTGCTTAAACGAAACACGACAATAAAATTTAAGAAGATTCAATAGTTATTATTTTCTTTAATAAAAAATGTAGACAGAGGAAGAATTATACTCAATAAATTACATTAAGTACGTCCTACGTTAATTAATTTAGAAATTAGAACTAAAGTTTCTTTACTGCTAAGTAAGCCCTTATTTTTTGTTTCTCTTTTCCTCTTTTCCCTTGTGATTCCCACAGGTCGGTTTAAGTTTGGCACGAAACTCAGGGAAACTTTCTTTTGTCATAAAATATGTGCTATACTATAAACTAAACTTTCGAATGTGGAAAAACCACTAAACTTTTAACATACACACACGTACTGCATTACACAAAAATAATATCCTTCTCAATTTAGGAAAGTAATTACAGCTAATTTTATAATTATTTTGTGTGTAGCTTAATTATTCTTGAAATTCTAAACTAAGCGTTCTAAAATGTTTCGCATAGTTTTACATTATTTTGCACAAGGAATTATAAACTTCTCTTACAACCATGACATGGAAGAGCACTTTGGAGTTTCTCCGCAACTTACATGTGTCATAGTTATGAAAAAGCACCAGTGCATAAAAAAATGACAAGTTGTAAGTCAACATGAAATATGTATGAACTAAAGAAGTGTATGTTTGTATAACTATGTATATTTTTTTATGTCATCGTGCTACCGGGCTGGAAACGAGAACTTGGTACATATCACACATCAACTTCGCAGTAAAACTTCAAATATGTACATTTTTATTTTTAAGATTCCTCTCTTTAGACTTTATCACTTTTGATATCACGTTTTGAACGATAAAAGAGAATTCCACTGAGTAATAAAACAACATTTGCCGATGCTTCACTTCTTAATATTTCTTTTTAATATTTGATAATAATCTTGTATTTAACTTCGAAGAAAAGACTATTCTTTATCCTCGACTTATAAGAAATATGTAATAATAAATTTTAGGTGTAGAAAGCAGAAATATTCCCTTGAGGATTGATATCTGTATCTCAATGAATTCCATCGGTTTTCGATGAATCTTGTCGATAAAAGAGATACTGAAATTCTTACCAGAGGTTTTAAATCTCAGAAGCAGAGATTTATATTGAAAGTTCCAAGCGTTTTATTGAATTAATAACTTCATTTATCTATTCATTTCATGTAATTTAATCTTTAATTTAATTTAGTTTCAATATTATATATTGCAATTCAATAATTCAGATTCCGACAATTAATGAAACTTAATTTCATTTGATTTTCACAATATTGGCCTACAAATAATTTATATGATTTTAAACTTCATTTATGAATTAACATCATTTGGCTTAATTCACTAAAATGCTATAGTAAATTATGTAATATTTAGAGCTCCTTTAACTTAATCCATATAAATCCCATATTCCGTGAGTAACTCTGTGACGCCATTCTCCTATTTTATATCTGCAAGCAATTTCACAGCGCTCGCCTTGAATCTTGATACTTATTAGAATTTAATATGCATCCTAGATTTACAAACACAGTACTCACTTACTGAATAAATTTACTATAATTATACATAAATATTAGCTTGAAAAATAAGATTAAACTTTTACGGTCTCTAACTTTAAATCTCATATATAAAAAGGAAGTTTTTAATGGACAGAGTAAAATTTATGAAGTGTTTGCAACAGTGTTGAAATAGGGGTACTAAATTTGTTAGTAGTAATTTTATATATACCGGTAAAGTTACAACGCGGCATTTCCTGCCTCGTCTACTTCCGTTCTCAATCCCCAAGTTATAAAGCCAACAACAATACGTACAAACAACCCAATGAAATCCCTTTTCATTAGTTTCTTCAATTCACTTTTAATAAACAATTGACAAATAATTTTTCAATGTAAAAGCGCACCATTTTCTTCTGGGATGAGAAGAAAACAAGAATGCTCTTTTTCATCTGCAAAATTAACGCTCACATTCGAATTTCTCAACTACGAATAATTTGTGTCTATTCTTTCATAAAAATACAGTAGAATTATTTCATTTTATTATCTTCAATAGAACTTTTATGATAATTACTTGCCCATTTAGGAGTATAATAAATTTCATCAAATGGACCGTAATTTTTATGAGATCAGTTTTCTGAAACGTAAATTGCGAACATCATCTAAATTGCCAGACATATGTATCTAACTAGCATATCATTTTCAGTGAGATCATAACGTTTATGCCAAATAGTTTACAAAGTGCTTTGCATTTATGTTCCATCCTCATCCGATTTTATGCGACCATTTTACATTTATGACTATGAAACATTTATCACGCCTCCTTTACTAAAGTTCTTCAACCATTCAGATTCATTCTGGAAATAGAATATGGAAAATAAGCTATAAATATATTTTTAATTGCTATTTTCACTGCTTCATTTACACGTTTTTTCTTTCCAAAATCTGCCTTTCTACTAATGGATATCCTTTTATAAAATGATGCTTTGTCCGAAATGGCCGTTCTGCTGCAATTACTTGGCCTATATCCAAAATGATTGCATTACAACATAGAATTGAATATATTTTTTTAAAAACAGAAGACATTTCTTCATAAAACTGTATTAAATATTATTTTTAATAGAATGATTCTAGTTGACAGTTGAGTGAGAGCATTTTCAATAAATTGATAGTTTTTTATTTCTCAATTACTTTTTAACACGCCTCTGTGTCTCCGTGACTCACCTTTCCTCGTATTTGAAGGAAGCTCTGGAAAGATCGCTCCAAGCACTCATACTTCTGCTCCTCCTTCTGTAAGAAGATTGAGGAGCAAACTGCCTCGCGCTGCTTCTTCTCCTGATGGAAGACAGATTTTCTGCTTGGAAATAAACTCTCGGTGCAGATTGTGTTTTCGGAATATTCGGTGGTGTCGACGCAGGTGTCGAAACCACATTTGTAGTCACATCCGGAAGTTCCTCGTAATCCCATTCTTTACTTCCCATTTGAATCAAGGGCTCCGAAGAAGCATTTGATCCTCTAAGATCGTCCCGAGGCTCACGCCTTATCGCCACGATGAATTTCTCTCACTTTCAATCTCTTTCTTATGAAAATTCAACCGGAGAATATTGGACAATAAAAATTCACGAGAAATATATATTTCTTAGGAATTTTTTCGCTTTTCCACCTTTTTTTCACATTATATTTTTTTCTTCCAGGAATTCACTTCTCTGAAAATTGATATCCTCACCATTCACTGAGATCTTTGAGCAATTCGACTATGACCCTCTTTAATTAAATTTGAATCGATTCTGGCTACTTTGATGCTATCAAAGTGAATCCTCTCTTGGAATGCGAAGGCGTGAATTCATTAGCGGTCGAGACTTGAATGAAAAAACTCATTACCTACTTAACGACGATCTGATTTTTGGTTTAAACATTTCACTAAAAGCCTCTTCTGACTCGGATAAATATTTTTTCTCTTAACACTTGATGCTCGAATTTCTGAGACTCTACAACAACTTGGCACGAGATCCTCTCGATAACTTTTTCATAGAGCTGCCTTTAATAGGCTAACATGTCAACAAGTCTTCAACGTAACAATCTTCATCAACACAACAATAATAACAACCAGATCAACAACTTCTGGGTAGATATGTAAACTTTCTGCAACATTTGCTTATTCACTAGTAACTATTATTTGTATATTTTGTATTGAAAATTCTGATTCTACTTTATGGCTTCTTGAACGTCTTCGCACTTATTTCAAGTATTTTTTTTAAACTTGAAGCAACTTGAACATTTATCTAACGATTTTTATTAGAATTCAATAAGATAAGCAACACTAACTGTCGAGGGGAAGAAGCGACTAACCACTGGTGTTGTTTTGCATCGATTTACATCAAGGACACATCACGGGGTACAATGTAGAGCCCTCTGATAATAGAATCTAGTGATTCGAATATATAGATTAACTAATTAGATTAACTAATCTACCGACACGAGAAGGATCCTAGAACTAGCATTTAATCCAAATCTTCCAGTATTTAATTCTTATAAGAAATTGAATTTATGAACTCATTGAATCGTCAATTTTTTTTTGCAGAAGGTAGAGAATGTTTCCGAGTGTTTCATGGCTAGGAAATTGTATCGACGAATGCAGTGCTAGAACGGGTCAGAGCCAAGGTCACGGACAAGGTAGCACAACCGATCGAGTGCGAATTCCATTGGCTAATCAAACTGAAATTACTCTCTTGCAATACTAACACCATTCCTCATTAATCACATAATCAAGACCCTCTTGGGATCCATTTCTCCAACTGTAACCACAAACTCGAGATTGAACTACAAAGAAGCCATAATATTGCTTTTCAGAATCCTGATCTTGGTTACCGGTTAATATTTTCTCAAAAATCATTTCATAAAACTGATTTATGTCAGATGAATAAACTTTTTTTCCTCTTGTGTCATTGAAAAATTTTCTGTTCCTTTATTAGTTTTTCATTAATCATATTTCGTTGATTCTTCTATATGATCTTGGCATTGAATTCCGTGACACACACACAACACTTTAGGCACAATTTTCAAATAACAAAACGCATGTTTTGAAGGGTAAATTTAATTTTAGATGCCAGAGAATGAATCCGCATTTCCGGTGCGGGATTACGTGCACGCTGTGATGGGAGGCGCAAAAAAAAAAGGATTAAAACGTGTGTCACTGATGGTAAGTGCGTCAACCATGCGTCAGTATGCCAATGACGTTTTTCACGGGGGGAGGTAGCTCAGAGCTCTCCACCCCTACTGCGGTACATCGTAGCGGTTTTCTCTCGTATTCCACCCGGTATACCCCATTTTCACCCCCACAACTTCCCTCCTTTCCCCATCAAAGAATCTCCCTTCGTCGGTTTCCGGGAATTCTCGCTCGCACGCTTAGCTTGCACACCATCGTATCATGACGCCGTAATGTGCGCACACATGCACGTGGTACTATCGCGCCGTTGTCAAGGCGACTGCGCCACGGGGTAGACGATAGACCGTGGCCTTGTTCCCCAAATCTGGATGAAACGGATGGTCGAAATTTGTGCAGCCCCAAAAAGCGAAAAGAGATCCTCTTAGAGGATTTGCTTGTGAGATAGAAAATATAATATATGATGGCATACAGAAGGATACCGAGGGGTTAATGCAGATTATGTAAGGCAAAGGCATATTAAATGGTATTGGTCATTTTCATTTGGCTATAAGGGATTTCAAGTAGTATAGGTCAGTTTGGAAGACATATCAAATAGTTGAGACAGTTTCAAGTCAGACAGAAGGGATTTCAAGTAGTTTAGGTCATTTTACGTCAGAGGAATGCGACATCAAGTGGTTGAGGTAGTTTTAAGTCAGACAGAAAATATATAAAGTAGTGTATTTATTTTTCAGTCAGACGTGGTGAAGTTGAAAATTTGTGGTATTGTAATTTCAAAACCAAGACAAATTGATATCAAGTAGTTTAAGTCAATTTTGGGTCAGAAAGAAAGGATATTAATTGATTTAAGTCGTTTACGTCAGGCAGAAAATATATAAAGTAGTGTATGTATTTTTAAGTCAGAAAAAATTGATATAGAGTAGTTTAAGTCAATTTTGGGTCAGACAGAAAGGATATTAAGTGATTTAGGTCGTTTAAGCCAGACAGAAAATATATAAAGTAGTGTATGTTTTTTTAAGTCAGACGTGGTGAAGTTGAAAATTTGTGGTATTGTAATTTCAAAACCAAGAAAAATTGATATCAAGTAGTTTAAATCAATTTTGGGTCAGGCAGAAAGGATATTAATTGATTTAAGTCGTTTAAGTCAGGCAGAAAACATATAAAGTAGAGTATGTATTTTTAAGTCAGACGTGGTGAAGTTTAAATATTTGAGGTATTTTTAATTCAGAAAAAAAATTTATGTCAAGTAGTTTACGTCAATTTTGGGTCAGACAGAAAGGATATTAATTGATTTAGGTCATTTAAGTCAGGGAGAAAATATATTAAGTAGTGTATGTATTTTTAATTAAGAATTGGTGAAGTTCAAAATTTGAGGTAATTTTAACTCAGAAAAAATTGATATTAAGTAGTTTAAGTCAATTTTTGGTCAGACAGAAAGGATATTAATTGATTTAGATCATGTAAGTCAGACAGAAAATATTTAAAGTAGTGTATGTATTTTTAAGTCAGACGTGGTGAAGTTTAAATATTTGAGGTAGTTTTAAGTCAGACAAAGGGAATATCAAGTAGTTTAAGTCAATTTTGGGCAGACAAAAGGAATATAGAAGAGTTGAGGTCATTTCAAGTCAGACATGATTCAAATAAAGTAGTATAGATCATTTTAAGCCCGGGAAAAGACATATCAAGTAGTTGAGGCAGTTTCAAGTCAGACAAAAATGAGATCAACTGGATGTCAAGTACTTTAGGACATCTGAGTTCAGAGTAAAGGGGCATCAAGTGGATCAGTTAGTTTTAAGTCAGGCAAACGGTCTATTAAGCAGTTTAGATCGTTTTAAGCCAGGCATGATAGGATATAAAGTAGTGTAGGTCATTTTAAGCCAGACAAAAGGGATATCAAATAGTTTAAGTCATTTTTGAGCCAGACAGAAAGGATATAAAGTAACTAAGATCATTTCAAGTCAGACATGATTAATATACAAGTAGTATAGGTCATTTTTAGTCGGCCATATTGAATGAAATGTAGTGTAAATCATTTTAATGTCAGTAAAAAAATTCCGTGATTTAATTACGTCTTCCTCTGGAATTCAATGGAATGTACATTCATGAAAAAATTTGGTTTTCTTTTTATTAAAAAATATACCTTCACGTGCCTAAACATAGCGTCAAGGAAGGTTTCAAAAGATACGAAATTTAAACGTTAAACTGCATCGACCCATCTCAGGAATACATTAAAACAGTATGACCTTAAGTTTTGTCAGAGACATGATTAAACTTTTCCTTCCAATTTCACCAGCTCCTTAAAGGCAAGCTATTATGGCTCGAATAAAGAATGGAATGATAGTTCAAGACAGAAATAAAGCGTAAAAAGTAGTACAAGTCATTTTATGTCAGACGTAAGGATATCTAATATTATAAGCAGATTATCTTTCTAGAGTTAAAGTTAGAAACCCCAAGTAGTAGAAGACGTGATGTGTCAGCCATAATTCCGAGTACTATAAGCAGAGTGCAGTTGTAGGCTGAGTGGCACTTTGTATAAATTACACGTGACTCGTCCAAATAGATTATAAAGTAGTATAAATGAGTTCATGAAATATTAAGTAGTACAAATCAGCTTCTGTCTGTCTGCAGATCTCCTTTTTCTTAATTTTCATTTAGTTATTTTTTTGCAAATTGATGTTATTACAGGGAACAAAATAGACCTAATGGAGATTGTTGTTAGCTGCGGAAAGTTAATAGTCTGCAATAATCGAGCAAATTTGAGCTTTCATGCTTGGGAATTGTGCGAATAGAAACAATATCAAGAGTACTTTGGTGAAGTAGTAAATGCCAAGCGAATGAATGGAAACCCTGGCGCTCGACATCGATTCGAGTAAAGCTGCGATATATTTTATACCCAGTTCCTAAACTTGCAAGCGGGCTTGCGCTTTTGACAGCATTTACCAGCGCGGAAAGCTCAAACCCGGCGATGTCACGTGCTTATCCGATATACCGCGTGCTAAAGAGCTTCTGTTTGTGACAACATATTTCACGGAAGAGATGCTCTATTTATTCACTCTTCGTGTCAATAAGATATTCCACTTTATTGGAAATATACTCGCGCGTACATTTGACCTCTATATAGAAAATAAAATTATAAAAAGGGATAGAAAATATACACGAGAATAATTCATCAATTTATTATAATTTTTTTCGTACTTACTATGTCGCTTTTGCGAGAAATTAGTTCTAATCTTGAAAATTTCCCTTGATGAGAAATGAGGGTTAATTTGTACCGTAAAAACTGTCTCGAATAGAGATTTATGGAAACTGGAGAACTGAAAAGAGCGCAAGTCTGGAATTATTAATACCTTTTAAGAGCGGCGTCCTTTGTTGCAAATAGAGTGAACACGGCTAGAATGGCAACGCTACTGGAGCAGCACATCTTGGAAGTGAGTGTAATGAAGAATAATGCTTTGAAAAGCATGAAATATTAGCTTCGTGTGTTGCATGTCGAGGCAATATACATTTCTTCACAAAGAAATATTATTCATCTCCAATTGTTCGACGAATTTTCACCACAATTTTGAGATTAATAATATGTTTTTAGTTGTCATTTTCCGTATTAATATATTAATAATAATTATCATTATCAAGTTTTCTTATATTCAGGAAGGAATTTTGTTGCTTTCACAGGAATTGTCTTTCGATACACTAGAGTGAACACAATAAAAACATCAATATTCTAAAAAATCAATTTCCAGATTTTTCCTTGACCCTATTCAAGAGCCGGCTTTTTCCGCATTAATAAAATAATTAATAAAATAAGTTTATAAAAGTAGGATATTTTTAATTGTTACCTTCTTCATTAATTAAGATATAGAAAAAAGACATTAAATTGATTTGATTTTCAAATCTTCTAGATAAATAATGAATATAAAGAAATATATTTTAAATAAAATTCTACCTTTTTTTTGAATTTTACAGTAAATTTTTTATTTTTAGGAGAGTTCAGATATTTAATTGGAAAGTGGGAATCTCTATTTTTTAATGTTCAAGATCTGATTGGCAACTGAAAGGGATGAGCCAGGCGCTATCTGTTGACCAGTGCAAGTAGTTCAGAAAGGTTGAGGAAAATCTAAAAGCTTATGGAAACTCGAGATTTTTCTACATTGACATGACTGTCGATAATACAGAATGACCGAGTGGCAAAAACCCTCAGAGAATTCCTGCACATCCTCAATTGATCGATTCAAATTCTAATGACCCAAATCAAGTGCCTCTGATATCTTCAGATAATTAAAAATTAAAACAGCAGACATTTAATTTTGGAATTCACGTAATGGTAACAAAATGGACTTTTTAAATTGCTCACAAAAAGAAATAGTTACAATTCTTATTCAGTAGCATAGGTCATTTTAAGTCAGACATAATGAGAATTATCATCATTATTTTATTATTATTATTTATTGCAGTTTATTTGAGAAAATAAATCTCAGGAAATGATCAATTTCCGTTGACAATATTTTACATTGCAAATGAAATACTTGTATTTTATTAAATTATTGTGAGAAGCATAATAAAGTTTATTTGAAGCACTTTAATTTATTTCTACATACTCCATAAAATTTCGCCTTTGGCATTTCTGCATGAAACTATCTGGAACAAAATGAACTCGGGCTCTCATGATTGGATGGATTTTTATTCCAGTAAAAGCAAAGAGAGGCAAAGAGACAATAGATTCATTAACGAAATACTCGTGTCTTTCGCACTTTTTTATATTTAAACATACATTTGGTGTTTAAAAATTCTTTTTTCCCAAATACACGAATATTAATCTGCTGCTGGATTAATAAATGCATCAGACAGCTTGTTTAAATGAAAATTTTTTTTATCACTGCATCTTTTCGCGATGACAAATTATTTATGTTATATTTATAATCATTTATTTTTCATTATTATATTATATAATACTCATAAAAAATAAGATATTTACCACGAAAATTCGTCTAAAAATAGACTGAAAAGGATTTTAATGTAGGATATTAGATGGAAGTCATTAATTTTAATATGCTTTGATATTGGATGTTGATTAAGCCTGTGATAAAAAAAGTATCTCTTAACGAAAGTTTCAGAGGGCGAATGTTTCAACGAGAAAGGCAGTAAATTGGCAATTAAGGAATCAGCCTTCTTACGACACAACATTTTATGTTCACAGTCTGGTAGGTTAATATATATTGAATATATTTCAAATCTAATAAATTGACTAGTAGCTAATTTCCTTAAAATAAACAAACAGGGATTTTATACCTATAAAATTATGGTTGCTAGACCACCTCGATTTCCTCTGTGGTTCGCCACTTGCGTTAATTACTATTCTGCAATTATTGTGTCGCTGAGGAAAATTGATAGTTATTGGTCCTTTGATTTGCTACATTGACTCCAAATTCGAAATTATAGAGCTCAGTAATTATTATGCATGACTCGAGTATCTAAAATCACATGTTATTCTATCAAATTCACTATTTGAAAATGGAGTTTACTCCAGAAAAATATAGATTCAAAGCTGTCTTACTATTCCATTAATTTTAATTGAGTGCAATAATTAATTAGCTGAACTTTGCCTCATTAAAAAATAAAAATTCATTTAACTCTGATAAACTTTTTACCACAAATAATTAACACGTTGCTCTCTTCAGACAATTAAAAATGAATTAAAATATATATTTTAATATGAAGCATCAAATATAATATTTTTTTTACGACAGTTGGAAAAAACTTTTTCTTTCATACGGATTCATTAATCACATTCACTAAATTGGAAGTCAAGCGTATCCTTTTCAACCCAAACCAAAGTATCATTTCTCATCCCTTTGACTGAAACCAGCAAAAAACTAATAGAAGGAACACTTTCTTCAAATCGATGAGAATTTGGAATAAATGTTTGATTAATAAATTAAAAAACCCACAAGAAAAAAAAAAAGAGAGAATTTTCTTGGGCTCAACTTTAAAACTTTTGTCACGACTCTACTTCATCTTCCGAAGGCCAACTATCATGAATAATCGTTTATTGTAATTTCCTCCGAAGAAAGTTGTTTCCAAAGCAACTGTAGTCTTCGGCATTAGAATGCTTGTCACTTCAAGTAGAAAATATAATCATGAAGTTTCTTCATTCTCAACAATTGGAATTGAAGAATCGAGAAGTGGAAAAATACATTTGATAGATATCAAAAAACCGTCAAGTAAGGAATTATTTTTAGAAGTAAAGCAAAAAATAGATAAGCGTTCCAATAACCGTAAATTGTAAGATGCATATCAGAATTCGAAGTCAGTGACTCGAAAAGAGAGCTAGACGAGTAAGCTGAGGACGATAAATTGCTAGAAACAAAGGAACAAAGGTCTGCTTTGTAAACCAGGCATTATCAACAAATGTACAAGCACATTCACTTAATTCTGGGTCACGTGATTATTTCACGTTCATTCATGCGTATAGAGATTTTTCGAGGCTGAGTTGTCCTCGTTAAGAACAGAAATCTTGAAAAAGTCGGATTCCTGTGAAAAAATATCTGAATTTTTTTCCGAAAAAAGTCAAGTGGGAGGAGGGATGAATTTTGGCATTTTTTATCAAAGTTATATGTTGATGGTGAAGTGCTCCTGGCATTGTCTTATTTCGCGCATAAGCTGAGGGTCGCACTTGACACAATTAATATCGACCGTTCTTTCTATTTTTGCCATTCGTCTTGTAACAAGGCATGACCTGTGGAAGGTGAAGTCACGTGTTTAGGCAGACTATGAATTTCACATTAGAGATCCAAAAAATTAGAGTCCCAAAAAATTAGAATATTAAATTAAAATACTAAAGGAGGGATAATATAGAATACAGGTAAATGGTAATAAAAATGACATTTTCACGCTAGTAATGAATAAAAATAATTTATTACACTAGTGGCGTAACAGAAAATTATGCTGATGGTAAAAAGGTGTGGAGATGATCGAAACGAAAATTTTGACAAAGTGCCTACGATCAATGGGACGAGGAATAGAGAAATTGTTCAGAAGAAGTATAATTCATATCATTGTATGATTTGTATGAATTTCATTACAGAGAAATAAATCCACAATCATCCACTTAAAATGCGTATCTGTTCAGATCGATAAATATTTTTATAAAGACTCATTGAAGTCCTCCTTTCTCTATTTTTCTTTCACTCAATACTCTATTCTGTTCACTGCTCTCAATTTATGACTACAATAGCAGATTATAAAAGGACAATTTTGATTTAGATCTATTTTTAGCATTTTCCTTTTATAAATTTTCTTTTATTTTTGGAAAAATAATTTGAAAAGAGTAAATAATGGTATCTCAAATAAAGAGTATATAAGATAAAATTTTAATATGATGTAAATTGGGGTGAGCTAGGATCAGATAAAGATCCCTAAAAAATATTAGCTTAACACGATATAAAATTATTTTTTTTAAATTTATTTCTCATGAATTTTCAAATTACGAACTTTATTTTATCTTTAAAAGTTTGCAAATATTTTAAATTGTAATATTTACAGGCATTTTGTAAGCAATTGCAAAACTTTGGAAACTATTTAGTATACATAAAATCTCGATATTCTGATAAGGCACAATGGTAGTGCAATATCAGGTCGCAGGCTGTGAGATATTCCGGAAATTACGAGCAAAGCATAATGACAGTGAGTCCCTGCGTCTCTCTGATCTTGTTCCAGATAACGCTACGCTGATCGGACAGCAAAATAGGAGGTCAGGAGCCCTTGACGTAATTGGACGTTTTCTCGAAGCAAGTTCATCAGCAGGAAAATACTCAATAAAGTTAAACTTTCCTATTTTTGAAACATGCTTGTTTCTATTAATACATAATATCTATCATGAGAACTTTTAGAAGTTCTAGTTAAAGTTACAGTGAAGAAAAAGGAACAAGGACATATCCTCTTCTCTCAACTTTTTAGCCTGCCAATCTCTTTTTTAATTATCCCTATAATTAGTTTCCCTATAAGTTCTTTGATAGTGTGGGTCAAATCATTAGAGATTTTCCGAAGATGATATCAAGTTTCAATTAAGCTCGAATATTATACGGCTTAAAAAATAATTTAGAAATTTTCCGAAAGCATGCAGCTTATATAGACCTTCGTGAGAGAAATTAAAATTGAATTACTCTTAGGATACGCATCTTTCATTATTTAATGAATGAGCATTACTGCCTGTGATAAAGGCTAAATGTAGTTTCGTCATTCCCTTGAGAATCGTAATGTAGAATTTCATAGAGGAAATTACAAGCGAGCCGAGGTTGCGAGAATTATTTATTAAAAAATAGTATTATCATAATATAACAGGAAATGCTTTAAACATTTTATTTATAGTTCAAAATAAAAGGATAATTGAGAAGTATAATTAATGAAGTTAAAGCAAATGTTGAATATTCGAAAGGTGGAAAATTCTTACATTGGAAAATGTACAGAGGGATTTCCCTTTATTCGAACTAAATAAAAGTCTATTCAATTGAAAGGATTTTCTCTAATTCAATTTTTAGATTCCGACCTGCTTTTACTCGTGAAAAAATTTACCTTCTCTTCACCCAGTTTTCCAAAATGAAAGAGACATTCGAGAGCTATTGAAGTTTTCTAACAATTCTTGAATATGGATTATGCAAATATGATTCTAGTAGACAAGGACGGATATGATACTTCATACAAAGAATAGAATTAGTGCACAATTTCAAGACAGTATTTGGATTAATTAATAAATAAAATAAATATAAAAAACAGCGTTTTTGGAAATCACTTTTGTAATTTTGCATCACTTAATTTAAACATCAATTTCCATTTAAAAGCTTGCGCAATCGACATTTGTAAAAGGACAAGGTGACAACAATTCTAGTATGTAAATTTTTAGATTCACGAGGGTCGTTTTATTGAAACTCCCAATAGAATTAAATGCTTCCCTACAAACGAAGCAGCAAATTGACGGCAGTTTATTCGATTTGTTTCAAACTGTGTTGAACATTCTTCAGAAAAATGCTCGTCTAGCGCGTTATATCCAACTTGAGCAAGTACCTAACTACACCAATTATGAGTATCCAACTTTTCCTGTGAAATTATCAAGAGTTGACACAAGGTCGTGCATTTAATTTCATCTTGTTCCTTTTCAATTTAAGAAGCTGTTAATTAATTTTGCTGTGAGAGTACAAACAATTTACAAAAATTATTTATCAGTACCATATAAAAATTTATCAAACAAAATAATCTTTTAGCATGAAAATAAGTGGCCATTTTTCTTAATTGGGAACCGATCGATTTTGCCATTATCTCTAGACTATCATCTTATATTTCGATGTCCATAAAAATTGAAGTGGATTAAGTCTTATAATCAAAAACAGTAAATAATGCTTTGCCAAATATGATATATTCTTTATACGTTTAGAATATAATAAAATAAAAGCCTATAAAACTGATTAAGTTTAACAAAACTCATTTTTAGGGGCTTTTTATCGAGGCTTTTATATTATATATAATATTTGAGATAAAGTATACTACATGACTTACCGTTCTCCATCATCATTAAATGCATAGTCCCCTAGGATGAGATCTCGAAGACGGTACCTTGGTGGTAAAATCAATGGCAGACAAGGATCTGGTTCATTCATTTTGAGTTTCTTTCACTTTAAAAATTCAAGAACTTGCAGCTTAATTTGCACATTTTTTGTTATCACTTTAAGGACTTGAATTTAAGGGCATATTTGAATTATCAATGTTCTGTTAATAGTTTTTGACAATATTTCAAATATTGACAAAAATTAAAAATGAATAGTTTACCAACAATCTTTAACGTCATTTAACCTTGAGGACATATATAGTCAATATTGTAATTACTATACAAATAATCCCGGGGAACAAAATTATTTGCTCGGTCGATAATTTTTTTTATTACAGCCGACTACATACTCTTAAAGAACAAAAATAACATTAGGGTTCTCATTTCAAACCTTGATGAAAATCCTTCCAAGTTTTCATGACTTATCTTCTTTCTCAAGTTCTTTTTATTGCCCAACATTTAATATTAATTAAGGCTTCTGAGTTTGTACTGAGAAGTCTCTTATAAAAATATTTTTACTCCTTTGAAAGGCATCTTTTAATAATTCAAGAAAAACGTATTTTTATCTATAATACTTAGATACAATATTACTTTGTGAAAAGATATTTCTTCAGTAACACATGGCATTTTCACGGGACTAAAAGGGAGAAGAATGATTTCAAGAACTATCTTTAGAAAGGTATCGTTCACAGAAACATATCAAAGGATTTGAGAAAAGCCCCCTCTTCAAATACCTTTATCCTAGGAATTTGAGGATCTGACAAATTCTTGTTAAATTTCCCGAAAAGAATTTGACCATTTTATGATATTTATGAAGTATTTGAAATTAATTTTTGTAAATATTCAGATTTTTTCAATGTAAATATTTTCACTTCCAGGAATAAGACAGAAATTGAAGAAAAAGTTTTAAAGCAATATTTCACAGACCACAACATGAGCAGCTTCAGCAAAGTTTCTACTGCTCTTCTCGAGTCTTGAAGTGTATTCACAGAGTACTTGGAAACTCCTTCAGGGACCTTTGAAATTATATACTAACGAGAAAAATTCAGTGTCTGATGACATCCTCAACAAATCGATTCTAATTTTAAAAATAATCAACTCCTAAAGGATATTTAGAATATTTAGAAATTTCTATCTCGACTTCTCTATTTACAAAATTTAATTAAACCCACTTTTGTGTATTATCAATTGGAAAGCAACTATTCACGAATTATAATAACCTGTCGGAGGCAGATTGATGTTTTGTCTTCTCAATAAATGTACGAAAAGCATTACTTTTTATTCAACAACCTTCATTCAAGTTAAACTCATCAGGTTGATGTTTTACGGTCGAGGGTGCGATTCGTAAATAAACCCACGCAACACTATAATTCTCAATTTATTTTCAAGAATTTGGATTTAAAATATCTTCAGTCGTCGCTAAAAATTAAAATTACTTTTCAAATGAGCATCCTGACTTTTTTCTAATTTTAATCTTGTGATAATTAATATTCATAGTAAAAAATCTCAAAAATCAATATTGAATTACTGAAGTGCAGTGAAAGCACTATAAAAGGTTAGCAATTAGATTCACTTTTGCTAACAAAATTTAACGGATAATGAACTTGCTAATGAGTACTTCAGTCGTTCCATCTACTTAAAAACTACATACCTTTCTTCTCTAAAGTAATGCTTATAAAAAAAAGCCACCTTTAATTTCATTTATGCGAGAGAAGCTTTTTTAAATTATACTCTATTATACCAATTAAATCAATTTAATACCATTTACTCCACAAAAATTCATTGCAAGCAATTATTTCACCATTTATTGATTAATTTCCATTATTTATCATTCCCTTTAACTAAGAAACTAAGAAGCGATTTTCTTCACTAATATTTTTTGTCTTTGCTGAGTTATTAATTCTATAATATATTTTATCTTTATTATATTTGTTATTTATTTGAGATAAATATTCCCTTCAGATAGAAACTATTTATAATTAAAACTGGGGTTCGAATGTCATTAAGGTGCAAATTGGAAGTAAGCTGTCTAACATCGAACGCTTGTACGGGCTTTGAATTTGAATAATTACGTGTGCCAAAGCATGACGATGCAGTTTCCTCTCACTAGATTTCAATCAGCGAATTGTAAAGTCAGTTATCTGAATACCAAGATTCACCTTTTGCATCACAAAATCCCACAAAAACTGAATAACCATTCATTAGTTATTAATTTAGGTAATTTTTTGTTCTTATAATTTTTATTCTTATATATATATATTATATATATTATTAATATACTTTTGTATCCAAAAATTGTGAACACTTCACATTTTAGCACTATTTTTTTCAATTTTCAGTTTCCACTATTCACTCAGCATTATATTTTTAGCATTCATCTTTTAACACAAGAACTAATGCTTTTTTTTAATAACATTCTAAACTAAAATAAAATTTTTAATTTTAAAATAAAACAAGTAATAAAAAAACGGAAAAGAATCTCATCAAGTTTTTTAATCTTTTCCAATCTTTCCACTGTGAAAGTGGAATGCCGATAAAAGTGAAGATCCGAGTGTTGTCAAGAAATCAGAAACTTTCGCGGGGTTGAAATTGGATTAATGCTAGAGGGTGAAGTTGAATGATCCATGTCCTACTTTGCATGAGCGCGTTGAAATTCACTTGAAAATAAAATAAACTGACGAGTTTATTGCACTTTAATCATTCATGTCGAGTAATAAACATTATAACGAAATTAAAATGACGAGCGTCACATGATTATGTCCAATGAAGACGTCATGTGACCGAATCAACGCACGTGTGTTTCACCCTTCATTGAGGAGCGCCGCGAGGTGAGCACGTCGACGTCTCGCGTTTCAATGATCCTTTCTACAGAACGGCGTCCCGACGTCGACGCCCACCACAACACACCCATCACGAAGTCACGAAGTCACAAAAAGGATGAAGGACTCTTAACATAACTTAAAAACAAAACCACAAGTTCTTCGGGATGAACAAATCTTCGCAAATACATTGAGAACTTTTTTCAGATTTTTTTTTCTTTAGCTATAAAGTCCATGTAAAAAAATTCGAGTAATCGAAAATTCGAGTCAATTAAAGATGGTACACTCAAAAAAATGTCTAGTTAAGTTAACTAGAATTTTGGGTTAAATATAGCCTAACTATTTTTTCTGGTTAAAGTAACCAGAATTCTGATTATTTTAATAAGAATTGCTAGTTAAAATAACTAGAATGCTAGTTAAAACAACTAGAATGCTGGTTAAATCAACCACAATTCTGGTTAATTTAACCAGAAAAAATAGTTAGGCTATATTTAACCCGAAATTCTAGTTAACTTAACTAGGCGTTTTTTTGAGTGATAAATGAAATGGTATATTGAAAGCCAAATGTGCATCAAATAATTGAACGATCAACTATATTGGATTCCATTATAGTATTTATTTTAAAACTATTACAAGAGTATTTGCGAAATAGGATCATAAACTCGAGAAGCATAAAAGCAAAACGCTGTCAGCGACTAACTCAATAGCCCTTCGGTTTTAGCTTTATAATAATCCATTTCACCGATTGATTGAAATATCTTATTAGGTTCAATTTCAGTGTAAACTCTGGAGAGTAAATCCGTCGACGTTTAATTGTATTTCTGCTAATCTCAGCGCGATTGACGATAAAAACACATTTCTGGATGGGATTTGAATTCCGATTATTATTATTATTATTATTCAGCTTTTTATTACAATAAAAAGTCTTTAACTTTTAAAGTTTGTTGAAAATTAACAAGACTTGCCGTTTTAATTAGATTGAGAACTTTTGAATTATTTTCAGATTTTCAGACTCGTGTATGAAGACTTTCTGAAATTGAGTTTAGAATTCAGTTAAAGTTTGACTGCAGATTTTACGATGTACGGCTATTTGAAATATTAAGCAGTTTTTGGAAGTTAAAATCTCATCGTTTTTGGCCATTTTAAGATCAAAGACGTATATCCAATACTGGCCATTAGTAATTCAATACCTACATATAAATCTCGAGGATCGGAAAGTTCAGTTAAAACTTTCCCTATCATTTCATAGGAAATAAAAACCTTGTGGAATAAATACTTGATGATTTGATATTTCTTTTGAAATAAATTAACTTTAAATTAAATGATGGGTTTTAACTTTTCCTACGTTTTCACTCAACCGCCGAAAACTGGTAAATTTGTATAATAGAGAAATTTCAATTCGGTGGCTCCGAGCTTTCATCCAAATATTATAATTAATATTCTTCGAGGAACTTTTTCAATTTGTAAAAGCCAAATACAGATGGTACAAGGCAATAAAAGTTTTCCTAACTTTAAATAATCGATTTGTATTTTAAGTTTATCTAATATCTGAGGCTTATTTTTTACATTCTCATCAGAGAAGGTATTAGATTTGTGTAAAATTTGACCCCCCCAGTTTT
>CAJFCO010000046.1:1765882-1799518 GCA_904066015.1 Synergus gifuensis | reverse complement strand
AAGCGCGCAACACGGAGCGCGAAGCGCGCGATGAGAATGTGCCCGCGAAGCGGGCAGATTTTTTATTTATACCATACAGTAAATATAATATATTTTTAAAAAGCACTTTCATTTGAATGATCAGATTCCTTTACATTTCAAATTTTCCACATGTATCAATGCTTTATACTTTTCTACTAAAATGTGAAATTGTTATAACAATCAATATACACTACTTTCAACCCCAGAGTCGTCATCTCTCGAATATACCTTGAATCTACAACACAATAATAAATTAACAGGTAAATTTAAATTCTCATTTCTTAATTTAATATTATTTCATTCGAATGACAGTAACCAATTTTCGTTAGTCTTTAATAACTTTTATAATATTTTTTACAAAACTGCAATATTGAGAAAAAAACAACTAACTGTTGCAATTTTCGTTGTTAATTTTAAGAAATTGTTATCAGACGAGTTGACTTCACTTTCACGAAGTAGTTCTTTCCGCCATGAGATGTCGGTGCACCTTCAATTTCTTCAGATTCAAACCAACTCGAGATATACATGAGTTCCCGCGATAAAAGGTTATCATATTGCTTCGCCCCCTTCTACCACATTTAACAAAGATGCTCGAATTCGTCAGTAATAAAAGAGCATGTTACATAAAACAAGACAAGCGCAATGTGTGTTAGGCACACTTATATAATTCGAGGATTGAAGCAACGGCAATGCGCACATCGTAAGCGAAATATTTACACGGTCATGTAACCAACCTCTTACGCGCGATGCTTATGTGACCCTCTCCTGCATTCCACCAAACCCCCCTCTACTAATACAAGGTAAGAAAAACCGTTTCGTAACAGAGCCAAACGTTTCAAAGTCAGGTCACTAATGAAATGTATTAATGAATCTCTTATTAGACCCAAAATTCAGGAGAATCTTCTGATAAAAAATGGATTCTTCAAGTTAATAAGATGATATTTTCGCAACCCTGGCGAAAGTTTCGCATTGAAATTAATTCTGAACCAATCCAAAATTTTAAGAATCTTTCTGAAAAATTTGTATTCGGACCAATGATTTCGAATTTATCGGAATCATTTGGATTAATTCAGAGAGACCGGATTCATTAGTGAAAGTTTTTTGACAATGATCCACGTAAGATTTAAGCCCTGACATACAATTTATGTCAATCAAAGGACTTACAACTTACGATAAAAACAGATTACATCGGAAAACTCGTATGTCTACGCACACGGTCAAAGAACCTGTTTCCATTCACGATTGTCATCACCGGACAATATCAGTTTAAAATGTTTATATAATCAGTTTAAGTCTGGCTAACAAATCCGTTAAGGGGTGATCCTACAAATGCATTGTTCAATTATTATTGTGTCCACACGTGACTCATCTGAAGCATTTTTTTTTAATTCTTTATCGTAATTCACTCATAGTATCGATCGTCTTCTCCATTCACTGGAGGCATTACACAACGAACTATAACTATTGCTAAACAATAGATTATACCGCGTAGGTCGAACAGCAGGGAGCCTGTGACTTATGTAAGCGTTACATACATTTGGTTACATTACCGTTATTATGTAACGTATATTATTATGAAAAAGAAATAGAAAAAAAAATTATATTGTTAACATTGTCAGCCGGTAATAGTGACTCGCCCAACTCACTCGTCGACTCAATTGCAACATTATTCCGGCAAATTAGTCCTTATCTCCACCTCGTGCCATGGAACTCTAACTTAATTAAAAGTTCTTTTGTAATCATTTTAATCTTTTTCTGCAAATGCTCTTCATTTTTGTACTTTCCTTAATAAATTTTCGATATTGCAACGGATTAAAAGAGTGTACTTACTCTTAATCCGTTGATTCATCAGATTTAGAGAGAATGGAATATAAATCACAGAGGAATTTGATGCAATTTGATACGCTGTTTGCTTTTTGAGTGGATTATAATTAGTAATATCACGCCCTCTAGAGTGAAGGATATAAGGACCAGAGGCGAAAACCTCTTCCATGTAAAAGGCATCTCGACAATGCCATTCTCTTGTCTGGGATTGAATAAATTATAGTCAGGTTGTAACACAAAGTGTGCAAACTGCAAACTGCCTCGAAGAAGATTCGCAGATATAACGGATTCAGTGTTGCTGAAGGATAATTTGAGTTGAGGTGCAAAGAGGCTTATCCACCTTCGACTTTATGTAAGAAGGTAACTGATTATTTTTAGCAAAATATATATTTCACTTGACCCTTTGGTATTCAATGGTAATCCCAAGATAAGATCAACTATCCTCTATTTAATGCTAAATTTGCCTATAAATTCCGTAATTGGATATTTTTATTCAGAACATTTCTTGGAAAGAAATACCAGAATTTATTTTTGGGTCAATTTAATAAAAGAAGGATCGTAATTCTCGAATGACAAAAACGATGTCCATTTTCGAATGTTAAGTGAAGAAATACATCCTGTAACTTCAGCAATGCCTTATGCTCGCATCCTGCTGAGTTTCGAAATTGGTTACGTTCATTTAAAAACATGTTAATAAGAAGCTCTATTGTCCCACCTGTATATAGAGATTCATCTTTTCCAATTAAAATGGACACGCTTTGTTGATTAACACCTCAAATTCTTATTATTTACATATAATGAAAAAATGTATAATGGCTTTTTAAAATAAAAATTGATAATGGTTTAATTAAATTCTGTTGTATTGTGTACATATATTTATAAGATGAATCAAAGAAAGACGGAAAATGAGAATTCACTCTAACTTAAGTCTTTTTTTAACCCACTTCTTCGTAATAAATCCCAAAATGGATTGCATATAAAATTTAATAACGTGATTAAGTTCACAAGCATTGCTACGTTAAATGTTTCTTTGTAAGAACCACATTTACATAATCAACAACGTAATGGTCGATTGTAGTAATGCTTTGGTAATAAAACTTGAAAATTGAAGTAGCGATGGTCCAATCACTAGTCACGATCGTGATACAACGATATCACGCAGTTTATAGCCTCGTGACATCGAAATAAGGATGTAACAAAGTCAATTCATTATTTTTTCATATATTCATATCATTTTGGATGTAAATTTCAATATTCAATGATCATCTACACTTATAATTGAAGATTATTAACTGGAAGATATAAATTATTTTTTACATGGAGAAATTAGTTATTATTAAATTATTTATTAGTAAATATTCTGGATTGTAAATTGCAACTAACAAATTTTAGATATTGAATTCTATCTTGTAGATTTATGAAAAAAAAATTGATAAGAATTTTCAATTTAAAAAAAGAAAATTGGTAGCGGTGGGATTCGAACCCACGTTTTTGAATCCATCTTACAACTAATTTCCAAAGCTTAGAATCTTATAAGATACTAAACCTTAGATCACTCGGCTATACGCTACCTGTTGTGAAACACTTGTTTGTAATTCGTTTTTAGATAAAACATTTGCATTGGGAATTATATTTTATAGTGGAAATTGTGGATAAAAATCAAATGAAAAGGAAGTAAATTTCAGGAAGTAAATTGTAGAATTTTAGTTAAAAACTGTAAGTGTGGATAATAAACTGTTCCAACAAAAATATATACAATTGAAGATTGGAAACTGGGAAACATAACTTATTTATTACAATATTAGTAAATATTCTCAATTTTAAATTGCAGCTAGCAAATTTTAGATAGTGAATTCTAGCTTGTATATTTAAGAAAAAAAACTTGATAAGAATTTTTAATTTGAAAAAAAAAAACTGATAGCGGTGGGATTCGAACCCACGATACTGTATTAAATATAAACTGACATTCTAATTACTAAATTTTAAATAAACCTCTTACTGTCAAACAACAGAGAATTTTAGTCATAAATTGTACAACTGTACAAAATTTGTACAACTGTTCTTACAAAAATATTGAAATACGTACATATTAATATTACTAATTAATTTACAGTTTAGGATTTATATTTTAAAAGTATGTAACTTATATATTGAAAGTGATGATTCTCGAATATAGATTTTGTTGTAAACTAGTTTAAAAAATATAAAAGAAAAAACATAAAAAAAACGCCAGGGAAAAAAGTTGGCAGTGGCGGGATTCGAACCCACGCCCTCTTTTAGGAAGACTGTGATATTTTTTTTTTTTTTTTTTTTACCAGCGCCTTAGACCACTCGGCCACACTGCCTGTTGTTGTAAAAGCGCCTACTTGTGACTTTTATATACAAAACATTTGCTTAATCAGTTCTACAATGCTAATTAGAATAAAAATTAATTGAAAACTTTAAGGACGTAAATTGTAGAATTTTAATAACACATAAATTGTACATCGTACAACGGTGCTAATTAATATATTGAAATAAGCACTAAAAATTAATAGTTAATGTAGATTATAGAATTAATATTTTTGAAAAATGTAAATTGTATATTGAAAGTGATTAAAGATTATAGAATGTAGGTTTATTGAACGCTAAGTGACAAGTATGAAAGAAAAAAAGAAAATTAACAAGAGGGAAAAAAAATGGTAGCGGTGGGATTCGAACCCACGTCTTAATAATATTAAGTACTCCTATTTGATGCTCTTATTTCTAATAGGTAACTTATAGCGCCTTCAACCACTCGGTCACGCTACCTCCTGTAATAACGCCTACTTGTAATGTTTTTAAACATTTTAGGATTTATATTTTTAAAAAATGTAAACTATATATTAAAAGTGATGATTGTCGAATATAGGTTTTGTTGTAAGCTATTTTTAAAAATATAAAAGAAGAAACATAAAAAAAAAACAGGGAAAAAAGTCGGCAGCGGTGGGATTCGAACCCACGTTTTCCAGGACGGAAGCCACTTTTTTTTTGTTTTTTTTGTTTTTATACAGAAATATAAATTGGGCGCCTTAGACCACTCGGCCACGCTGCCTGTTGTTGTAAAAACTCCTACCTGTAATTTTTATATACAAAACATTTGCTTAATCAGTTCTACAGTGCTAATTAGAATAAAAATTAATTGAAAACTTTAAGGACGTAAATTGTCGAATTTTAATAACACATAAATTGTAGATTGTACAACGGTGCTAATAAATATATTGAAATAAGCACTAAAAATTAATTGTTAATGTAGATTATAGAATTAATATTTTTAAAAAATGTAAATTGTATATTGAAAGTGATTAAAGATTATATAATGTAGGTTTATTGAACACTAAGTGACAAGTATAAAAGAAAAAAGACAGATTAACAATAGGGGAAAAAAATGGTAGCGGTGGGATTCGAACCCACGTCTTAATTATATTAAGTACTCCTATTTAGTGCTCTCTTATTTCTATTTTGTACTTCTACCGCCTTCAACCACTCGGCCACGCTACCTCCTGTAATAACGCGTAATTGTAATTTATTTTAAACATTTTAGGATTTATATTTTTAAAAATGTAAATTATATATTAAAAATGATTAAAGATTCTAGAATGTAAGTTTATTCAACGCTAACTGACAAAGTATGAAAGAAAAAAGACAAAAAAAACCGCAGAGCAAAAAATTGGCAGCGGTGGGATTCGAACCCACGCCTCCGAAGAGACTGGTGCCTTAAACCAGCGCCTTAGACCGCTCGGCCACGCTACCACCTGAAGTTGAATGTTTTTGTAAACATTCAACCAAATTTAAAATTTCTTAAAAGTGGAATTTCCTTAACTGAGTTACAATGAATATACAATTAAGACACAATTTAAATATTCTAATTATAGAAATTGACGAACTTTGTCCAATTTTTAATCGAAATTCGTCGATAAGGAATTTTTCAGAGTAAACTTGTTCTCGGCGTAATCAAAGCTGTAAATAAATCATTAATTCTGCCTGACACTATGGTGATAAATTAGATTAAAAAACGTCAGCATTTGTGAAGTCAAGAACATAATAACATAAATAATAGTCTTTAACGTTTATTTCTTGTGGTGCACTTTGAAATATGAAGGTACATATTCCAAACCCACAATTCAAACTAGCCACGCGTTAACATATCTGGAGCAGTGTGCAATTACGCGATAATATAATCTTGAGTTGGGATAGGTGGCAAATAACTGATACTCATGCAGTTGGTTCTTACGCATTTTTTCATTAAAAATTCAGGACCTGCGCGTATTATTTTATAACCAAGTTATTAATTCCTTCAGGATTCTTTTCAGAATTTTGATCCTGGAACTTTTGATTCCTATATAAATTTTCAATCTTTTCAATTTCAATTTCAAATTTTTAATGATCCTATTTTCATTTTGAATTATCTCTTTTACTTTTTTTTTCAACTAATTCCAGAGACTAGGGATAAGTTTAGTGACTAAATGGTGTAATAAGATTACAACTTACAATTGCACAGAAAAAATCTGACGTGAAAGTACCGCGCTTGCTAGTTGGCTCGCTTAAAGCTTACATAACATAAGTGGGAGGGATAAAATTGTTTAAAAAACGTATATTATATTTCCCTGTGTCGCTTCTCGACTTCGTGACACGCGGGTTGGGCGATCCGATAAAAACGTGCCGCCCTGTCGCGTGCCATGGAATAGATGACGATAAACTACGTCCGTTCGCGGACTTCAGAGGTCGATATCCTTATTTAATTATAACAATAGATTCACTCGTTTATAAACGAGTGAATCTATTGTTCATTCGTTAAACACAATTTGCCATACATTCACGATACTTTAAATTAACTTTTACTACTACATTTAATCAAATTTAGTATATTTTAAGATACACAATTAGTCATAATGGCGATAATTAAGCCGATTACAGTAATTACAGAAATGCGGATAATAGAGATTGTTAATACAGCGGTCGTTATCACAGCTATCATCTCTGCTTTTGCAAATTATAATCTTATTACTATAATAATAACTCTAAATCATAACGTTACTTCTAATTATTAATTAATAGGCGTGTAATTACTTTTTGTCGATTAACGAAAGTTAATTTAGAACTCGTATATTTATTAAATGCGTTTTTGTCTATAAATATTAAGGAGAAGTCTACATTCGTTTTCTTTCTATTTGTAATTTTTTAATTACATACTCTGATTGAATAAACTTTATAATTCTATAATACAAAACGATAGTATGCAATGATCTAGGAAACGTTTGAGTAATCGGTTTAACAGAACTGCAATGCAGATTGAGCATTCTGAACAACCACGACTCTTGCATAATTGGATTCAAAGACTCTTAAGCCTTGAATCCTCTCATCTCGTGGATGCTGTTGCAAAGTTATGTCTGCTTCACCCTAACTTTGACTCAATCAGGCTAATCTCTCAGCAACCTACGACTTCTTAAATGTTTATTTATTGCTCCTCGGTATCCAAGGAAATGATGTCTAAAATTCTTCAATCCATGAAATTGAAGAATTCTAATTTATTAACTTCTGGATGATAAATGAAGATTATAGCATTGAACCACTTGTAGCGAGTCCCAAGAGCAAGATCGGGTCTTAATTGCTTCTGATGGAATTAACTGGGATGCATCAATAGTGTGGGTGATTCACAGCGAACACTAATTATCGTCCCTCGTGATTGATGTTATCATTACCAGTACATTCACTTCATCTTCAATAGTGCAACGCACGACTAAACAAAAGTCAAACGAACATTAATTTCTTCATCAATCATAACGACTAGACCAAAAAGTAAAAGTACTTCCTCAAAGTGTCACCATCAGAAAATAACTGAAGGTCATGTCATCTGCAGAAAATAATACTCTTTTAGTATAATTCCACTTAGATCGTATACTATTTTAAAACTATAAGAGAATCGATTTTCTTGATTGATAGGCAAAACACGGTTGTCAATTTAGTTTCCTTGTTGCATTATGTGTTCTTTGCAGACATAATAGAGACTCTGAATGCATTACACGATTAAAGAACACGCGTCGCATCTACAAATAGGCTTTTCCGCTTCCAAGTGTTTATATCACTGATCACGAGGAACAACAATTGCTTATAAAAAGGTTCATTTCCTTAAAGACTAGATTAAATAATTAGTCTTTCATGCGCAAGTGAATCAAGTTCTTTTTATCTTTGGAACATCTCAAATTAGAATACATTTTGATTAAAAATTACGTTTATACATATAATAGAAGCGTCACTGGAAATGACGTATTCCTCTGACTTTTAAGTCTTCGTTGTTCGTGAAAGGCTTTCGAAATGGTTTTAGTAGATCCGAATTGGGCCTTAATAGAAAGATTACCTTACGAGGGGTTCATTGATCATCAATAAGTAATTGCATAGCTCTCTTGATAGACTGAGATTATAGATTCGAATTCGATCGGTACGTTGAGCTAGTCCTGCCCAGTATTTCATAACTTTTGTTGCTGTTGGAAATACGTAACCTTTCATGCGCATTTGTATTGTCGAGTGTCGAACGGTAGTGATGAAACCTTTACGTGAACCGGCTCACGTTTTTACATTTAAACAAAGGAACAAAAGCAAACACAAATAATTTAATTACAAGAAAAACATATCCGAGTGGTGTTATACGAACTTATTTTCCAATTTTCCACTTTTCAACTTTTAGACTCTACAATCTACTATCTACAATCCACAATCCACAATTTACAATCTATTATGTAAAATTTTAAATCTAATTTTGTATTTTCAATACAAAATTTACAATCGCCAATCCAAGCTCTAAAATATATACAGTTTGTAATCAAGCATTGTAGAATCTGTATTATATTTAGATATTTACAATATAGAATTTATATGACGATATATGATCTAAAATTGAGAATTTTTAATTCTTGACATATAAAAACTTGTAATTCCTTATCTAATTTCCGAAATCTTCATAAGTTTCATAAAATTCCTTGAAATGCCTTTATTATGCTTTAAAATTTGGTGAAATTCCTTTAAATTTCACAAAATCTCTTGATATTTCTTAAAATTACTTAAAGTCCCATGAAATCTCTTAAAATTCCTGAAAATCCACTGAAATTTTGTAAAATCCCTTGAATTCCTTTAAAGTCTTTAAAATTACTAAATATCCCATAACATGTCTTAAAATACCTTTAACATGCTTTAAAATCTGGTGAAATTCCTTTAAATTTTATAAAATCACTTAATACCCCTTTATATCATCAAATCCCTGAAGTCGTTAAAATAACAGAATGCAAATTGTAATTGCAAATAGTGATTGCAGATTTTTCGATGCAGCAATTTTAGATAGTATATCTCAATTTTATATGTTGTAATTAGCATTTTGCCCACTGGCCATTGGACTCAATCTTTTTTATGGAAGGAATTAATGAAAGGTTCATTTAAGATCGATAGATTCACGGTCAAACCAGTGGTTACGCAATGGATAATTTCAGGATGTTGCCTCGGATTATCCTTGAAGTTGAGACCAAAATATCTGACAAGTTACAGGATTTTTGATCCGATGACCACACGACTATCAAATTCTCAGATGTTCCTTTCATTCAGTGCGTAATTCTTCCTGGAAATTGATTTATATAAGATTTTGCTTTCGTGTAATTAAAAAAGTGAACCGTGGAGATTGTCAAGAGCTTTTTATGCTTCGGAAACCATAGAAAGATGTTTTCTGAGAAAATTGGGGGTTCGTAATGAGACATTCGTTTACGCATCTTTTTACCTTCTTTGCTGTGGCTTCGCGCCATTGACGAAGTGATCGTAAAACGCTTTTGAAACTTCAAAAGCGTTCCATACAAATAGGGCTGTTTGTGATGCTTGTCACTTATTATAAAAGATGAAAATCTGCATTCTATTCTGGTAACATAACAGCGCAGTAAACTTCTCATTTATCGTACCTTCCTTTATTGCAACGATGACAGTTTCTTGGAAAACTGAGCCCTACTAAGAGTTATGGACGATCCATTATTTACCTCTCGTATTGAAGTAATATTTAAATCAGCAATATAAAATGAATAATGCTTTGCATCTTCCGAAGTTTCAGTTTCTTTGGCAAGTTTATATAAGGTATTTCTACAGTAAAATGAAATTAAACAGGATAAAATGCAATTTCCGCAGTGAGAACACAACCCACGTCTACTTTACGGTGTACGTATCCTTTTCGTATGGTTTCTGATATCCTGTTGCACACATTTTAACTAAATACATAAAGGCGGATGTTTCGTTATGCTATGTTAATTCCCACAAATATGCCAAACAAATGTCACCGAATGTAAGACTCGTTTTTCAGAAATTATTAAACCTCAGATAAAATAATTCTCTTGCTCCATCCGGAATGACATTTCGGTAAGATCAGGTTTATTTTCGATGGCCTGACATTTCGACTCCTTCAGAGTAACTGGAGCACAACTTAATTCATCGAAAAGTAGAAGCAGCAAAAAGAAATAATTAGTTTAAAAACGTTTGGAATTAATTATTTTAACTCTGTGTTGCAACGCTTACTTTCAAACCATGTACATTTAATCATATGCCAAAATCTCATTCGCTTCTGGATTTCATATTTTTCACTCGGACAATTTTTTTCCTGTATCCAGAATCCTTTATGCAGTTGCAAAAATCTAAAAGAGAATGCGTGGTATTGAGGTTGACTAAACTGGACTCGATCGTTAAAGTTCAGTTGCAATTATGAATTTAATAACATGAAGTTAGTTATGAAATTCGTAAAATATGGGTAATGAAAATGATAGTAACATAATTTTATTTTCTTGAATTTCTGGGTGAAAAGAAAACAAAGGATAGAAAGAAAAAAAGAAAGAAGCCCAGTGCCGTATTACGTATCTTATGTAATGAAAACCAGGTCACGGCCAGCCGAAAAAACCACAGACCTGCCTTTCTCCGTCTAACTGCATAAAATCAAACTTCTTTCAAACGATCCTCGCCTTTTCTGCATTTTTTGCAATGCAATGTTAATCACTTCATCATTATACCTTCTTTCATATGAAAATTTATGTGGGTTATTATTTTCCATCATTTAATATAATATTATGTTTGTTTTAAATTTTCATATAATTGAGACGCAAGCAGAAGGAAGTGAAGCTGGAATTCTTTACATGGTCCATAATATTTCAAGTTATTTACGACTGGTTTCAAAATACTTTTCACAGGAAACTAGAACCGTAAAAGTCTTCTTACGTGTACTCGTATAAATTAAAATATCGTTTCATGATACACCCACTTCTTCGTTTTCCACTAAATGAGATAGTCTTGCTTCTGGAACTAGTTCCCGAGATAGAATCGAAACTAAAATAGTTTAATATCAGGCATTAAAACAGAATTTAAACCACATATTCACATTTTTTCACCCCGATAATGATTGATTATTGAAAATCGTCTGGTATCTATTTGTCAATGAATTAATGTAATAAATCCCCCATAACAATTGTTATTATCTAGCAGGGACTCTTTGAAATCTAAAACGTATGGTGAACATGCAGCGACATGATTCGAAGAACGGTTACGACCATTTTGTAGTCGGGGTCGTAAACTCGAAATTTACGAGAAACGAATAAGTTTATGTAATATCTGCCTGATGTTAAAATAGAGAATCTTACTCCATATTCCATGCCAAGGGCTTACGTGATTTCTTCTCTACTTTCGAGTCATCGACCGCATGGATAAAAATAAATAGGCAATGTTTTTTTTAATAAGATAGATTACAGTTTTAAGGGATCTTTCTGATTCGCGAAAGGAAATAAAGAAAATTAAAAATCTGGAATAGTATGAATATGTATATGGATAGTATGAAATATATATAATTTAATATCTGGAAAACACTTGGTATCTACATATATACAAAGCTAAATGATACAATGCATAATTGTGTGCAGCATTCGCATGAAATATGACGCAAGAAGAGTCGCTTTACGGCTCTGTGCACTGAAAGAAAAATCATAATCATAATAAATTATTTGACACCTTAAGCATAATATTCTTTTACTTAAAATGTAACTTATAGTAACTACTCTTCGTCACGGTTACGCTAAAATAGACTTTAATAGAATTCGAAGCGCTTTAAGAAGCGTGAAGCACAGAAGTCTTCAAATTCGGGGGAATACACGTCAAGATGTGGTTACTTACACATAACTACATTCTATTGCGTCATTTTATTCTCGACCCAGAAGTGTAACTTCGCGTAACTCTGGAATACGCAGATGCCTTTTCATTTAAAATCCAATTCTGTTCTCATGTGGAGTATTACGCATTACCAAAATTATAAAAAATCTCTTTATTTCTTCATCAAATTCAAGCTAAAGGGAGAAGTTTCACGTCCTGTAAACTTTAAAAACTTAAAAAAAGGGATTTTTGTACTTCATCCTCTTTCTTAATTTGAATAAAATTACAGAAAGCGTGTTTCATTTTAGATAATTCGGTAGAGACCAATTTACAAAATTACATCATGGTTTATTACAATTATGCAAGCTACAGTGTAATAATGTTGCAATAAATTTAGCTGGCAATGAGCAGTGATTATGATACTTTTTCGCGTTTCTCTTCCTTCGTGGAGCAATTTCCCACCCTTTTTAACAAATCCACGTGTCCTTTATACCTTTCGGTTTATTTTCGACACTTAGAGTATAATGTCTAACAATATGGGCACAATCAAAGGAGGCGTAACCGCGCCATTTTTGTAATTGGATTATTACGAAGGTACCCACGCGTTGTGCAAGCAGACCTCGGAGCTATTCGTTACGTCGTCCTGGTAAAATGAATAGGCGTCGGGCATTCGTAGATTCGCGAATATTTGCTATTAGATTGCGATTTTAACTCCAAGTTACATAAATTGCAACAAGTCGGTGCTTTTACTCCATTCGTATAACATAATGATAATATGACCGTTTTGCCATTTTATTTTGCCGTTTTCTAACATTCCCGTACGCCATTTGCGAGGAGCATCGAACTCTTTGTTCTTCTCTTTAAACTTCTTTGTGAAGAAGAATGGCAAGTGTAAAAGTGTACCTCAATGACACTCAATTTCGAAAGAATAACAATTTATTATTATTTCATGAACTTTGTTCTGACCTTTAAATCGCTAATGTCTATAATGTTAAAATTCGAAAGATTCAAGGGGATTGAATTGATTGACACACTTTTCACTAATTTTTAAGAGCGCAGACAGGATTATTTCTACCAAAAAGACCTTGAAGTGCAATACAACCGTTTTCAGGATTCCACGAAGATTTATGATCTCGGTTAGTCATTAATTCGGTTCCTCCCTAAATAAAACTCGAAGATCGTATGCTTGGCGAATAATCGAGGTGAACTGGTCTTTCCTTCTAAACGAGTGACATAACTTGTTGTTCGATATTCCGCGCGTTAGGCGACGAGAGACCATGATACGATGAGACTGTGCAAGAGACGAGGAGAGAACTTGATTTGAGGAGTGTAAGAGAGAGACGAAAACTGACTCATTTAACACAATCTCCGATTACATAAACCGTGCTCTGATTCTCGGCTCAATAAGTATATAACACCGGCTTACAGAACTCGCGTAAGCATAGAGGCAGGCCATATGTCACGTGGTGTCACGTCGGCGAAACTCAATGTACAGACTTTGTGCGAGAATAATTGTGTGGGTGAGCGTACTCTGTTATGTAAAGTTCATCTAGTCAGTAGACACTAGGCACTATAGTCACAAGTCACTAGTCACTAGTCAATCGCTGCACGTGGTTACTTGTGAACCAAATAGCAGAATTGTCAGACAGCTGAAAAAGACGAGAAAGCAATTATTTTTTGTCGATCTTTTAATAAACGTGGGAAATTTCGTGAAAAAGCCTGGGAATGATAGAAAAATCCGTACCAACAGAAAATTGGATGGGATCCTGATGAAGTCCTGACCAATTTTCCCTAGTTACCCCATGAAAATTAAAAAACTATTATGGATTCATTTATTCATTATTAGCAGTATCTGATTACTTACTCCCTAAATTTGAAACAGTAAAAAGTGGAAGCCTAGAGACTGTCGGAAACAGTGAAAACAAATTTCACTGTTCCGACAGTAAGTATTACAGTTTTATCGTTCTTAGGGATTTTACAAGAATTTTAAAATAATTAAGGGAGTTTCAAGATTTTTGTAGTAAGTAATTTAAAAATTTTAATTATTTCAAGGGTTTTAAATGATATTAAAGAATTTTAAAACTTTGTCAAAAGATTTAAAGTAATTTTAAGTAATTTAAGGGGATTTCAAGAAATTTCAAGAGATTGTGAGAAATTTAAAAGGATTTCAAGACAATTGAAGCCGATTTAACTCGATTTTAAGGGATTTTAAACAATTTTAAAAGAATTTCAATGAAATTTAGGAGAGTTTCAAGATATTTCAGAGTGATCAAAACATGTGAAAAGATTTCATGAGATTTCAAGTTATTTCAGGGAATTTAAAAAAATTCAATAAAGTTTCAAGATTTTGAAGTAATTTAAAAACAAAAATGTTTTTGGATTTTGGAAAATCTGTTAAATCTCTTGAAATCTACTGAAAAATCGGTATTATTGAGGTGTTACTACTATATCGTTACCCCATAAACGCCTATAAATTATATATTAAAATATTCTTATAACTTAAAATAGAAATCCCGTCCAGGGCCTCATCAGAATCCTATTTTAAATAAGGCTAAATGGAGTAATTTCTCCACGGGCAAATAAAAATTATACTACTAGAAAGTCTTTCCCTTTCTTTTAATTTTTATACACCTCCCTCATATCCGCATATTCTTCTTATAAAAATGCGTATTATTTTTTAAATAATTCTATGCAACGCACGTTTTGAATTCAGATGGCATAAAGTTAAGACAACACGATTCGTTTCTAAAAATAAGGTAACTCTCGTGGTAAACACTGGGAAGTTTTATGTAATGAATGAGTGTAAATTAGCTCGCCGCAAAGAACGCGTTTGTGTAGATATCTACACTATGTATTTAGAGTTTCTGCATGTATTTGTCAGCACGGCTAATATAACAACTCTTATTCACTTATCGATGCATATTGAGCTTTTCACCAACACAGGAGCAATGCATTTACAGTACACACCTATTTTCACAGCAGTGAAGCGCAATTGATACTCGCGACCGCGAATACATGCAAACTGCGAATGCATACTGCAGAGGCATAAATTGGCTACGTCCATGCGTGAAGACTGAACATGTGTCATGTTTTGCGTGGATGTATAGATGCAAAATACTCGTTTGTATTTTCTTTGTTAGTGAAGCCACGTGCTGTCAAGTGGCTTCTGTGAACTTTCTTGCTCGAGTCGCGTGCGGTGAGTTAGGCGCCGCCGGCTGCTCTTTTCATGGACCACGTGGATAGATATTTTTGTGTATGATTTCAGTTGGGATGTTGGAATATTGAGATTTTGTGTCTAGAAGATGAAAGAGGTTCGAAAAATATGCTGCTCTATTGATTTTGCCAGGCTGATTATTTTTCCATGCGCAGATATAATACTTTTGTCAGAAACTAAGCTTTAATCAATGCTGTGAACATTTTTTTCATTTGCATTTTTTCTACTTGATAGCTGTAAAGTGAGTAAGATTAAAAAAAATGTGCCATTCTCTAGAGGGAAAGAAGAGAAAAGCATCTTGGCGCCTCTGTTTTTTGCCGTGCCTTCCATTATGTCAACGCTTTCCTGCATCACAACAGGACTAAATGGACTAAATTAGTGTCGATTTGTCTTATTTTCATTCATGTGACACTCAGGATGTGAAAGAGCTGGAAACCATTTGTCATTCTCGTATGCGTTACGGCATGCGCCAAAAGAATGACAAGAGAAAAGGAAGAATAGATTTGTTAGAGTAATCCTCACGAGCTTTTAGAAAAAGTGGTTTCTACAAAATATTTTCACAATATAATGAATTATAGTGAGCTTTTCTAAAGCGTTGTCACTTATAAACCAATTAATCTAACAATGTATTATTCTTTTTAATAATAACTGTAAAATTGACTTCTCCATTATTACAGCAATTTTGCATTTATGCAGGATATAATCTGATTATTAGAAAGAGGAAGTTCAAATGAGCGTAATCTGAGTTTAAGATCGCAAGGAAAGAATCACGAACATGTCAATTGGACGTAATTTATCGTACATAGAAAAAGTCGCTAAGATCAAAGCTGAAAAGTGTCAGCGTTTTGCAATCGTAAGTCAATTAGATTTGGGGTCGTGTTGAAGATAAGATTTCTTTTTCTTCATTCCAGCGATACAATCGCGAAACAACTCGCGCGTCTTTCTAAAATCAAGGAGACGCTTCTTTATATAATGCTTCTACTATTTCGGAGTCTAACTAGTTTCACACAACACAACACTTCGTTCTCACTTTCACGTAATTCTACCCCTTCAGCATCCGTTTACCTGAAATTGGAAGTGCTTCCGTTCATATTCCATTACCTGTTTTTCAAATTAATTTCACCTTGTAAGCCTTTTCAACCTCAAGCATTCTTCTAATAAAAAAATAAAAGGAAGAAAAACGTCTCTTAATACTGAGAATATAAAATGAAGTTGTAATATTTCTTCATTATTTCTTTGTATTTGCATCTGTCGTTGTTTAATTCAAAGTTATCATTTGCGCTTGGAACAGAAGGCTCATACGCATTTGAGAATAGAATTCCACATCACTCATCTGAATAAATCAACTTATCAAAAGCTCGGTAACTCACTTTAGCTCAGTGGTCATTTGCTGCAGCTACGAGGCAACAACTACATATTTAACAACACTCAACGCCCTCGTAATCGCAGCAGATGCGTGCAATTGCAGCGCGAAACGAGCCAGGATATATTACTAGGGAAAGAAGAGAACGCGTATTATGTCAACAAGGGTGTAAATTGTAACATGAGCTTTTACCATCACACATGAGAAACATCACTGAAAATTTAACTTTCTTTTTAAAGCACTAAATTGCATTGCTTTCCAAATGTTCGGCTTGAATTTGAGAAGAAAGTTCGACAAAGTCGAGCTGATTCTGCTAGTTCTGATTCTGATTCTAATTCTGATTCTGATTGATTGATTCTGATTCTAATTGATTGATATGAAATATAATTAAAGAACTGGAATCGAAACAGAAGAAGAAAATCCAAAATTCAGTCAAGAAAATTTGCATTGTGATTCAATTGAAAGTAAGCCGAGTTTTCTTCAAGTTTCATAGAAACTAAAACAAATGGATGCAAGTATATAGTACATATACATGTATCTTCCGCGAAAACGTTTTACATAACGCAAGATACGTCGTATTTCGATGATTAACAATTTGTTTTGCGATTGGCAAAGGTGACTCCTCGTGCGACACAAATATCTTACGTAACTCTTGCCAGATATAAATGCGCATATAGGCGAAGATTAGAGAATCCATTCTTTAAATTTCACTAAGATTTAAATCCATCAGCCTCAGATGAACCTGCAGGTTTCATGAAACTTTGGATAGGAAGCTTATCTCTCAACGCTAGACTCCAATAAGGCGAGCACAGAGAAAATTGAATGGACAAACTGAAATCAGTCAATACATTTCAATAAAATGTATGCACAATTTTTGTGAGAAAAATAAAAGCTCGAATGAATGCATCGTAGTTTAAAAAGAAATAACAATGGATAAACGTGATTGCTGTCATTAACACAATTTTTAAATCATAATTATAAAATGATCGCTTTGTCGGGAGATTCATTTCTGCAAAACAAATTTCTTATCATGAATTTTATTAATTTTTTGTTTGTCGATAAGGAAAGTACGTGTCCCTTGTTGAGAAGAAAGCTGTTGTTTAATTGGGTAAAAAAAAGAGATTGTTAATTACGGCATTTAAAGGTTATTTCTGTCTCAAATCGTGCAGTCTTCTTGCATGACGACTGATGACATCACCTAACACTGGCTAATAACCTCTTCACATGTAAATCGTTCTTAGTCAAGAAAGAAAGATTTGTTATTAAATTTTTTATTAATCAATCTGCAGGTAAAAATAGAATCTTTCTTTGATAATAAAACCAGCTACGAGGATATTCATCCTTTATTAAAACCAAGGAGTGGAATTTTATATATCAGAAAATATTCTTCGAATTCTAGCTTTTACACTCTTTCATTAAAATGCGATTCTCCTCATGTGACCTAATTTAGCCGTTCCAAACTATCCTCTAAGCTTAAATGACATCAATTAAATTACGTGAAATGATAATGTAAGCATAACTGGCAATTAAATTACAATATTAATCGGACAATTATCAATTCCAAGGACGAGTTACGAAACTGGGATTTGTTATCGCGTTCTCTGCATTACCTTGCTCAGTCATTGTTTGCTTTTTATGCCTTACAGGTACTATTTGTTATTAAAAATATATTTCTTCAAATATTTACTTGTAGTACTTGTCTTCATCCATTGCTGCAAGCAATGAACACAAGAATTACCCTACAGGAAAAATTCAACATCATATAAAAACACAATCCTCAGATTTGTCGCTCTAAAGATTGTGCAAGTACCAAATGTCGTTCATTCAAATTTCAAAATCTTTATACAAATTTCAAAATCTTCATACAAATCCCAAGATCACCTTTCACGTAATAACATAAGGTCATTCATACACACTTGTTCTCGAGGAAACTACACTCACCCAGTGATATCACACTCGATGTTATAGTGTAATTCTGCTCATGCGTAAAACAACACAGAGCCCAGAGCGAGGCTCGCTTGTAGAATAATTGATCCAATCGGAACTCACCGAGCTCCCGCCACGGTGTGACGCGCCTCGACTGCTTTTACGTAAGCTTTCGCGATCCGCGCTTTGGATTTGTCATATATGTGAGCCAAGGCACAAAGGATTTACGTCAATAAACCCTTCCACAGATCATGCTGGAAGACCCCAGGCAAAGAACAATCAACGCAAGGACAGAACTTGCGAAGATCCAGTTATGTCATCAACAACAACAGTGACAACAAGTGTCCCTTGACGTGCATTGTAAACCTACCCTCGTCGCTGATGTTACCTAACAAATTTTTACAAGAAACCAAAATCAAAGAGAAAGTGAGAAGAAATCAAAGGAAAGATGAGAAAGCTTAGATCTGGATCCAGAATTCACTGATTAAAGTCAAAAGATCATTAACCCTAAACAGGAACTCAAAGAAATTTCAGAAATCAGAGAGATATCAGAAATCAAAGATATCAGATCACTGTTTTGGATTTGAAGACCTATTCGGTAAGAAAAGGGATTTGGAAGATGTTATTTAGATCCAGAATTTATCCAGATGACATGCACTGGGGTCTGATCATAAAAAGGATGAAGAAGGAGTGATTAGATGATGTGATAACCATTAGGAATCATCCAAGTGATCATCTTATGGGGGTGTGGTCCGACCGGTACCAAAGAGCATTTTCTGTACTGTTGTCATATCACTCTATCCCCTTCGTAGGTTAGGTTCTAAAGCTTCAGGGACTACGGCGCTGTAATCAGCGGGTGGGTTTCAGTGGGTTCTAACGTTACTGACAGCCACGCTGCGCGCTAAGTCGGTGACAGCTGGGAGGGAGACTCTAGACTCCGGGCAACCGCTATTGTGGAGTGAACGTACGCGCCAGTCCTCGTGTGCTGTTCAAACCGCGTGGTCGACCTGTCAAACGGGTCTGGAGATGCAAGAAGATCAACGACCAGAAATTCCAAAGGAAAACCCAAAGAAAGTTGATCATCAAAAGCCTCAAAGAGAGAAACCACCATCAGCCACTAAGAACCTTTAAAAATATCATCAGCAGACTCCACTGGGATCAGAGCCTGAAGGATTAGCCCCTGAGGTATGAGTAACGTGGTCAAGATTTGGCGACGTCACTTTTAGATCTGAGATAACAAATAAAAACGTTAAACAGATAGACCAATAGATATCAAGGTCAAGTCGTCAACTTGACGTTAAATCAGAGTGTGTGATATGTCAGTGATTTGTTCCTGGTGCTTTTGATAAAAGTGATGATTTGGTTTAGAAGTATTGATGATATGCAGAGGTTTGCAGAAGTGACAAGGGATATAGTGTTTGTTTTGAAGTGTTCGGAATCATTAGCTCGTGCGCAAACTCTAGATAGAGAGATCTATGACAACTGTTGATTGATATGCTTTCGGAAAACCAGAGGACATCAAAAACCCCAGCAAGTGTTACAATTAGCAAGTCCTAAGGATGAAGATCCTCTTGAATTTTGGCTTCTGAAAATGTACAGTGGATTCAACATCCTGAAATCAGCAGGGAGCGGCTTTTACCGCGAGGATTATATGGAAAACAGCGTCTGGACATTGATAAGATAGGAAGAGGAATCCTAAGATGACGGAATTGGCAAAGGAAGCCTTTGCTTCCAGAAACTACGGACTGGCTGTAGAGATGTATGAAAGGTGTCTGAAGCAACAGGCTCCAAGTTTTGAGATCCTCTTTGGTTATGGGGATTCTCTGGCGAGATGTGGTAGATTGAGGGACTCTATTGACGTCTACTCGAGATGTTTGGCTTTAGGAAATGTACCCTTGGAGAGGCTAAGACACTTGGTGGGGTCCCTCTTGGAAGACCTTAGTGAGTCGTCTCTGGGCTCGGGGAGAAGAATGAATGATTCATTCGCGTGTCCGTTTTGCGAAGGGACCTTGTACCAACCGATCACGGCTAACTGTGGTCACACCTTTTGCAAAAACTGTCTTGAACCCGGGAAAAATTGTCGCTTGTGTGGACAAAAACTAGACGATGTGGGTGAAACTAATGTGCTAGTGCAGAGGCTTGTTGAAAAGTGGTGGCCGAGGGAGGCAGAAGCCAGTAGGGCGAGACATGAGGGTGATCTTTTCTTAGGGGAGGGTCGACTCGGTCAAGCACTCGAGAGATACAACCTTGCTATCCACCTTGGTGAGTCAAATTATGTGAACAATCTATAAAAATTAAAGCAATAATTTATTAATACTGAATTTAGATTCTCAATGCAACAAATTCTAAGTAGATAGAGACTTCTTCGGTCAGACAAGAATATCCCAATTGAGCTTCCTCATAAATTCATTTGTTTACCGAGACTGAAAACCGGAATCAAGTTGTGAGCACCTTATTTTCATGTAACTTTTTGTACAATATTCCTCGTTGTGAAACAATTTCATTTGTATTGTCGATAAGAAAACATTGCGTAATGAATAAGTCGGAAGCATTAGAGTTTAAATAGCAAATAGTACATGCAGTTAGTGGCACGATTAATATACAAAGCTCGTGTCCTCTGTGAATTGCGTAACGAATGTAAGCGCGACCAATCATGGGAGCGATTGCTGAAGTCATGGATGCGACTATCAACCAATCAGGGAGAATAACCGAGCTTATGTAAAAAGAGTTCTCTCTGATTGGGTCTTGTTAATACGTTTATCAGAATTGTTTCAATAAATTGCAACATTATTGTTTCACACCTTACATCATCCAATCACCCGAAATTACCTTCAATCATATTCAAATCTTCTCTATTATTATTGATTCCTAGTTTATCTTTAATGCCTAGTTTCACTTAGCAATATCTTTTATCTACAAGGCTGAAAACAAATCCGAGTGATTAAACGTCCACTTAATTTCCTTATCGTGAACCATTGCAGTAGTATTGATTTCATCATCAGCTTGCATATCGTAAGAATGCATTCTTACTGCGCAATTTAGATTCACAGAATGGTGATAAGCTACTCTGTAAGATTTCGAATATTGAGGCAGGTTGAGCTTGTATCCTTGAAGAATCAAGAGGTAAACAAACTCTATCTTCATTCCCTGAGAATCATTTAAGTTTCAACTTTTATGCCGTTGAGTGGCGAGCCCTTGGGAAGGGTTCCTGACTTCTCTTTCACTTCTCTTCTGCTTCTTCTCCCTTTTTTATTTTCCTATTATATAGCCTGGATTTTAATGACTCCGTTCTGGGCGGTGCTCATTTTTTCTCAGACATTGGTTTTTCGATCTAATCTCCAAAGCACATGAGTGACATTGTCTGGCAGGTAGAAGCCATAAAAATGAGAAATCCCTTACCTTTCTCAATCTCCACCCATAATCAAGGCGATATTTTTAAATACATCATGTCAAAAATCGATGATGCATATACAACAAGATCTGAATCATCATCCGTATCTTGATAAATGATTATAAAGAATTGATCTACTTCATCATAATGAGAATCCAAGGATGATGGATGTGGTGTTGATACTGTTGATGTTTCTCTAGTCAAGTTTATAAACAGGATATCTTTTGCAACAAAATAAGCTGCTTTCAATCAGACTACAAAGGTCTTTTGCTCTCTTTATACAAAAAGTTTCTTTTTATAACGCCTAGATAATTGCAGAGGTAGGTAGATGAACGTTCGAGTTGAGATACCACCTGATAATCATTATGCTACTATTAATAAACCTGCAGCGAAGAAAAGGATCGACTAGTTTAATCCTCTCACTCTCACTTCTTGTCTATTCTGTCTCGTAGAGTGACTGTTCATCTTGATATTACCTCTTTGTAACCTTTGAGTGTTTGCTGTCGTTGAACTCGCGTGATATTGAAATCTAAGGCTGCAGTCTTTTATTTTTAGAACTGGTTCCTTTTCTTTAAGATCTTATTTGTTTGTCGCATCTTTCCCTGGCAATGTTCCGTCCATGATGATGTACTTTCCTTTCGGATCATTTTTTGTCTTCATAAAGTACAATTTGCATTGACAAAATTCGCAACTCCAAGTCCCTTTTTCTTCTAAAACATCGGTCCATTTTAGAGGAGATGTCGTCATCATCTGGTGGAATTTGCAGTTGTCTCTTCTCGGTAAACGAGAAAGTTACCGGTCTCATGGACGCTAGTCGAGTGCGTTTTTCTTGTTTTTAATCGAGTCGAGTGCACCAGTCCAAGCGAAGAGAAAAGAACACAGCTGCGTTCGGACGATGGTAAGTTCACGGCCAGTCTGAGCGGTTCTTATATAACTAGCCGTGGAGACTCAAGCGCAGACCTAAGACTATTCCAAACTCGAGAACTCGCGGTTCTTGCACTCGAAGACAAAGAACTCACGAAGAGATTTTTGTGTCTCAAGTTCTTCATTTTACGCTCAAGTAAAGAATTCACTGAACAATGCATGAACTTAACCAGTTCTAGATTAATTACTGGTGTCTGGTTTTGATTATGTAGATAAAAAAGTGGTGCATTCTTTTAACTAAACTCGGAAATCCTAATCTTAACTTAATAAATCTTGAAACATATAAATATAAACATTATTATTGCGTATAAAAATATACAAATTATTACGTAATTCCATTTGAAATGTGATGAATATCGCATGAGTGTCAATGACCATCGATATGGCTAATTAATTATCTATCTCCTAATCAGTATTATGATATCTGATTTCATTAACAAAATTATACTGAATCATTTTAAGAAAATTAACCTAATGTTTTTCTTTCGATTTATCTTTGAATACGAGTTAGAATTTGTGAATTCACAATGAACGTTTCTCATGCGAGTTTATTATTGCCGCAATCAGCATATGCCTTAACGGGACTGATATTTATCACACCAGTTGCACCTGCGTGAAGCCATCTGTCCTTTCAACCAATTAAGGTGATTTTCAAACAAGGTTTTCTTCCTAACGTGGCATCCTGGAGAACTATTCCCAGAGTGCATTGCGCGAGCAAAAAATACTAGACTTTCCGGATTGAGACTAGTAGATTACATAATTGAGTTGTGAACTAGATGACCATATTACGTCTACAAATTGTGTGATTATTTTCTTTTAGAACTAGACTCATGTCAATTTAAATTCATTCAGAGTGTTAATTTTATATAACTGAGCCTCACGATGTTTTTTTTTTAAAGTATGATGGTTGTCCTTCGTATAAGAAAGATAGTTCTTTAATCAGTGACTAAAAATAAACCTTATTTCTGCGTTGAAATTATCAACTTGAAAATGCGCGAATGAATCATTTTATATTAGATATTGCACACTTGTTCGTAAATAATATGTTTTAATCTCTCCTCAGCAATATAAAATTTATACAATGCTGTAAAAACATCAAAATTATGTTAAAAGATGTGTAAAAACGATAAACTTATGCAATAACCGTTAACTCGTTGATAATACAAATTCCATTATCTTTATACCTTTTAATAAAATATTTTTTGTGCAATCGTGCAAGCTCTTGCAAAATCTTATATATCCTTTCTTATACTTTCAAGATTATCTTTCGTAATAAGGGTTACAATCAAAAATTAGAACCGATATTTGAAGATTAGAAATTACTATATGTTAATTAACTGATGCTAACTGAAAACTAATGCTAACTGAAAACTGATGCTCTTCTGAGTCTACTGATTCCCCACATGTTTCTGAAAAATCTCTTGACAAGCCATCGATTATAAGTATGGAAAATAATTGATTCCTCCAGTGAATGGCCCCTCGATTAAAAATGTATAGCCATCTAGACGCGTCAAAGGTCAAATTGCAAATGTCGATATTTATTTTATATGAAATTAAAAAAAAACCCTGATTACTAAAGCCAACGTAGCTTATATTTAAGAAATAATTTCTCAGAACGCAAATACGCCACTTTACTTTCCAAGACTCTTTGAGCTGTAAAGTGCTTTTCTGAAATATGCGAAAAGCAGAGTGACGAAAGTGGAGAAAGATAGAAAAAAATGAGAATGTAAAAAGCTTTGAAAGAAGATTGTATTTAGCCGGAGGTAACTGGTAGTTTGGAGGAGAAAACTGCGAAGTATCAAGGTACCTTTGCCTTGACACTATTTGAGAATGCGAGGTGGATTAATTTTGTGTGGTAATTACGTAACCCAAACGCGATCGCTGTATTTGCAATAACGTGACTCCAGTCGAGCGTGATGATATATATCTGCAGCAATTCTTCGCTAATTGTGAGTTCTCATTCTCAGGGAATGGTGAAAAGATTTTTAAAAAAAGTTGGAAGAATGAGAAAAGGTTACTGTGTCTATCTCAATATCGCGATGACAACAAAGAATTCTGGCATTTATTATCATGAGGCAATGTTATTGACTTAATGTTGCATCAATGCAATTTCAACTTATTCCTTTCTTGCTCACTTTAATTCTTGTTTATAAGCCTTCACAAGCATTCAATCTTGACCACTTCATCATCCAACTTTGTTGCAAACTTAAGATGCAATATCATGCACTGTTTGATGATAATTCGTCTAAAAATAGGGACCTTCGTGTGACAAACTGACAACTGCTTCTAAATGCTCCTCTGACGGTGAGTTCGACGTACGGATGGACTCCTGCCAAATTCGGAACTCTCTAGTCTCTCACGAAAATTCTCTTTTCCGCAGGACGTGCTCGGAAATTCTACTGAGAGAAGATCAAGGACGCGGATCGAAAAGTTCGTGTGATTCGCAAAAAGAACAACGAAACCAAGACGTGTCAAGGCCACGATCACTGGGTGAGGTCGAGGAAGTCCAGAGAGAGGGGAAAGGTCCGGATAAAAGTAGTACTTGAGTACGACGACGAATAAAGTCGTTTGCCATTCCAATCTCCATCCAGATATCTTATTTTAGACAAGAAGAAATAGTTCAAGTCACTCTTCGACGCTTTCTAAAACCGCTTAATAATTTACAAAATTTTAAAAGACTGATTAAAATTAGGTGGGACTTAATTTCGAAATTGATTGAAATAAATTGACCCTTTAAATGTAAAAGCTGTACAATATGGTAAAAAAAAAGAAGCTGTACAAATTGTGAAATTCGAAAAAAGTAAATTTCCAAGGATTAAGACTTGCGATAATAGCAATACTAACCGATTGGAAAGCAATCTTGTAGGATTTATAGAACAAAAATGTATCGTTCCTTTCAATGCCCTATAAATATCGAATTAATTTGACAATAAATTATACCTTTCACATGACGTGTGGTGAACGTGGGAGCGCAATTCTTGAGAGCTTATCGACGTCGATAAGAGAGAAGGGAGGAGTGTGGAGGAGCGAAAGAGAGCAAATCTTACAACTTATATAATGCAGTTTCGAGAGATGCATTGGCTATCCGCAGTAAATTATATAGTGCATATATTACAGGTCCTTTCGTTTATCTTTTGTTGTTTAAAGAGCATTGATCAAGCTATTGTATTCAGAAACACAAGATTAAAAAGTGTATTAAAATCGTTCTATTTACGGAGATGATATAAATTAATGCAATTATCTCTTCCTTTTGTGTGCGTTATTTGTTTGCAGTGGAAATTGTTGAACCGAAAAGTAATAAACAATTTTCAACCATTTTTTCAGAAATGGTTGAGCTTTGCCAAAAAATTTGAAAGAATTTGATTGAAAGACGAGAATTGGAAGGGAATTTAATAGGCCTTGTGAATCTAGATTTATTTGAAAGTAAGTTGTGAATTAGTAAGATAGTATTTGATTCGGGCTGTCGGCGCGCCCACTCTGCAGTTTGCAACAACGACCAAGTGACTTGAGAATAATTACGTAAGGCGTTCTTTGGTCCGGTCTTACTCATATAGTTCTCCAAGAACGGATACGTCAATGTGATTCACTGTTTAATCCGATGAAGCGGCTCTTTCATCCAGAAGAATCTCAATTTTTCACATGCCAAGAGCTACTTTAGCAACTACCCTAACAACATATTAATTTTCATTTTTAAACCCCCCTAAATTATGTAAATTATGTAATACAATTTTTCATGGTTCACTGACATTTAACTGAGCAATTAAACATTGCACAATTACAAAAATAAATGTTCTTTCCTCTCTGAAACTGAATTACAGTAGCAAAGCTTATCCTTTCAAGATTGTGTGCCGTAATTAATTACCAATTAAACATCGAGAAACAAAAGCGATGCAGTTAATTCAGCTCCATATCTACGATAAATACCATTTTTTATCACGAGATGTAGTATATTTTTTTTAATGAAATGAATTGTTTCTTATCAAGTCTCGGGTTTCTACATATAAGTATTTTGATAAATATATATTCATTAAGAAATTCCTTTTTTCTTACTCAGAAGTTAGTCAGAGGTTATCCAGTGCTATATGTATATTGTATAGTAAGTTGCGATCATTGAGGACAAATAAAAAAAGCAAAAGTGCTTTACGTAATGTTCCACGTACGCCAGTGTGTATACACAGGTTACCCGTTTCCCAAAATGAAATAGCCTCTCGGCATTTTAACAATTACTGAACACTATTTAATATTTTCTACCTGTTATTTGCTACATGATATGCCAAGGAAACTTTTAACAAATACTCAGACCGTTTATATAACGATTTTTGTAATTCATTTTGCGTCATTTGTTTTTAAGTTACAGAACAAGCGAAAAATATGAAAATTAATATTTCTAAAGACTTGTTGATTAAGTGAGTAAACAATATTTTTAAAAACAACAATTTGGTTAAGAAAACAAGTTGTGTTTTTTAGAGATATATAAATAATTAAAAAAAAACTAATTCTTTAAGTGATGGAAAGTTGAGTTGAAAATAGGATGAGAAATCCAATTGTAATTTTCTTTTCAATAGTAGATTCTTATTGAATAAAAATCGATCGATTCCGTCCCCTTACGTAAAGATGATAATTATGTTAAGATTGTATAAACATATTTGCTGAGATAAGATACAGAGGCCGTGTCACGTCTTCGCTTTTCTGTTAAACTTTGTTATATAAACTTTGCACGTTTTCTGGCTGAGCACCATTTACTTGAGCACTTAGTGGGTTTGTCCATTTTTATTGCACTCATCAGAAAAGTTTTCTTGGATAAACATGAAAATTTAATTTTATTGCTTATAAAATAATAATAATAATCTGTGGTTGAACCAACCATTCATTTGTTGTTGCAGTTATACGTACATTTATACGTAATAATTTAATAATAATCTGTAATTTCATTAATAAGAGATCACGTAAATTTACCAAAATTCAAAATTCCCGAAATTAAAAATCATGGAATACCGAAATTTAAAATTCCCGATATATAAATTTATCGAAATTGAAAATTTTCAAAACTTCTGTTCAAAATTTCTATTTCTGAAACATGAACACATGTTTCGGAAATAAATTTTAAACAAGAATTTCGGGAATTTAAAATTACGGTAAACTTACATAATCCCTAATAATAGATGTTTAATTAAAATCAATTATTAATTTCATCTTTAACTAAAACAACCGGGACAAAATAATAGAAATCATCTTTGTTGACATCAAGATAAGACGTTTGCAACTTTTTTATCCGTAAGGAAATATACTAGACAAAAATCGTTACATACAGGAAAAATTTGAATGAATAGTTTTCCTTATTTAAGGGCATGTGATACTGAAGAGTCAATCGAATTTAGCAAGACGAAACTTTTTTTTAATTTTGCAAGATAAAGGTCCGTTTTAATGTTCTCTATCATTTTCCAAAGTTTCAGGGCAAAATATTTATTTTTGTGGTCGAAAAGTTGGTTATTAGAAAATTATAATTCTGCATCTTCTACATAGAGGGCCTAACCTCAAACTTACAAATGCATTAAGAATTTTAGCAATTTGAAACTTTTTTTGATTATACAAGATATATAAAAAGAGTCAATATCGGTCCGTTTTAATGTTCTCTATCATTTACTAAGTTTCAGAGCAAAATATTTATTTTTGTGGCCGAAAAGTTGGTTATTGGAAAACCATAATTTTCAAAAGTTTCACATGCCCTTAATAATCAATAATTAAACAAATAAGGTCCTTTTAAAATACATTCTTGCCAGAACTGAGTCAACAGAAACTGAGAAAAACACTCACCGTTGCTGCGACCAGCTACAGATCTGAAACATAATCAAATTCCGAATAATTAAGAATTCAAGGTCTAATGAAATTATGTAATTTTTTTGATAAATAATATTTACTTCATCCTCGCATTCAAATTGCGAGATGTTCCCTGAACCTGGAATTTTTGATAATCCATTCATTGGAACTTGCACTTACACTTACACTTACACACTTGAACAATTTAATTTCACTCACACACTTCTGCATAACCTTTCCGGTTGAGATTAAAATGAAAACTGATGAAAACTAAAACAGAGAGGTTAGCATCTTCAGAAATGCACTAACTTCCCCCTCCCCCCTATCATTGGTCCGAAGGATGCGCCGGAATTCGGAAAATCAACAAACCCAAACAAAACTCAGGGACGCTTTTCTTGAAGTAAACAATTTCATGAAAATACAATATTTGAAAATTAAGGGACTCGTATTATTTTTAATATTATTTAAGGCTGTTGGAGCAAAAGACAAAAAAAATATAAATAAACAAAAAAAAATGGCGAAATCTGTGGAATGAATCTAATTTGTCAGCTAATTTCAATATACACAGATTTTTGACACTAAAAATGCACTGATTGAATTACCGTTTGGCCAGGGTGGACTTTTAAAATGAACGAGGGGGGCATGCCCCTTATTTGTTTGGAAAAATTAATAGATTCCCGGTAAAGTGTTTGGAGAAGGGGAAAAAATGGAGTGAAAGAGAAAAGCTCGAGAACCTCACGTTGGACATTACTCTAATTTAATATATAATGCAAATTGTAAACAAAGCACTTTCAAAACAGATCAAGATAAATTATTAGTGGGAAAAATGTTGAAATGTTGTTATACTTTCGTCGTAGTTAATTAGAATTTCCTTAATTGACTAATTTACGAAAAATTCCGTAAGAATACACTTAAGAGGTAATTATAGATTAGGTGCTTGAAAAAAGGTTTTATTTGTGAATTTCTGTAGAGGTTACTATTATAGTTTATTATATAAAACTTGTTGTACTTAAAGAAAAATTAAATTAATTATTTTACACAAAAAATCGTCTTTTATTTATTTCATTCACTTTTTCATTATAAAAACTGGAAGAAAAAGTTCAAATTGTTTTAGATTCAGTTAACTAAAGATAAGATTGGTTTCTAGTAATTTTCGTTAAAATCAGCAAAAGCAAATAGTTCAAGATTCTTCGTGTACCAAATCATTTCCTTGTTTCAACCAAATACATTTTTTATCGATTTCCGTCATTCACGTGGCCGAGCCATAGGTACCGGTGCCGGTAGTTATACACGCATACAAACAGAAAACATGAGGCCCGAATCTACTACTCTTGCGATCGGTCGCCAATTACGTAAGGATAGATTTATATAAATGGTTACGTTGACACTAGAGAGCTTCAGATAGAGCGCTGACTAGCAGTTCGTTTAGAGCTACTACTCGTTATTATCTAACGAACCTCCTAGACTTAGTTACATACCTACTACAGTCAAAGGTTCAGAAAGATGGCTTCAATATGCAACAAATGAGGTGGAGTTGATTACCATTGTTATTTTCCCATTAATTCCATTGTTCCATTAATTCCATTTTTCCATTAACTCCATTTTTCCATTAATTCCATTTTTCCATTATTTTCACTTTGACAATATACAGTTAATTTACAAATCCAACAGTTTGAGTTGAATCAACCAAAAGTTTTGTTTGAATGTGTAGCAATGCATTTATTTGCTGGATTCAAGATTCAATTGGATTAAAAATTGATAAAAGAACATTTTATGACTCCAGTGACAGAATAATTGCAAGAAGCTTTTACGCTTTGCGAACACGTGGCGTAAAATCAAATTGCGTTCAAGTCGCAAAGTCTTAGCTAAAATACCAAAATACTCGACGACGAGAGTCGCGACGAGGCTATTATTGCGACGGTAATGAGAAATACTGATGTAAGTACGGTGATATAAGACGTTGATCTTAATACGGATGAAACAAGAGATTGAGGTCATAAAAACATTCGTAATAAATTCTCAACCAGAAGTCCAAGGATTAATTTCATCTCTAAACGATTCTTAATCAGACTTCTCCCCTAGTTTTACAAACTTGGCAGAAGGACAATGAAAGATCGATTATGTAAAAAGTTTCTTGTGCGAGTCGATTGAAAATCTTATTCAATCAGCTGCAGCAGCATAAAGAAATATAATGACAAACATTGTGTCAAATTTTACCTTAATTAAATAATAAGTGTCTTTTCATTTTGATTATTCTTCAGTTGACGTGTATACCTTTGAAAATAAATTTGCATTATTGAACTCGCAATTGTGGAGGGCATTGAACGGTGATAATAATTACTCACCCAAGAACCCTTCTACAGAGTCAAAGGCTTCCAGGCGACGAATCAAAATCGTGATTAAATTTGATGTTTGAAGTCGAGATGGTCTGGAAATAGGGTTATAAATGAATGGAGAGTAGGGCCGGTATTTCTGTCAATTACATAATAAAAAGCGTTATGTAAGGACGAAGCAGATGTCGCGGCGTATAAACTTCGCTGTGAACTACATTGTAGCACTCTCAAATATGACATTTTCATTACTTATTACTACACTTTGGGGAATATATTACGAAAACAGAATTAAATGCACTGGCCAAAGTGGACTTAATTCTAAAGCAGACTCACTTTTCAAATTTTTTAATACCGGAAGAGGATTTTAATCCCGGCGTCCAGAAATTTTGATTTTAATTTAAATAATTGGCAAAATTTCAAGTAGAAATGTCTTTAAATTTAAAGCATTCAATGTTGGACGTTTTTCAACATTTTTCAACATTTATAAATTGCAAGAAACTGTAAATTCGAAAGAATGCAAATTCATTACATTTGAAACATAAATTGAGTTGAGTAACATAAATACAAGTGAAATACTAATGGAGACAAGAAATACTTTAAGATTTCTTGCAAAGTGATAATCTGACTAGAGTGATTTAATAATCCTCTTTTGCACTTGCGAAGTAATTAATGTGAGATTGTATGCGTTGTTCTGGGAAAATTGTTGCTTCGCGCATAGATAGGCCATCTGTTATGCTCTCTAAAAGTTCTAATTAAATTGATCCGTCCATCCTCGGTTAGTCTTAACTCAAGACGAGAAAATTTTGTTTGTTTCTTTTCTGGTTATTCAAGAGATGTGGTAATAACCTATAGTGACACGCGGGAAATGTTCGCGACCATTACCTATACACTATAATATGTAAGAGTGTATTGCCCCAAGGTAAATTACATAAGCAGCAGTTGCTCCGCACTGCTTCACAAGATTTTTTTCCACCATGTTCCGATAAAGAAATTACGCTTATGGTTCACCCACTTCTAGATTCAGAAACAAATTTCAAAATATTTCTCACATTTTACATGTTTAACATGTAAAATGTGAGAAAAGGTAAACACTATACGAATTTTTTAAATTATGCACACCTTTTGCTAAAAAGATTCAGAGGACTCAAGACAATCTAAAATCAAAGGATTTTAAATTTTTTTTGGAGATTTCAAAAGTTTACAAAATAATTGAGTATTTATCATTTTTGAAATATAGAAACTTGTACTTTCTAATTCTTTTCCTTTAAAATTCTGCAAAATCTAGTGAATTTCTTTGAATTTTATAAAATTACTTGAAATACCATAAAGCCTTATTAAAACTCTTAAAATTCCTGTCAATTAACTGAAATTTCGTAAAATCCCTTGAATCCCGTCAAAGTCCTTAAAATTATTTAAAATCAATTTAATATCCTTCAAAATCGCGTGGAATTTCTTTATATTTCGTCAAATCACTTGGTATTTCTTAAAACTACTCAAACTTTCATGAAATCTCGTTAAATAATTTAAAATTCTTGAAAATCCGATAAAATCTCACCAAATCCCATAAAATTTCAGAAAATAAAAGTCCTTAAAATTACTTTAATGTCATAAAATATTTTACAATCCCTTATAATTACATAGAGTTCCCCAAAATATCATCAGATCCCATAAAGTTACATAAAATCTCATGAAATCTCAAAAAATCCCTTGAAATCCTTTGAGTCCTTAAAATAACTTAAAACTCTTTTATTCTTAAAACTCTTTTCCTTAACATTATTAAAAATTCCATGAAATCTCATTAAATCATTTAAAATACCTGAAAATCCAATGAAATCTCACAAAATTCCTTTAAATTCCGTACAATTACTTAATTCTCCTAAATTATCTAAAATTAGTGTTTTCTTATAATATTTAGGTTCATAATTCCTGTATTAATTAATAAAAATTGATGTAGAAAGTAGAATTAATAAATGAAATTAACTGAAAGTTCTTCGAAGAAAAATAAAATTGATCGGAGATGAATTTGTGAGAAAGGAAAAATGTTATTGTGACATTTCTTCACAATGAGGAAAATACTATTGCTCTAACCATGATGAAGGTACGTCGTGGACGGTAAGAGTAGGTCGGCCAGGAAACTATCGAACGGAAGCGGAGCGAGGTACTTGACCGTGAAAAGCACCGTAACCAGTGACGGCGTCGACCGCTGTAGTTCCCTGGGAAAAGTTCATTAATTAAACCGCGAATTAAAACCTCATAAGAAAACACAATTGTAATTCAATTTTAATTTAATCTCAGCGATTTCTTCATTTTCATAATAATTTTACAGCAATTAGACAAGACATTATACTAACAATTAAATACTAATTATGCAAATACGTGTATCTTTTACATTACAAAAATTAAATAAAATAAGCTAAACATATTCATGGAACGTTTGATGGGAACAAAACCTAAGATTCGGCAAGAATCGTGCAATGAGCAAAGTTTATGTAAAGTTAGCATTGAAGCGTTATATAAAAATTATGAATATTTAAAACTTAGAAGAGATTATATCGTATCTTCAACTCATGCAATATGAACAAGTCTTATCAGATCATATTATCATTAGAACCAAGTATATTCTTTCCGTAAAGAGGACATTTGAATAATAATT
>CAJFCO010000046.1:1654248-1765872 GCA_904066015.1 Synergus gifuensis | reverse complement strand
TGTAACAGTTCTATGGTCTTTTTATACTAATTATAAATATTACTGCTATTACTGCAAAATAAATGCTTATTTGCTAAGCCTGAAAATAAAACCTTATGCCCTCTCATAGGCTAGAATCAAATGAATTGGGAAAGGTTCTCGAGAGAGGCGAGCAAACACGTAGAGATTTCGATAAAAGTAACAAATTTATTCAGTTAAATAAACAGCAAATTTGAGATGTCCCAGCACGGAACGGATGTGGAAATAGACTCGATATAATCCAATGTTTTTTAAATCAATGAGACGCGATATAAACCAAACAATAGACTCACAAACCGAGCAATGCTAAAACATCCCTTATAAACTTATTATAATCATTAGAAATTGAGATCGGATCCCTCAAACTATCCTCGAGTCCCTTTCTGAGATCGCTAAGTACAAAAGGTGGTTCAAAATCTTCATTAAAACAATTCCAATAGGCTCAGAGTTTTGACAAGCTAGTACCCTTCCTCGAGGTATTCGCAACTAACTATTCACGATTGCAAAGTATAAAGCGTTTCAAATACGAAACCCTCAGTGGGTGTGATCACGCTGCGATAGTATTAATACGAAACCGGACCCTTCTTAAATTTGGCCTTTGCGTGCGCCGAGATTCTACCCTTCTATATTTCTTAGAATCCCTTACGAGCCGTGAGTACGATTCAACCCCTTCAAATCCTCGCAGCTTGGTACAGCGTACACAAGGATTTGATTTTTAACCGCGAAACTAGAGAACTTTAACGAAATCCTCGCAGCTTGGTGCAGCGTACACGAGGATTTTGTTAGATAAAAAATTGCGGGCAAAAATGAATGCAAACGAAGGAGGTGTATCAATAGCTTGGAACAGCGTGCATTGATACCCCTCAAAAAAGAAAAAACTACCCTTCAAATTAAAGGATAGGAGAACAGAGTTGCTGAAAGAAGATCCTTAGCTTGGAATAGCGTGCAAGGGTCTTCTTTCCTATATCTACCAATTAGTACAGAGATCCAGATGGTGGAGTGGTGTGACTCTGAAGATGACGTCGAAATCGTGGAAAAAACTGCGATGCTAGTCGAAAAATTCCGAGAGTTCAAGGCGGGTCGGTTGAGTTGGTCAGGCTGGTGCTCGACCACGATAGTGGGCCAGCGCCCGTGTCTTATCTCCATTGAGATTTGCGTGGTTTCTGGGAAAGACAGGTAGCCAGGTACCTAGCGTAATTGTGCGTTACTGCTCGTGGATCGATAATTGATCAGTCCCAGGTAGTACTCTGCCGTGCCGGTACGCACAAGATGTTGTGCCTATAGTCAGGTGCTATGGGGTACGGTATAGCCAGACCGTTATATAGCCCCCTTTTCAAAAAACTCGAAACTATGAGAGTTTTTTGAAACCAAAACTCTAAACAAGAATGCCCATTGTCGAGATTGCTCCTACTTTCTGAGCCCCTTTAACCCATTTTTTCCAAAAACGAGTAGGCGGTTTCCCGAGCATAATTTCTATAGGCGTAGTCCCGGTAGTCTCATGGTGAACTTCATTAATTATGTCTTCTATAATTTGAAGTTTAGAGAACCAGGAAGAGTGAGCGTGCTCCTGCAGAAGAATTCTAAAAAATTTTGACAATTCACGATTCACCCTTTCCACCATATTGGCCTGTGGGTGGCGAATCGATGTCAGGGTATGTTCGATACCTTCGCTCCTTAGTTTTTTCCTCCATGTTTGGTTAGTAAATTGTGTGCCGTGGTCGCTAATAATTCGCTTCGGCTTTCCCACCGTCAGAACATAATCTTCGAATATCTTTTTAATTGTTGCTTGCGTAGTCTGTTTGCGCACCGCATAAAATTTTACATATTTGCTAAATCCGTCTAATACGGCGAGAATATATCGGTAACCGAATTGAGAAGTTGGTAGCGGCCCGTAATAATCAATAAAAACCGCTTCCAATGGCTCCGTCACAATTATAGGCTTATACGGAGAATAACTACTACGGTTGGATATTTTATTTTTTTGACAAACATCGCACACACGCAATAATTTTTTCGCTTCTTTATATAAATATGGGTAGTGAAAGTCTTCCGCAATCATCATTTGGCATTTCTTGGCCCCGATATGCCCATAAATTCGATGGCACTCCCATATTAAATTATCTACGATAGATTTTGGCAAATGGATTTTCCAGGCATCCTTGCATTTACGGAAAAGTATGTCCTCCCTCAACTCGTACTCCTTGTGGTCCTGAATTTGATTAATAATTGGTGAGAGCAACTGATCGTTCTGCTGAGCGATTTTTAAATTTTTTAGGTCCCTTTTAATAGAATATGTTGGGTTTTTCTTTAAGGGATACATACTTATTATTTTATCGCTTTTCTCACGATTTTCGTCTACTCCCACAGTTTGTCTACTGAGTGCATCGGCGATTACATTCTCTTTACCCGGACAGAACTCTACTTCAATCGTGAAGTCTTGTATCGCCATAATCCACCGAGTTAGTCTACCACTTAATAGTTTGCAGGATCTCAAAAACGCCAAAGCCATATGATCCGTTCGATGAATTATACTAGAGCCCAGCAGGAAATTTCTAAATTTTTTTAGGCCCCAAACTAGTGCCAGAAGCTCTTTTTCTGTTGTATAATAGGAGACTTCTGCCCCTTTTAGCGTTCTACTTGCACATGCGATTATTCTAGGATCGCCATTTGAACCCCTTTGATAAACTACTACGCCTATCGCATAATCGCTCGCGTCAGTTTGAAGGTAAAACTTTTTCTTAGGATCTGGAAAATGTAGCATTATTGATTCGCTGAATAAATTTTTTATTCTTTCGAAAGCCTGTTGGTGATGAGGTTCCCACTTCCATGAAGTTCCCTTTTTAAGTAGTTCCAAAAGAGGTGTTAATTCTTCTGAATATTTGCTAGTAAATCTAGCACTAAAATTAACTGTCCCCATAAATCCTTGGAGCTGTTTTTTATTTTTCGGGGCTTGAAAATCCCTTATTGCCTGCGTTTTGTCCGGATCAGGCCTAATCCCTTCAGACGAAATGATAATCCCAAGAAAACGAGTCTCCCGCCTTTTAAAATCGCATTTATCGAAATTAAGGGTGATGTTATGTTGTTGGAAACGCTGGAAAACTAGTTCCAAATGGGCAAGATGCTCTTCTTCGTTTTCAGATGCTATTAACAGATCATCGACGTAAGAAATTACGAAATCTTCCAACCCCTCTAAGACGCGATCAAGACCTCGAACAAGCGCTGCCGTACTCGTTTTTAAACCGAATGGGGTGACACGATGCTCATAGCATTTTCCCCTATATAGGAAAGCGGTATATTTTCTAGAATGAGGCTCTAAAGGAACCTGCCAGAAACTCATGTTTAAATCCAGGCTAGTTAATATGCGCTTATTCCAGCATCTCTGAAACAAAACCTCCATCTTCTCTGTTCCTTCGTGGTCCTCTTCCAAGACTTCATTAAGCTTTCTTGCATCCAAACAGACCCTGACCTTCCCGGTCTTCTTCAAGGCCACGACTAAAGGGTTGATATGTGGACTATTTGAACGCTGTATAATGCCCCATTTCAACATTGTTCGAATCTGTTCCTCCACTTCCTTTTGGTATTTAATCGGCGTTGGATAGCTCCGCGCAATTGGCAGTCTACCATCCTTTATCATTAGTTTATGTTGATAGCAGTCAATCCTACCGGGTATTTTTGTAAATACTCCTCTGAATTTCCACAAAAGGTTTTTATATTTAATTTTCTCGGAGGGCGTGATCGTTGATTGTTCATTTAGTTTGTCAGTCAAATGTTGCGAAGTTAATATGTCTGGATCCATTTCTATGTTCCCAATTTCTTTCGGCTTTGAGTTTTCCAGCTTTTCATTAAATAGTTGTACGCTTTGAATATTTTCCCCGGCGTGTACCGTTAACGTACTATTCTTGAAGTTAATTATACTCTCGAGTGGTTTAAAAAAATCCACCCCTAAAACGTAAGATTTTGTAAGTTGGGGAACAATTAAGAATACCCCCTTATGAGATAACTCTCCTATCTTCAATTCCGCATATATTTGTTTCCGCAGTTTTACAGGCCTGCCCCCTGTCGCTCCTACTATGGACATCCCGACCACCGGCAATGTTTCGCAATTACTAAACTTCAATGAATTATCATCATAATATACTTCCGAGAGACATGACACCTGGCTCCCTGTGTCCACCAACGCCCTTATGTCGTCCCCTTGGACATTTACGTCCACCATGGGACATTTAAACCTTTTAATTTCTTCCGAGTCCTCTTCCTCTAGAAGTTCTTCCCTAAAATCATAATTAAGGGTGTTTATGAACCGCGATACTATTATGTTTTCCTCTGTATCGTTTGTATCGCAGAAAGATACAGGGGCAATTAGTTTTCCGGAACGTGATCATAAATTGTTGGATGAGGCTCTCGTGGTGGTTGTGGTTCTTCCGCCATGGCCCTTACGTTCCTTTGAGTCTCAGTCCTTCGCTCCTGTTGAAATCTGGGGTTTTCATTCGTACGACGATTGAAAGAGTCGTTTTGTGTGCCATTATTTCGATTAGAAAAATCGTTAGGCGCGCGATTGCTTGAAATATTCGTTCCACGATTAAAGGAATCGTTATTATTATAACGACGATGAGTAGGGTCGTTAGGACGACGATTATAATTTTCATTGTTGCGATTATTATCGCTACGTTGTCTATTGTTGTCCTGATTTTGTGGAAATGGTCTTCGGTTGTTATTATTATACCCTCCGCTCTCTGGATATCTTTCTCTGACTGAAAGGTCTTGTCGCTGAGCATTCATAGGGCCGGACCTATCGAATTTCTCAAGCAATTTCAGGAAATCCTCAAAATTTGACAGACCCCTTGCTAATACGGCAGTCCTTATCTCCTCGCTGTAGTGACGCGAAAGTTTTTCAATAATTTCCGATATTTGGGGCGGACAATTTAGGCCTCGAGCCTGTCTGCACATTTTCACAGCATAAGCTGTCATTGTGCTGTCCGAGCTCGGTCGATACACGCCAAATTCTAATTTCGTGCGAATCTCGCGTTGAACTGTGTCCCCCCAGTACCGTTCCTTAAATTTCCTTGAAAACCCTTCCAAAGTATCATCTTCGGATTTCACTAAATCCCACCAGTCCCTAGCGGTTCCTTTAAGGCTGCTTCCTATCCAGAAAGCTTCCTCTTCTGGTGTTGGATTAATCGCAATCCAAAATTCTCTTAGTTCTTCTAAGAATCTAAGAGGCGATGTCCCTTCATTAAAAACGGGTATCTTTGGAGTCACTTTCAAGGTTGAAACCCTTTCATAAGGCCTTGAAGTTCTGCGTAATGTGTTGAGGCGCTCATCCATGTTCCTTTGGCGAGCATCCAGTTCCTGAATTCTTGCCTCCTGCTCTCTTCTTGCGTTATGTGTAGATTCCAGCATTTGATTTTGGCACTTCAGCGTTTCATCGACTAATGTGCCTAGACGTAACTCTGTTTCGTGTATTCTGGCATTATACTGCCTTTGACACGCGTCTATTTGTAATCTGGATGTATTATTCATCCTGCTTTCTGCGTCTTCGATTTCATTTCTCAAAGTCGCAGTAGCAGTATCGAGTCTTCTATCGACTCTATCTATTTCGCCCTGATAATCGTTGAGCTTTCTTCTTAATTTTTCTAGGTCCTCTTTCAGCCTCAGAAACTGTCTATCAGTCTGAGATTGTCTATCAATCTCCCTTCTTTGTAATGGAGATTCCCTTCCTGGCAAGACCGACGCATTTTCCATTTCTTCCCTAACGCTTCTTTCATTTATCGGCGGTCGCAGACTTTCTACATTAAGTGCTTGTACACCTGAAGCTAACTCATAGTCATCATTATCAGTCAGGGGTGAAGTTGGTTCCCCTGCTGCCCCCTGATCTACCTGTATCGGTTGTTCCGAAGCTAAGGGTGCGCTCGTACCCTGCTCTGACTCTACGTCCTTAACCGTGGCTTTACCGGTACGTGTTTTCGGCATTTTCTATATCTTTATGATCCGATTTCAATCTCTAAATTACGCGAAACTTGCGATCTCTCGAGCCCCACACGTTGGGCGCCACTGTAACAGTTCTATGGTCTTTTTATACTAATTATAAATATTACTGCTATTACTGCAAAATAAATGCTTATTTGCTAAGCCTGAAAATAAAACCTTATGCCCTCTCATAGGCTAGAATCAAATGAATTGGGAAAGGTTCTCGAGAGAGGCGAGCAAACACGTAGAGATTTCGATAAAAGTAACAAATTTATTCAGTTAAATAAACAGCAAATTTGAGATGTCCCAGCACGGAACGGATGTGGAAATAGACTCGATATAATCCAATGTTTTTTAAATCAATGAGACGCGATATAAACCAAACAATAGACTCACAAACCGAGCAATGCTAAAACATCCCTTATAAACTTATTATAATCATTAGAAATTGAGATCGGATCCCTCAAACTATCCTCGAGTCCCTTTCTGAGATCGCTAAGTACAAAAGGTGGTTCAAAATCTTCATTAAAACAATTCCAATAGGCTCAGAGTTTTGACAAGCTAGTACCCTTCCTCGAGGTATTCGCAACTAACTATTCACGATTGCAAAGTATAAAGCGTTTCAAATACGAAACCCTCAGTGGGTGTGATCACGCTGCGATAGTATTAATACGAAACCGGACCCTTCTTAAATTTGGCCTTTGCGTGCGCCGAGATTCTACCCTTCTATATTTCTTAGAATCCCTTACGAGCCGTGAGTACGATTCAACCCCTTCAAATCCTCGCAGCTTGGTACAGCGTACACAAGGATTTGATTTTTAACCGCGAAACTAGAGAACTTTAACGAAATCCTCGCAGCTTGGTGCAGCGTACACGAGGATTTTGTTAGATAAAAAATTGCGGGCAAAAATGAATGCAAACGAAGGAGGTGTATCAATAGCTTGGAACAGCGTGCATTGATACCCCTCAAAAAAGAAAAAACTACCCTTCAAATTAAAGGATAGGAGAACAGAGTTGCTGAAAGAAGATCCTTAGCTTGGAATAGCGTGCAAGGGTCTTCTTTCCTATATCTACCAATTAGTACAGAGATCCAGATGGTGGAGTGGTGTGACTCTGAAGATGACGTCGAAATCGTGGAAAAAACTGCGATGCTAGTCGAAAAATTCCGAGAGTTCAAGGCGGGTCGGTTGAGTTGGTCAGGCTGGTGCTCGACCACGATAGTGGGCCAGCGCCCGTGTCTTATCTCCATTGAGATTTGCGTGGTTTCTGGGAAAGACAGGTAGCCAGGTACCTAGCGTAATTGTGCGTTACTGCTCGTGGATCGATAATTGATCAGTCCCAGGTAGTACTCTGCCGTGCCGGTACGCACAAGATGTTGTGCCTATAGTCAGGTGCTATGGGGTACGGTATAGCCAGACCGTTATAAATTTGTTGAATAGCGTATTAATTACAGTTAAATGATGTTAAAGATTAGTCTACTGTTCTCTTTTATTTTGTCAATCGTAATTATTGTTCTACTTTTGTTTATTCATTCTGTTCCAATTTTAATCCAAGCAATTTATTTTATTAATTACTAAAAATCTCCAGAGGTGAGGTAGGATGTTTTTTATAATGTAAATTGTAATCCGGGACATTGTTATTCCAAAGCTACTTCCCTCCTTTCTTCAATATCAAGCCACTTCCTGTTTCCTTTCGAGCTGGCAATAACCACTAGTGAATCTGCCTAGACTTGAAAATATGTATTCGACGTTTATCAGTTGCGATGCAAAAACGTTTATCTTGCCAGAAAGTGTAATTTAATATACCGCGAACGATTATAAATAATCTATGATTTTGTAAAGAGGGAATGTTTACTGGAAAATTGTAAATAAATTAATCGAGCTAAATAAAAAGTATATCGACGAAGAAATGATTCTAGAGTTTGGTACATCGAGAGGCGATTGCGTGCTGCTGAATAACAGCACTTAATCAACTGCTTTACTCATTTTTATTGAACCAACACAATAAATCGATAGAGTAGTTAAAGCGAGATGTTACATAACAGTAGAGCTCTTATTTTCCAAGTATTGACTTGTAGCATTTCCAAACACCACCCGTTATCATGCGCAGTGAGTTCAACCAACGTTATGAATCACAGGTTCCTTTGTTTACCCTCGATATCATGTTTTACAAGAATGAAGCGATACATTTTCTGGACACTTTGTTTCTTCCACGAATTGCTTTTAAGTAGGCAGCTTACTATACCAACTTTATGCATGACAATTGTCGAAAAATGCAGTAGAAATTCTTGCATCCCTGACAAACTCATGCAGTCACTGGCAAGAGCACAAGTCAAAAAAAGCAAATACGACATGAGTCACTTTATGGTAGGTGTTTACTAGACTTGTGAGAAATCTGAATAACATGTGGCATTTTTCCAGAAAGTTTAGAAATACTACAATAGAAATTTCGACTATGTCTGACCATAAATGACCTTTTCTACTTGTATCAATAAAACGATAGTTTTGTGATAAAGAAAAAATCTTTTGTCCGGAAGTGTAGTCGTTATATGCGTTTTTTCAGAATTAACCAAGTGTAAACATTGACAGATATACTAGGACTTGTTTTTGTGAAAAATAAAGGTCAGAATAATGCGACGATGCAACCGGCACGTAAAGCCGAGAGTCAACCGCGCACGTCCGATCTAAATCGACCGTCTAAAAATATTAGCGTTACGAGCATCAGGAGCTATTTATTGGAAGGTGGGAATTATGTGAATAATATTTCACCGAAAGAATGCAACAACAATGCAACAACAACAATATTGATCTCTTGATATCTTGCCAGTAATTTAGTGATCATTGAGAAGTTTCGTTAGTATAAGTATAAGTTAGTATAAATTAGTATAAGTTAGGATAAGTTAGGATAAGTAAGACTTATACGAAAAACCAAAAATAGACACATCTGTTTTTCATTCTCACACAATTCGCTGCAGCATGACTCCCCGGCCGGAAATGTAATCTCACGGTCAGAGACCCTATGGAAAAAAGCGCAATGGATTTTCTGAACATTAATTGAACATTTTATTTAATTTTACTACAGTGAATCTGATAATCAAGAGGTCATTTTTATATTTAAGTACAAATATAAATCCACGTGCCGTGGAGTTGCTGCACGTGTTTCAGCTGCCTTGGGCAATGTGATGCTGAATCCACAGATCGACTTTACGTCTGGTTACGCGCGTGAAAATGATTAAGCGCGTAAAGGTAAATCCACAATTAAACTTGCATATATATATACACAAACGTAGATTGATATAGACACGAGTGGATGCTGGCGAAAAGCTGCAGAAAGAAAGAGACAGAGGTGCGTTTGTGTTTGCGCATACATACAAATTCACGTTGTTTTGCATCGCGCGCTAACTTTAAGTTTCAATGTGGATTCACCTTGATGCCGCGATTCATCGGATGGATCTGGTAAACGTCATCAGCAAACAGCAAAGCGTTACGTAAAGGTCGGTCACCCGGCTACGCTACTTGTGCAGAGTCGCAAGTTAAGTCTGCAAGCTGCAGAACACACGAAAGTTCCATGTGTGCATTTCTGTAACACAAGTGCAGAAATGTACGTTGCGTGACAGTATGTCTGCATCCACCTACAGCACCGCGAATACCGGCCATTAACTCGTCTCCGGAACGCGATTTCTTGAATTCATCGAAGGTCAGCCTCAAACTCTCGACTTGCAGTCAAAATTGATGCTGCTCAGAATTGATTTTCGAATTTCGAAGGGTTGCAGCAAATGAACCGAAGATGTTCAGAATCAATAGGAATTTGTTTTTAAATAGCATCATATTTCATATTCAACTTCTAATTTGTAGATTTGATTTGGTATCTCCTTAATAAATTTTAAGAAAATTATAAAAGTACATAAAACTTGTAAAATTAAATATTTTGTTAAACCATTGTAAGAAATTCAACTAGGTTTATAATGAAATAATAATAAATTATAATAATAAAATAATATAATATAAAATATATAATATATATTCCTTACATCATCATCAATATAATATTATTTCATTTCATTGAAAAATAAGAAAATTGTGCTTTATATTATAAATAATATAATTATATAATAATATAATAATAAAATTATATAATAAAATAATATAATAAATAACTTTTTTTAATGAAATACATTAATAATATAGGTCAATCGATTCGTTTCAACACAAGGAATCTACGTTTTCCTTACATCATCTTTGAATTTTGATTATTTGAGAAGTTATAGTGAAAAAATGAATTTTAAGAAAATTATAAAAGTACATAAAACTTGTACAATTAAATATTTTGTTAAACCATTGTAAGAAATTCAACTAGGTTTATAATGAAATAACTATGCAAAATTTCATCAATTTATCTCTACGTGTTTTCAAGAAATTGCTGGACACACACACACACACATACATCCGGACAATTTTTCAGGACATTATGTTAGATATTTTGACATTAAAATATGTTGAAAAAAACCTTTTTTAGGAAACTGGATTTTGTCACCACCACAAAGCTTCCTCTATGAGGAAGCAAAAATGTTCATCTTTGTCCAATTTCATTATAGCACATCAGATAAAAGGAAATATGATATAGTTTTTCAATAGAAAACATAAAACTGTTTCAGATTCCAAGTATTTAAGACTAGTTATATTGATCAATTCAAAGGATATTTATAATTGAACATGTGATTATGAAATTTCATGTCTATTGTCCAGGCTAAATATTAACTAGGAAGAGATTGAGAATTTCATGCTTCGATTATGATGACCTCGTCATTCACGGAAATACCAGCTTCTCAAATCTGAAGTTCGACGAACTTTTTGCGGACTTGGCCTCTAAGTTAGTTAGTTTCGGTCTTCTGGGTCGTTGAACACAAAAATTACGAGTCAGAAACCTCTTGCAATGGAATTTTCCCAAAGCTGGGGAAGAAAGTCACATTTAAAAAAATTAAATTGTTAGCAAAGTAATCAGTATTATTAAAAACTTGTATAATATCTTCAAATAATTAATCAGTTATGTAAACTTTGATTCAACTATATTTTCCCTTTGTAAACAGTGTTTGCGTGCTGGCAAACTTTGTCGATTCGAACAATTAACTGATAATGAGTCAATATTATTAGAGCATACACGATATTGTCAGTAGAAAATAAGAAAACACCAACAAGTTGTTGAATGAGCGATTTATTGATTGATTTGGACTCAGACTGGAATAAAAACAATAGTCTTATTAATTAAAAAACTATCATAATTTCTGCTAGCGAATCGTTACGACAGATATTTTATGTAACTCAATTCATCGAGACTCGCAATTCTTTCCGATTTACAACACGATTTTCTAATCGGCAATATCAGTATTGCGCCTTTCTAACTCACCACTTGATTCCCGATTATGATAGAGCCTCAGTCGCGAAATCTCGTTATAATTTGTAACTCTAATAATCTAGGTTCGATAATTGACCACTATTTACGAAATCTTGATTGCAGTAGTTCTTGCTCAAGTCCTTCCTTTTATAGTTTCCACCAGTTACATATATTTATGTGTTTATACAAATAAAACTTCTTTTATTGGTTTTATTTAATCTATTATTTTCTTTTAAATATTCTAATACAATAAAATGAAAAATTTTCAAATAAGGTTTTTAAGTAAGGTTCTGCAGTGTCATTCTCGTATTGATCTCGTATTAAATGCAGCAGTACTCAAGGTCTTACCTTATACGATGCAAAACACGTATCGATGGCTGATTGTAATAATCCTTAAGATTATCATCGAATAAACAGTATGTTTTACGATCTTCTTTTTCTATTTCAGCACCAAACAGTCCTCTGCACCTTAGCAACAGGGCACAAGTCTTACTTTTGCTAAATAGGCCGCAAGCCTCCCTCACCGATGCTGATCACGCCGTTCGACTTCGACCAGACTGGGGCAAGGTTAGCATTAATTTTTGTCTTTTAAAAATAAAAAATAAAACAAAAATACGATTATCATCTTTAAAACTGACGATTTTTAATCAATATCTTCTTATAAATTGTTCCTTTTTTTCTGCAGGGACACTATAGGAGGGGATTGGCTTTGTTGGCATTAGGGAGGCACGAGGAGGCCGTTTTTGCTCTTTGTACGAGTGTGGCGATCGACAAAAATCCGCAGAATGTTCGCCATGAACTTACACGGGTAAGAAATATTCTTCAAATGATTCTATTATTATATTTTCGCGGAAACGACTTCACAAAGAAGCTGTCTCTCGTCCCACTTCCGGTAGCTAAATGATAGTGCAATACACTCAGGTGAGTGACCCAAGAAGAGGACAACTATACCCAGACTCGAGAATGCTTTTTTATGCAGTCGCTTCCGTCAAACATTCACACATATATTTTAAATTAACGATATTACGTTAATTTTTTTTTGAATAGCGTATTTTTTAAAGACCTGGATTCGATTTCCGGCGGGATTAGAGAGAATTTTTTCACAACATCAATATAAAAACACAAAATTCAAAATAAAAGTACAGCAAAGAAAAAATAATAAAATAAGCGATATTTAATCAATTTCTGATAAAAGTATTGTAATTTTTAGTTTTTTAATGAGAGGTTGCTGATCTCTTTAGTGAATAATTAAAATTACATACACTTTTTCCAACTAGTTTTGTAATTTTGTTCATCGCAAAATTATATAATGAGCGAGTTGTTTGTGTAAGAATCAAGTTGCCTGCGGTGACAAAACTTGACGACTGATTCTTGCGCAATTCGTTTTTAATTCGCTTAATACTATTATCATCTAAAATTTATTGTTACCTAATTCACCTTTTCTAGTTATTAATCCATTGGTTTCTATGCGTCGCGATACATCGTATTAATTGAATTGCCTGCTTTGATTAAAAAGAAAATAAATCAATAATTCAAATTAAATATTAATAAGAAAATTTTATTTCCAGGCACTGCATCGAGCACTATCGCCGAATCTAAGAAGAAATACGAACACTTTTATTCTAACACCATACAATTTAGTAGATACTTCTATCCGCACAAGAAAAAATCGTCATCATTTACTGTTGCCCTTAATGAGTTCGACTCGAAGACATAGAAGACCAGCGCTCAACACCTCAGACTGTGAAGATAATAGTAGTGGAGGAGAGGAAGAATTCACCCAGGTGAGAATTTCGTATCTCTTATCAATCAAACAAAAAAGAAAATTAAAAATAGCTTGACAAGCATTTCCACCTTAAAATTACTCCATTGTACCTTTCAAGAATCATTTTGCAATCGCTAATTCATGTCGAGAAAGGCAACCCAAATACATTCGTAACTTCAAGAATCCAATGTAGGTTAAACCGGTCGAATTCCTAAAGCGATATTAATCTGTCCGCTTACATAACGATACGTGAACTTTGATAAAATTGAGAACCATCGAATTTTCCTGCAAATTATTTAATCCAGTAATTATTTCATCTGTTTTAAAATACATCGAGTGTTTTTAAGATCCACGTTTACGTCTCATACTCTTCAATATAAAAAAGTTTTAAAAAAGTTTTTACTTAAAAAGGGGACGTGGTTAATTAAAAGGGGCGTTGGGGCAAATTAGCATGGTTAAAAGTAAAAATGATCTTTGTATGTTTCCAGACAATCTGTCGATCACCTTTATCGAGTATGACAGCCCAAGACAATGCCAAATTGCACGCAACTTTGAACAGGGTATATCAGGAGGTCGAAAAGTTAAAAAGTAAGTAATACACTTTTTCAAAATAGATTTTCGCTTCCACCCCTTATTAATAAAATCCCGCCTCTTTATAGGACTGGAATCGCGACCTGCAGAAATTCTCCTACCACCCCTTTCTGGTGGCGCAACCGGTGAATTGGACTGCATTCTTTGCTGCAGGCTATTGTGGAAACCTGTCACGACACCTTGTGGGCATACTTACTGTTGGATGTGTTTAGACCGTTGTCTAGATTACTCTTCCTCCTGTCCTCTTTGTGTCACTTCCCTCTCTGATGTAAGTACAATAATATTTATTTAAAAAAATCTATTATTGTTACGGCCACTTTTACTTGTTTTTCTTCGAAGATTGCTGCTTCTTTATCCGTATCGCTATCATTGATAGGACAAATAAACTTGAAGAAAACCCAGCAACGTGATTAACGATAATTGGTTTCTAATATAGAATAAAATTAATTGGATCAATAAAGCTGAACAAAGCTGACAAAGTACATGAAGACTGATGCTTGATTAGATAAATCCTGGAAAAGTACCTTGTTCATTCTAAAAACTATGTTTAGTAAAACTTAGTGTCACCTCTTTGTAAATGAGAAGTAATGCTTACTTGCGGTTAATGATGCTGGAGACCGAGATGGTTGTTTGTGGTCTTGAAAACTGCTTCCGCGTTTGCTGTAACCATCATTATTTATTGCCTCTCTTCTGATGAACAATCCTTACAATGAACAATCCTCTTATAGACTCATTTGAATGCAGTGCCGTTTTTAGTCATAGTCTAGATTCAATTCTGAATATCTGGACTCTTGAAGAAGTCGGGCAGCTTCTTTTAATTAGGTCACTGAATTTTTTCTGATATCCGTATACTGAGAACTGCAATCAATTTATGGACTTTTTCTTTTTCCAGTATCTGGCGAGCAGCCAAAAGACTGTGACGGACTTTGTGGAGAGGGCTTTGAAGATCGTGGCGCCAAAAGAATACACTTCGAGGGCGGCGAGTCATCGACACGAGCTGGTTCAAGGCCTTGGTCTTCTGGGAAGTGAGGAGATTGCCGTCTTCGTCTGCACAACAGCATTCCCATGCGTTGCATGTCCCCTCTTTGTATACGAGCCGAGGTACAGACTGATGGTGAGAAGATGCGTCGAAAGTGGCGTCCGCCAATTCGCCATCGCGGCATGCCTCAACAGAGAAGCCACGGGTGCCAAAAGGTGATATGGGATTTTTCAAAATAACCCGCTTTAGTGCAATGAAGTCATCTTTTAATAATGATTATTTAGACAATAATAATTTGAGGACGATGATGACCAATAAATTCTAATTAAAAATTTCTTTCCAGGTATGCTGAGTTTGGCACGGTCTTGGAAATTCGAGATCGAGTCTTATTGAAAGACGGATGCAGTATTTTGAGTACAGTGGGTGCCAGAAGATTTAGAGTTTTGTCTGGAGGAGAAAGAGATGGTTATGATACAGCCCAAGTGGAGTTTTTGAGAGACACACCTGTTCAGCCAGACCAAGTGCTCAATCTTTTGGAACTTCACGATAAGGTAGACAATTTTTGAATTTTGATTGAGAGCAAGATAAAAATATATAGAAAATGGTGATACTAATCAATTTTGTTTGCAGGTTCGATCGAAAAGTAGGAGATGGTGGGAAATTGTACCATCAACGCAGCAATCAGAGATCCAACGAGTATTTGGAAGAATGCCAGAAACAGAAGAAGATTGGTTGTGTTTACCAGATGGGCCATCTTGGACCTGGTGGTTATTAGCCATTTTACCACTAGGACCTCAACTTCAAGTTGGAATTCTGGGTACCACGAGTCTTGAAAAGCGTCTCAGAGCAATTGAAAAAACTCTGGATCATATGGAACAAAGACAATTAACAGTGACTCCAGCTACTTCAGAAGAGACAACAACATCAACCAGCATTTGTAGGGATGATGGAGCCATTAATGAAACCACTGTTTCCGTGGTTCAACAATCCTAGGATTGGCTCTCAAAACTCTGTCGATTTTTCATCTATCGATTGAAAAATTTCTCAAATTTCCTCAAGAAAGTCTGATCAAGCTATAAGCAAAAACACACATTGCACGTAAACCTTCTCTCAGTGAATTGTTCAATTTTTCAAAGTCGAATTTCTTCACTAAAATGCGCTTCAACTTTCCATTGACTCAAATCCGTTCTTCCAGAATTATAGACGTATAATAATTACATTAAATGATTACTGATATTCATAAATTGTAAGAAAATTGGCAGTTACATCACTCGATGGTAAAAACCAGTGTTCGAAAGTTGAAACGATTAGTTTCATCAATCAATCTATCTATCTAAGTCCTATTTAAAAATGCAATACCGAACACTGGTGAAAATGTATGCATCATTTTTCAACTTTATTACCAACGCATGTTCACCTAGCAGTAAAAAAAAGAGAAAGGTGGGGAGAAGAGTTCAGAACTTTTCTCTGTCGAATATTCTTATCTGGGAAATAGATGCAGATTTTATTGATACATTGTGATTTTGGAAAAAATCTATTTCCTACATAGGAATTTTTTCCAGGGACCAAAAGTGAGTTTTTTTTTAAGGTCCTTTATCTCTAAAATAAGTCAAAAATCAGATCACATGTGAAATTGTTGTTAGAATTGAAATTTCTTATTTATTAGTCTGTTAGAATTCACTGCATAATGGATCTCATATATGTGAATATTGCAGAAGCATATTTCCTAACAACAATTGACGGATTTTGATAATAAGATATTGAGGAGTCTAGATTTTTTTTCACACGAATTTTTTCCTATTAATCGATTATTGAAATCGATTTATTTCTGAATTATTGAAAAGAGTGCAATTTTTATAACACTTACAATTTTTAAGTCGTCACTGATAAGACTTGCGACTACGCTAGCACATAGTAATTTATTTTCATGTGTTTTTAAGATCATCGCAATTAACGATCGTTAATCTCTAGGGACGTCATATCAATCACGCAATTATAAGTATTTACAAGAGATATAAATAGTTAAACGCCATTTGCATATTATTTTACTATTATTATTACGACTTTAGCACTATGGCTATTTCACTATGTAATACTAATAATTATCAACGATACGATACACAATTATAGTTGTCGTACTCGTTCGAACTTTTCTATACTCGAAAGTACGAAATTTTTCCATGTTTTTCAATCTATCGTATATACTAAAAACAAAAAAGAAGGAGAGTCATCCATTTTTTAGGGTTGTCTATTCAGATACAAAAGTTTTGAGAAAGTGTAATTTTATAATTGATACCTTAGTGAGCGGGAAGATTTCTTATTTGTGATAGAAAAGATTATTGTCTGCTGGCAATTTTTATTCTTATTCCTCTTCTCACTTTTATCACGTTCTCTCAATTTTGTATTAAGGGAAAATGTGGTATTTTTTTTAAGCTAGACTTGAGTAGAAATTTCTAAAATTGTATATAAAATTGTGATTGTGATTGTGATTGTGATTGTAAGTATTTAATAATAGACAACTCTTTTTGATGTTTCGATTCCCTATTTTTCAAAGTTATAAATCATGCATTGTGATATTACTGAGTAGCTTACCTTGTATAATACTACAATTACTATTACTATTATTGTAATATGCCATTGACTTTCCATTTTTACTTCGACATTTCTTATATTTATCTCCACTTCTTCATATCGAACTATTGTAATAAAAATGACGAAATTAAAACTTGTTTTGCTGTTTCATTCATCAGCCTTATATTATTATCAAGATTTAATTAAATTAAATTATTATTATAGAATGACAATTGATATTCGATTAGGAAATGTTGCAGACTTCAGAGTTTTTAAAATCTGGAAAGTGTCATCAGAGGTAGATTTTACATTTTTATCCATTTTATCTTTAATAATATTAAAAATGAAGTGTTTGACAATTTTAATATGAGTAGTAAGGTGGAATACTTGGAAAAATATTCGGTTGCACCTCCTCCTAGCAGAGATTACTACGGAATCAAAGTTCTTCGTGATGAGGTATCAAAATGTTCAAAATTGATAATCGAAAAATTTTTATATGATTTGTGTTACATTTTAGGTAGTTTTATTTTTATGGAGAATATCCCATGGACCACATAGAACACCGACTGTCAAAGTAACCAAATTTTCCGATTTTGGTGACGATAAAATATTGCAGGGCGAAATCCAACGAGTATTTGGTATTTAATAAAAATTTCAAAACATTCTTGATTATATTTCAGAGAATATTTTTAAAAAATGGAATAAAATTGAGATACAAATATAAAAATTGAATTCAGGTAATTATTTGTTGAATCACGTGAAAAACATAGCGACAAATAAAGAAAATTCGATTTTGACTTTGCCAAAGAACGTAATTGCGAGAATATCAAAATATTTGAGGTTTAAGGACATAATTAATTTAATAACTTTATCACGTACTTCTAAAGAGGCAGGTATCTATTTTTTTACAAATTATAAAATTTGGTCATTTTAAATTGGAAGGAATAATAAAAAAACTTTTCAATAAGGTCTTTGACAACGAAAGCGTTTGGGAAACTTTATACAGAAAATACAAAAAGTCAAAGGTCAGTAAGGAGGAAAAAAAATACGCCATGGCTTCAAGTTGGAAACAATTACTTAAAGAAAAAAAATTACAGGAATCTTTGAAAAATCACAAGGTACAAATAAAATATCTCAGTTCAGAAAAATAAAATGAAGGTCGATAATATAAAAACTATATAAATAATATATAAACTCATAATATATTTTAATTCATAATATATTTTGTTTACAGTCGCTCGATAATAAACCAAAAATTTCTCAGCCAATAGTTAAACGTGCGACTTCTATTAATTCAACAACAAATCATAGGAACCAAAATTCCTCAACTCTTTCTAAAAAATCAGCAGAAGATTCAAAAAAGCTTCCAAGTGCAGAACCACCTTTACGATTAAATACTCTATCAAAAATTTCTTCAGAAAACCAGAAGCTTAATTTAAAAAGCACAACCTCCACAACAAAATCAGCTGACGCAAAAAAATTATTCCCTACAAATAAAGTGAAGACAGATTCGAAGGAAAAGGAGACAAATCGATCTCAACTGACAATTAACAAAAATATTTCACAAAAAATAAATTCGATAACGAAACCTAAAAGCAGCATTAGTTTAAAATATGCGGAGGATTTGAAAAGTAGAAAAAGTCACGTTCCGAATAGTTTTGAAACAAAAAAATTGAATCAAACTCTTCGAAATCAAAAACAAATTCCAGCTAAATTAAAAGTCGCTTCAAAGACAGAAAATAAGGGAGTTAAATCAAAGAAAATTGATGAATGTAGATCTACTATTTTTGATAGTGATAAAACTCTTGCTAAAGATTTTCATGTTGATGATCTTAGTTTCTTAATTGAAGAAAGTTTTAAAAACTTCAAAAGCCCGAGAAGCATATTTAATTGCGACTTCAGTATCCTAGATATTAAAAAATCATCAGGAGACTCAAAAAGTATTTCACCAAAATCAGAAATTGAATTTTTAAAAAAGGAATCTTGTCCTGCAGAAAGTTTTACGAATTCTTCAGCCAGGAGTGAAATTCAAAGTGACGATGATGAAAAATTAGATATGGCACATTTCACGCAAAAATATTTAAAAGCACGAACTGAATTTATGAAAAAAATGTCCGAAGTTTCGAATCTTACAACTTCAAAGACTCCCGCTTCAAAAAATTCGTCTGTGAATGTCAAATTTCCAAAATCGGTAAAACCCGTCCCAGAAAATCTGAAAAAAGCTCGAGCCTCGATTTTTGCTGCGAAAAAAATGGAAGATGAAAATGTTAGGAAGGAAAAGTTTAAGTTGCATTCATCGAAAGCGATCAGCAACTTAAAAAAGTGATTTCTGAAAAATAGTGTTTCATCATTTCTCAAATTTGATACTTTAATTCGGGAGAATGCATTCTCGAAGGTTTTTGTATTCATTTTTTTAATAAACGTTCATTGATGGTTTAAACAATACTTTCTTAACCGATTATTCTTCATTAATATTAATTGCAAACATCAATATGCAGAATGGGTAATGTTACGTTTAAATGTGCAAAAATTTCCATAAAAGCAAAAGTAACTTAATAATTGCCTTCAGGTGGAAATTCCCAGGTGTCTAGTAACATTTAAGTGTTTCATGTTCGCAGCAATGCGAAGGGAAAAGCATCCTGGCGCTTCAGTGTCTCTTACATCGCTCGTAATCGCAGCATATCGAAATGCATTGGTCAACGTTGCATTACACGCGTTCAGCATAATTTTCATAGTTTTATGAAAATTACTGTTTAATCCACAAAATAAATGTGCAGTCAAGACTTTTTTAAAGTAAAATGACACGAAATTCGTGTATTTTCTGTTGTTTCGAGGCAAATGTTCTCTCACGTAATTGAGTGCACACAGGCAATAATTGATCGACCAACGTGAATGTAATTTTTCTTCTGAGTGTGCGCATTTCATGCAAAAGTATTGTACAATGGCGAGTTACGTGCATAGTGAAACCAGTGCTCGTCATTCAGAGTAAGTATTTTATGCAAAATAGACATTTTTCGTGACATGCGAAAAACTGAAGCATTTTTTAAATATGTAAACGTTAGCATTGTTGAAACATGGTTCTGATTTATTATATATACGTATATATATAATATACGTATATCAGATGTATTATATACGTCTGATATACGTAAATTATGAATAAAGCGTTAGTGTATTGAAAAAAATCCGAAAACAAAATTTTAATTTACAATTTACGTCATGAGAGAACTAGACGTTTTTCGCGAAACATAAAGATATTTGGCGCGAAAGTGGATAAAGTTTGTACGTCTGACTGAAATGAGACTGGAACTTTTTCTACTTAAAATGAAATTAGCGAATTGATACCTACATTTTTACTGAAATTCCTCGTTACTAACTTTATATTTATTAAGAGATTGTTGATGTTGAGAAGTAAAAAATTTCAATTTCAAATCCTTATCGCATTTCCAGTGAAACAATGGATGATGATGATAATAACGAAAACAGTAGAACAAAAAGGTAAAATATTATAATGTATCTACTAGTATATTAAATATGAAAATAAAACAAAGAATTAACGTGAAAAGTTAATCAATCAAAAAAATGTTTAAATTTCAGAAAATCTCGAAATCTAAGTGAAAAAAAGAGAAGGGATCAATTTAATTTACTGGTAAATGAACTGGAAAGTATGGTAAACACAAATACACGAAAAATGGACAAATCAACTGTGCTAAAATCAACGATACACTTTTTGAAAAATCACAATGGTTAGTAAATCTTTAATAACTAAAAGTCTTTTCAAAAATGTTATCCGACTATTAATTGAATCATTTTCTCTCTAGATATTGCTGCAAAGTCGAGGGTGCATGAAATTCAGGAAGATTGGAAGCCTTCATTTCTCTCGAATGAAGAATTCACTCATCTTATTTTAGAGGTACTAATGTTAATAAAATTTCATGACAGAAAAAGATTGTTAATTATCAAAAAAATGTATTTGCAGGCATTAGATGGATTTATAATTGTATTTTCATCAAATGGAAAGATTTACTATGTATCCGAAAGTGTTACATCACTTCTTGGATATCTTCCAAGTGAATTAACAAATTCCACTATCTACGAAATTGCATATGAAGATGACCAGTCTCATTTGTACAATGTGTTATTAAATCCAGGAAATATGAGAGACAATAGAAATAACAAAAAAGGTACTTTACCGCAAAATAAACATCCATTTAAATTATCCCAAACATTTAAAATATATTTCTAATTTTCAACTTCCATTAACAGATAGTCAAATATCTTTCACGTGCCATATAAAAAGAGGTGGAATAGAATTTTCAGACGAACCGATATTCGATCTTGTGCATTTTATGGGATACTTTCGTTAGTATAATATATATATATATATTTTTTAACGAATTCTTTATAAAAAAATTTCTTGAAATTAAAAGTATTTTTATTTCTATTAAAGGCTCGGATATGGATCCAGACATTGATTCGATAATTCCTACAAATCGATTTACCAACAACTCTGAAAATGAAAAAGCCGAGTCGTAATCATTATTTGAATACCTTTTCTACTCTGAATAGATAATAAATGTTTCTAATTATTATAAAGAGTAGGTAAAAATTTGTATTAGTTTTTTTGGTTGCACTACATGAATCTATTTTTTTGAGTTTTAGGTTGATCTTTGTTGGCACTGGACGACTGCAAACCCCTCAGTTAATACAGGAAATGTCGGTTATGGACAGCAACAAATCCGAATTTACCTCCAGACACAGTTTGGAATGGAAATTTTTATTTTTGGATCACAGAGCTCCTCCAATTATTGGATATCTGCCCTTCGAGCTTTTGGGAACTTCCGGATATGACTATTATCATATTGACGATTTGGAAAAAGTTGTAACTTGTCATGAATCATGTAAGTTTGAAAAATGTTTTAGATTTATTCTTTGTTTTTTATTTGTTTCTATTATTTATGAATCAATTACAGTAATGCAGAAAGGCGAAGGCACATCATGTTACTATAGATTCCTAACAAAGGGTCAACAATGGATATGGTTGCAAACCAGATTTTACATAACATACAACCAGTGGAATTCAAAACCAGAATTTATCGTTTGCATACATCGAGTTCTAAGTTACGTGGATGTGATAAAGCAGATGAGAAAACTTGCAGACGAGCAAGTGAAAGTACAAAATCAGAATGATGTTCTCTCTTCATCTAAACAGATTCAAGTAATTATATTTTCAATACAATAGCATCAGTTATCGATTTGGATTTCTTAATTACAAAGAAAAAATTCTTATTTATTTCAGACTTCGTCATCGTGCCAAATACATCCTTCTTCCTTGTCTTCGAAGCGACCCAAAGACTCAAAAATTTCGTCAAATAAGTCTACAACTCGATGTGTTGAAACAGAATCAGACATCAACACTTCCATATCTAGTGGAACACAATATTCTCAAGCGAATAATAAAGTCTATACAACAACTCATAGATCTCAATTGAAAACTGTTCCAGCATCAATTTCAACATCTCCCAAAACCATCTCACCTTCTGAAATAATTGATCATCAAAAACAACTGAAAATTATAGAACCACAGGACAATTTTCTAAAATCTCAGTATGCAAATTTGCCAATGCAACGAGTTGCTAATACACCATTGACATCATCTTTACCAACATCGGAAGTTCTGCAACAATCGGCAATTGTTTTGTCATCATCTCAAAATCAGATACAAGAAGAGCTGAAACGAAAACACGAGGAACTCCAACAATTGATTGTTCATCAGCAAGAAGAACTTAGAAGAGTTTCTGAGCAGTTACTTATCGCAAGATATGGAATCTTCTCTCCAATCTTAAATGTAATTCTCTTGTCTTGATCATAATAGTATTTTAAAAGAAAAGAAAATAATGATTTTCATTTTTGATAGGTGAACATACCCACCAGCACAAATTCCAATGAATCTTCCAATCGAATCATCGGCAGTCCTAATTCGAGAATAATTCCATCTGTAGGTGTCGCAGAAGTGAGTCTTGTTCCAGGACCACTACCAGTACCCATTTCACTTCCACTACCAATCGTCCCAATTGAATTATTTAATAAACCAGTGGCAGTTCCATTAGTTTCTAGTGAAATTTCCATGACGGAATTGGTAGACATGACACCAATGGTTCCACAATCTCGAAATCATCAACTGCACCAACTACAAACACATCATGAAGTATCTCAACAACACCGACATCATGTTCCGCAACCAGCTCGTCACTCTCAACAAGAAGAAAATCAGAATTTGATGAATTATCATATCTGCCAATCAGATGAACTTATTTACACTGATATGAGTTCGAATGCAAATCATTAGTAAAGACCTACATGATGTTGATATAATTTTCAACTTTTTTTAAAATTTATTAGTTCACCAGAATTTAATAATATTTATGATGTTTATTGAGGTGTCTCAAGACAATTTGAAGTGCTGAGTGACCAATCTAGTTTCGAAGCCTTAATGATACCTTGGGGAACAAAAATGAATGTCGGCTTGTTGTGAATATGATTATAATTAGATAGTATTTTGTGTATTTCTGGTGCCACTTATAATGAAAAAATGCAGTACAAATAATTTCTATATTCTAATGCCATTTTTAAAGTCTTATTAGTTTTTATAGCTATTAAAGTTTCGAGATAGAAAATTTTATTGTTCGACAGTAAATCAAATTATTTTAATTAGTTCAAACTTTTTGATATAGTTTGTTGTATATATTTGTTATATTCGGATTCAAAAATTCCATGGGAATTAGATAAAAAGGGAACAATTAGATCTAAGTTTTTATGTTCTTATTAATTGTGAATTAGGTCACAAACTGGAAAACCTAGATCTCGTGTGCAGAAATTTTCTCGAATTGTCTGAATGTTTAAATTATGTTATTAAATTATAGTCATTGATTTAAGAACAAATAAGAGAGTGAGTGCAGGCTGTGAGTGACTGTTACCATTGTCAAGTAATCACCTAATATACAGATAGAAAAAATATCCTGAGGTTTATCAATCATTGAAGCTTAAAATACAACTTTATTTAATTTAATTATTATGTTGTAACCCTCAGGCTTCCATGTACGTTAAGATAAAAATGTTAGATCTAATGAATATTCCAAAATTCATTGACTGTTATGTTTAAATCATACCTTTTATAATTGTTGACATTTTTTTTATCACAACTTAAATATTCCACAAAACATCCCATAGAGTAATTCTTTTTATCTATTTTTCTACTTTTTTTCTAAAGCATCCCTTTTTTCTTAACAATTGACTACAATGTTTCAGTTTTGAAAATGAAATCTAATGTTATTTTAGGTAATTCTAAGAAAGATCAACGAATTCTTTACAGTCTGAAACAGTCAAAGTATATTATTTATGCGAAAATTAATATAAGTGTTAGATCTAAGTTTACAATAAAAAGAATGTACAAATTCAAGATTTACAAAGAAATGCAAGGATCTTCGTGTATTTTTAAATATTGTAGAATTGTCGATTTTTTATAAGAAGACCCAAAAAGTACAATATGGATATTCACAGGGTTAAAATTTATTTTAACAAATTTGCTGTTCGAAAGTGAACTAAATGTTCATATACCATTGGCAGCTACAGTTATCCTAATGTAAATTTAAATTGTAATATGAGTGAAGTAAAAATGTTTAAAGGGGATGTAGCGAAACTCATGACTGGACCAATCTTTTTAACATTCAAAAAACCTTATATTTTTTGAAGATTTTTGAATGAATCGAACTTTTTTACTACGTGCCAAACCAAAAATAAAAAAAAAAAGAAAACTTTTACTCGAATAGAAGGTTGTCCTAAGTTGGATGCATGGTACATTTTGATCCAGAAAATTAAATTATGTAATTATATACATAATATAAAATAACTAATTAAGATGATTAGATAAGAATAATACGAATATGTAGATGATTTTTACGACTATGAAGTTAATTATTGGAAACACTTTTCTGTTAAATGTGATAAATATTCAAATGTATTAAAAAATAAGTTGAAAAATTGTAATCAGCGTTGGAGGGAATGTAAAATTTAATGTAAGGTATTGGGGCTAAAAATAACCGTTTGTTAACTATTTATATTTGAAAATTTGTCAATTTATAAAGTAAATTTAAAAGATTTAGGAATATAATTTGAAATTTCTGTAATTCTATTCAATTCAACACTGGTGACTGTTTTTCAACAATATTTGTAAGAAAATTTTTAACCCATCAAATTATTCATTGTTTCATTGGAATAATAAATAAAAATCAATACAAGAATATGTTTTGTCTTATATTCTACTATTTTATTATTTAATTATGTACAAGAATAATTGCTTATAAACTAAAACTTACAATTTTAATGTCTGAATTTTCGAATATAAAACGAGAAATTGCTTATTTTTAGAATAAACTTTTACAAGAATTCAAGTTATTCTTCAATTTTTCAATTTTCTGAGAGCATCCATCAAAATCTGTACTTCTTGGTCAACATTGTGGACCAAATCTTCCACCTGATGTTTGCTGTCAATTATACTAATGCTCTGAGTATAAGCATCGTATCTTACACCAAACTTCCTTGGAATTGTTTGTGCAAATTTTCTGAAATTCCAAACCAAAACATTAAAATACATTCTAAAAATTTTTAAAATATATACAAATTTCAAAACCACAAAAAATTCATTAAAAACTAATGTTATCATTTAAATGGATAAAACCCCATTTTATCATCCTTTTGTTGCAATCTACGATATACACTTCTTATTCTTAATTCATTACAGTAATTAATCAATTAAGCAACACAAATATTAACTCATCATAACTGAAAACAAGTTTAGAAATGACACATCTCTTTCATAAGTTTCATATCAGTTTCCTCATAAGAAAAAAATACACTTGCGAAAAGAAAAGCAGAATAACAAGACAGTAAATTGTCTTATTGTTACACAAAGATGATAATAAAATATAGAAATCTACTAAACAATATCCGTATTTATGTTCTAATTCTATACTCACATCATCTTTTCTTTCGCATCCTCAAAGCCTTCAGCTACAAAATAAACTGGCTGATACTCAGTAATTGGATACTTCTGAACTGCTGTCTTCTCTGGGTCAAAAGGTCGCAGTTCCGGCTTTCCACTTAAGGAATATTCCAATTCTCCGAAAGATGATAACAAACCAGCTCCATAGGCTTTCAATTCTCCGTTTTGTCTGCAGAGTCCAAACTCAACAGTGAACCAGAAGCACTGAAAGATAAAAAAAATATTAATCTCAAGAGAAGTACAGCCAAGAATACAAGAAAGGCAGACATTAAAAAAAATGTAAAACTACAAAACATATTCACAAAAGGCCACTTCACCTCAGACGTCCATTCAACCCTCTTTTTTAAAAATCGACATTATTAAAAAAGATTTTGACATGTATTGAAATACTTTAAACGACTAAAATGAGTTGACTCATTTCTGAATGTGTAAATAATGTGTAAATCTAAATTATTTGCAATTTTGGTGATTTTCATTAGCAGTTGTCGAGCAGAGGAACCACTTACGGTTGCCAATTTCTCGATATATTCATCCGGTGCACCAAGGGAAGCCAATCCTATAACCTGTGAGAATTGGGCGAAAGCTGGGTCTGCAAATAATGGCACATGACCCAGAACTTCATGACAAATATCCGGTTCTGGTGTGTAAAATGGCTTACTGCTGTGTCTTATATATTGTGTACTGTGAAATACTCGAAACGCTAATCCTGCCAGGAAATCGCGGGAAGCCAACAATCCAGCAACTGGTCTTAACGTAAATCCCGTACAGTCTGAAATATAATCATAATCATAATCATAAATCATGATTAATAACAGCAATTTGTTGAAACTGAATTAAAAGCCAGATGAAAGCTTCATTACCTTTTAAAAAATTGGATATGTCCTCCAACTGAGGAATATTATCCTCTCTGTAACCACAATTCTCGATAAGCAGAGGGAAAACGTGATTGTGCTCTCGACAAGCGTATTTGGGGTAAAGCTCTGTCAGTTTCCTGAAAACTGTGCCCCATGTTGCGACTTCCTCTGGAGTATATTCCACTCTCGGAATTGGTTGACCGCTGCAAATCAACATTTTCATAGAATAAACCTCAAGAATTCATACAATAATTCTAAATGTGTAATTGTATATTTAATTGCTTACCTTTTGTAATAGTAAGCTAAATCTGCAAAGTACTTCCTCCTTTCTTTGTAAACTGGATCTGTGAACCCTGGATGGTCACTATCAAGTTCAGAGCCATATGTTAGAATCTGATTTGCAAACTTGTCGAGGTCTCTAAACCTCCTAGGAAACCACGGCACTGTTCCCATGTTATCATTGTGGTTCCTACAATAAACAATCTTTTATTATTTGGAATCTACGAGGATTAATAAACATGAAAAGTTTCTTTTAATGTATTATCACCTAGAGATAATGGAGAAATAGCCACACTGTTTTTGAAGTTGCTCGACAACACCGCCAAGATTTCCACTTGGTGCACACTCGACCATAAATTCGTATCCATTCGATTGTCGGAGAGAACTCCTCGATTCGATGTGCAGAAGATTAACTTCATATTTCTATTAAATTTAAAATATATCGATTTTTAATTCGTGTTTGAAAAGATTTTTGATTGGAAAGATATTATTTTAAGATGAATAAATAATAATAAATAATAAATGGAATAAATGGAATTTATTCCATTTATTCTCGATTTATATCTCAGTAAAAACTTTTCTTTTTAGCCAGATTAACGTTGTAAGAAGTCGTACTGATTAAATTCTGAAGACTCTCAATTCAACCGCACATTTTTCAATACTCACTGTGAAAAGCTGGAGATATCTCCCTAATGCTCCCACCTCGTCTTCTTCTTTAGGAGAAAAGATGAGGCACGTACTTCTTGCTGAGTCTCTGCCTTCCTTAATATAGTTGCCACCCTCCATAAGCTTTGGCTGCAAATAAGAGATTATTCCGCAATATTAAAATTTCAGTTGCAATATTTCATAAAGAAAATATTATGAGAAACATTTTTACTCTTAGAGAAGTGAAATAAAAGAAGGAAAAGGAGAAATCCGCTGATTATAGGTATAAAAACAATCAAGTTAGTAAAATCGCCTGATTATTCGAACTGCTAATTACCATAATTTATTTCCTAACTCGTATATCACATTCTCGAGCTAATGATCTCATTAGCATCAAAAGGCTATAGAATAATCTTAAATACGTATTAGTTACACTTTCTTACATCGGGTAATTGCTCCTCAATAGTGTCACCTCGTCCCATCTCGAGAGATAGAGATTAATAATAATCGAATAATTGAATAATTGACAAAAACAAGAGCCGAAGAATTACGAAATTGATAAGATTTTATAAATCAGAGCGTGGCTCGTAAATCACACCAACTACTCTCCTTTCAACATAAGACTTGTTTTTATATAACCACCGAAACACTCCCTTCTCTTTCCACAATCTAAAATTCTTCAAGTACCACGTCTCGTTAATTAAATAGGGTTACGGTCATTATCACTCAACCAGTTTCATTTAATTCCGATTTAATCAGTCTTAATTTTGATAAAAGTTTTTTCAAACTTGATAAAAATGAAGACGAAGAATAGTGAAGACACTTTAGTAAATCATGGGAGAAGCTAGACTAGAACTGGAAGCTTAAATAAAGGTCAGCCAATATTTATACAGATTTTAGGGATGCCTGCAACATACGAGAAATTTACATCATTCAAAATACACTCCAGGGATTCATCCTTTAAAATTGCTACGGAGAATTGATACGTAAAAACTTTAACCTTCGGCTTCAATTTTTTGCTATAGAGGTATACTTTCCTCTCTCAGAAGCTGATGAAATTTTCTTCTATGATTAAACCATACTCATCGTCTCAGGTTACTTTGTTTTTGAATCGTACTGAAAAATTGTAATACTTTTTTTTACATTTCACTGGTTCAGGATTATCTCTTTGAAATTCTTCAGAATGATTACCTCTTTAATTATGAAATAACTCTATGTTTGATAAATAAATCATGATATTTAAAATTTTAATTTACTTTGCTCCTTTTGATCCCTTTCTTACTATTTATTTAAAGCTTATACAGTTTGGAATGCCTGGATCGGAATATTTCATACATAATTCGAGACACGTTTACTCTGACAGTATTAAAGTGAACTACCCAGTAACTACTCGGGAAACTATACATTGTGCAAGTTTCTGCCAAGAAATGTTGAAGAACGTTGTGTTTCTTGCGTTAAAGTTTTCCATCTCATCTAATGTTGAACTTTACGTCTTATAAAGTTTTCTGCTAGATAAAAAGCGATTTGTATGCATATTACCACTGCAGGCTCAGATTATTGCAAGCAGAAATTCGAATGAAATTTCAGGTTGAAGGGATTATACGGAAAGCTTGAGGAAATTGAGAGCTTATGAAATTTGTGAAGTGCTCTAGGATATTAGAAATATGACACATTAAAAAAAAATGCTAAATATTAATTATCTTTCGTCCCATCTTGGGGACGTCAATTTTATTTTATTAAACGAGAAACTTGTTTGAAGGCTAGAATTAAATTCTATGAGCACCACGTGAACCTTCACTGATCGAGTTTCGAAATAATAAATATGATACACTTCACATTTTTTCTTTCTTTAAGAATATTCTGAAAATAAATTCATACTAGATTCATTATGTGTGTTTTTTTAAATACAATGCTAAAGGTGACAATCTTTTCGTGTAATTTTGTACAAATTGTCTTGAAAGTTTATAGATAATCAAAACTGAAAACTAAAAAATAATTTCTTAGATAAAGAGCCAAATCTGCAGACAAATTATATTCTTAAATGAATATTGTAATTAAAATTGTAATAGTTTCTTACCTTATCAAGCGGCGATCCATTGGAAGTAAGGTTTGTGTCACGTAACTGAGGAATAGGAAGTGCGTACATTTTCAAAAATTTAAGACTTGAAGAGAAACAAAATTGAAGTTCCAGTGAAACCGAACTTGGCTTCTCCAAGGCCTCGAATGGACTGTTTGATTTTGTATAGGGACTCGAGATAAACAACGATCCATACGACTAAATATAGTTCAATTTATTTCAGAGAAAATACTTTTATCAGCGGCGTCGAAGAAAGTCATTAATGCATTACAAGAAGGCCATAATGTTATCGCTAAAACAATGATAATTCTGTTTCATTATTTCACCATTTTTACTTCAATTCACTTGTCTTTTATCTTCTCTTCTTTTATCTTTTATCTTTTTGTTTACAACTATTGTTTATAATCTTTATTCACCGTACCTGCTTATCATTCACTTACTAATTCAAATAATAAGAATTTTGCTATAAATTAAAAATATTATTTATAAGAAAATGAATGGATCGCCTTATTTACAATTTTAAAAGACTCATTGCAATCGATTGCTTCACTTACAGTTACGAAACTTCGAATTCTTCAGAAGCCGATCTAAATAACGAGAAATAAAATCGAATCGACTACAACTATTGAAATAAGGGGAAAAAGAAAAATAGTTTTCGGGTCTCTGGTCTGATGCAATTTGTAGAGCAATTACAATTACCGATTGAAGAGAGATTGACCTTGAATTTAGTCTTAGTTAACAAAGATATAGAGTTTTTATTCAAATTAATCTTCAAATTACGAAAGTAAAACATTTAGATATTGGAATATGTTGTAGTAGCTCGCAATCTATTTTAAAAAACTGGATTTATATATTTCTAATAATTTTAGAAATAAAAGTTTTCAATTATACATTTTTTCAAGCAGAATTTACTCTCTAAATCTGAATTAGTAAGAAGTTACTAATGAAATAGTGCCGATTCGTTTACTAATACACTTTAGTAAGCATTTTTAGTATCAATTAGTTAAAAACTACTAATTCACAGTAAAAAAATACTAATTCATTTAGTAACGGTAACTAAATCAATTAGTGAGCCTTACTAAATGAATTCAGGTTTTAAAGTTGACCTTTCGATTTTTACCAAAATAATTGTATGGTTTTGAAATGATAAGGAAGATATCTTTATGTTTGTTCCAGATCGAGACGTGGTGCCAACTTCTGGTCGAATTTTCAACTTCAAAAGATGAAAGTGAAAATAAATAGAACAATAATAGAACTATTAAATTATGGCGTTACGTCCATATTACGGAACATAATATGGAACGATATAAAGTTGTTGTACTTGTTGTTTCTCTCTTCAAACTGTTTAAATTAATCAAATTTTAATAATTAGGATTTAAATATAATATATATTCTGTAATATAATCTGATATAATATATGCTAAATTAAATTATGATTTAATCGTTATTTATTGGTAAATATTGTCTTTTGAAACTAGAATTTTTAAATTTTATTGATGGGGTGATTATTTGATTTCAGCATCCCTATCGCCGCGCCGGTCTACGAGCAGGCGCCTTTTGCTGGTCCATTCGGATGCTGGAGAGATTCAAACTCTAAATCCAACGCTGTCTCAGAACCACACGAGTGGTCGCGCGATACGTAACAGGAATGTAAACGCTATCAAACATTCGTTTAGCTACCATGTGCGCGAAAAAATGTTATGATAATGCGAAAATCGAGTGTCGCCTTTTACTGATTATCGGTGTCATTTGTTCACTCGGTAAGTAATCTTGGAAAATTTCCTTCAAAATAAAAAGTTAAATTAATAATATATAATAATTAATAATAAATAATTTTAAAGATTACGCAAAATTGATTTAATTAATATTACACTATGTATCTTGAGCCAGACAGCTTAATTTATTATTTTTATTAGTACTTTCAAAAATATTTCCTATAAATTCAATTTCATTTAAAAGATATTTTCATAAAGTAGATATTTTTATGCACTTTGATGGAAATTATTGAAATTCAATTCAATAACGTTTCAAGTTAATCCTTTCCACTCGAAATATAAAAATACATTGATAAACCTGATATAAGTAATAATGATAAAATAATTTCAAACGTGTGGCCTTTACACAATTTATACCTTTTATAACCAATCCGTTCGTGAAATACAATATTACAGTTTAGTAACTCGATAAATCCATCATTAATTTCCTCTCTTTTATTTGGCTTCGTTTAATATCGTCGTAATTGTTTTCGTTTTATTGAAACAAATAATTGAGAAAAGCTAATTTAACAGGGAAACATAATTATAATTATAACATTATTATGTTTGTTTGAATTTAATTTGAAAATTTAGTTCTTAATTGACTTTGTGTGAAAGAATGTCAATTCTATAAATTCATAATTTTGGTTAAATTCTAAAATCGGTTATTAATTTATCGGAATTATATCGTAAATTTATAATAGATATTTATTTGTATTATAATAGATATTATAATATAATAAAATGAGTGTGATATGAATCGAGTGAAATTTAATGACATAAAATTCTAAATAGAATTGACGTTTTCTACTTTTCCAATAATTAACAACTTTCCTCTTCAAGCTTAGAATAACTCCCTGAGTGGAAAGTTCTATATGTTTCTATACGTCCAACATCACTTTAGAAAGGGATCAAGCAAAATTTAAGGTATAACAAGAGAGCTTCTCTCCTCTACTCTTACAACCAAATTTTACACCCTCTTTCTAAATAAAATTGTTCAATAGAATGAAACTTTATATTAAATTAAATTTTATATATTATAGGTATATATATATATAGCATCCAAATTATAAATAAACTAAAACACTTTTAAATTGGATCCAAATTCACACTCCTTCCGCCTTAGAAATGTTAACTTTATGTCTTTTTACTACGAAAAAAGCAATAACAAAGATCTCTTAATAAATTGAGAAAAGTTTCCGCAGCTTCCATAAATTTTAATTTGCACCTAGATAAAAATTCTCTTCTACGCGATCTTTAAAAGACAGAACATGACTAATAAAAACATTCTGTTTATCCTGAACATAACATAAAAAAGCCATTATTTTTCATTCACAGGATCCAATATAGGAAGGTTCTATAAAAGAATTATAAATTTATTTTAAAATCTATACCACTCTCAAAATTAATATTTCCTCTTGGTACATCTCTTAAAAAAGTGAACATTATTCTTTCCGAGAGCAATTTAGCCTTTGTTATGGTTGAATTTAATGTTTATATAATATTATTACTGCGATAAAGTGCACCTTTGTGTTATCGGTTCTTCACATGAACGTGTTAGAATGGATAACGATCCTTGTTTTAACCGTAATATGGATATCGTATAACGATTGCTCACCTCTACACAAAATTTCAGTGCTGTGTTTTATATGTCACAAGTTATGTGTTAGTGATACGGAATTGCTATTTCAAAACGTACAGATTGTTAAAGTGACGTTAAATTTTACGAAGCGAATACACGTCGCGTTTCTCATCTATAATATAATAAAGTCTTGAAATGGATTTTCAGCTAGAGTATGAATTTTTAAAAAGTAAAAGAAACACAGGAAAAATGAGAAAACTAATAAGAAACGGTGTTTTCGAAATCAATCATAATCTTAGACCTTTTTATTTTACATTCATAAAATCGTCACGTTTATTGAAAACGTGCAGACTCGTTTCATGAAAATTTCTATCCAGACCTCCATAAATAGAATAAAAGTTATGACACTTTAGAGGGTAAATTTTGAAGAAATAGCTACAATATCTGAGTGGCATCAAGTTAATTTAATTGATTGTCAAGTTCATTCAGTTTATCGAGTTTGTGGAGTATCAGCTCTGATGACTATGCAGTTGCAAGTTTGATTTTGATATCGCAGATCAAGTTTATGAGTGTCCAATACACACCGATAACAGGGGGTTTCCAATAATTTCTGTTTCGAGTTGAATTTATTGTCCAATTGTCTCCATAACTTTCACAAAAACTACAAAAGATAAGAAATATCTGATTTACCTTATCAGTATCAACTTTTATTTCAAAAATTACTTTCAGTTATTCTTTAATGACTTTCATACTTTCTTTTAAAATAATTGAAATTTTTTACTCAAAAATGGTTTAAACATCAGTCTCTTTGCTTATCAGTTTATTTTTCGAAATTCTTTTCCTAAAAACGAAATATCGATCTCAGAAACATTATTTATGCAGCAATATTTCTATTTCCTGTTTATTTTGAACCTGTTGCATACTTTGCATATGTTCACTTCTACTTCTCATGGATACAAAGTGAAAAGCTGATGCTGATGCGTTTGACTATTCACACGTCGTGTGGATTCCCATCTTCGTAGTTTTTCACTAAAATTTTATCTTCGTCCTGTGAAAATCCCCCAGCTCTTCCTTTGGAGATGAAAATGAGATGAAGTTGAAAATGTAATATCGTAAACACGTGAAAATGGATAAATTTAAAACTCGAAAAATGTAAAAATGTTCAAGTAGATTCTAAAACGAGAAATGAGGATATAAGTATGTTGATTTTCCCTGTCATCGACTTCTTCAGTGTACTTTCAACTTGACTGTCTGGGATACTTGCAAACCAACCCCTTCTGAAGTCCTCACTCCTCAGAATTCTCATGATATTCTACATCGGCAGTATATGAAATCGTCATGGGGAGGAAAGCACTCAGAGTCCACACACGAATTTCACTTCTCTTTACTCTAAGTCTAACCGCCGTTTACGTAATCCTCGATCCAGTTCTCAATATTTATTCTATGCTACCCTGGGAGTGAGACAATGCTTTTGAGAGGAATAAGGAACCCATAGAAACGACGCCATTGCCAACGTCAATTGTTCCACCGAGCCATGAAATCCAACTTCGTGTTATTGCATAAGGATCCTAAATTAATAAAGGAATCTATTAGACGTTTCCATATTTTTGAAAAAGGAAGAAAAGTCTGCTCAATTCTTCTTCACTGGATGGCTGAGTCGAAATTTCAGGCAGGAAACCTGTTGCTTTGTATAATTATTTAAATAATTCTAACCGCAATTGTAAAGAATAATAAATTTTTTAAATCTTATATAATACTTGCAACATATTAACAGGTAAAAAATCTTACAGAACACATTTATGTGTGTTATTATATTTTATTAACTACAGAGCATTAAATGAAATATCTTATTTTAACTAAACAAAAAATATATATATATATATATATTTGACTTATATATATGTACTATAAGTTTTCAAGATTTTTGCACGGAAAAGCATAACCTGGGGGACTAAGCATCAGTTTATAAACGTTAAAAAACTTTTTGCTGCATTTTTTATAAACACCCAAGATACATTCTTTTACCGACAGATTTTCCCTGGAAAAATACAAATTTCGATGCATAAAATTAAAACATAAATATATTACTATATCTATAATTATATTTATAAGATATTTTACTCACTCGCATGTACCAAATGAGGGTTTAAACTCTCCTAATAGTACACTAAACAATGATTCTTCTTTTGTTAATTCAAGAGACTGCTTACATTCCCAAATTTCAGGTGACATTCTATCCGAGCATTCATAATCAGCATCATTTAAATGATTCACTAAAAAGAAGTGCATGTGTTAAAAAAAGTCGTGTTTGTTAAAAAGAGCTCCCTTTTGGACAAAAGCTCCCTTTGAACAATTAAATTTGTAATAGAAAGAACGTACAATAAATGAATATAAACATTTCTCACCAATTGTCATTCTCTTTACAATTTCCTTGAAAAACGTGTTCATCAAATAAAATTTGTCGCTCACTTTCCAGTGAAAACCGCCCTCTTCCGGACAATTTTGCACGCTATAGGAAACAAATTCAAACATATTTTTCCATAATGTTAAAACCATTTCATGTTGATAACCGGAAGTATGATTTTTCTTTTGATTGAAACTTGTGATGTTGATTAATGCTTCATTGTAAGCACGTAGTTTTTCTTCCAGCTTATCTTCATTTTTATCCTGACATTGTTTTTTCAAATCACTCAATGGTTTCTGGAGCCACTTTTCAATTTCAACAACGTTTTTCGATTTATCTGCTATACTTATCAAGTTTCCTAAATATTTGTTCAAACAAAATTAGTTATATAAGCCTAGTGATACTTTTTAATTAAAAGTAATATTTTATTTAATATTCCATACCAATTAACTTTATAAACTTTGATTTTATTTCAGTGGTTTCCTGAGTCGAAATTTTGTTGAGAATACGTAATAACATTATTTATAGTAATCATACAAACAAATTAAAAATGATAGATACACGAAAAGTAGAATTAATATGCAAATACTTACAATAAAATAAAAATAATGTAATAACTCGCATCGAACCCATTTTGTAATTACGATATTTTCAAAATCCTCGTCTTCTAAATTGCTTCAATGTACGCTAATCAACTGAACAACCAAAAGCAAAAGATTTGACTTAAATAAACTAATTCTGATAATAATAAGGCCATCCTAAAAGTTATTTATCATACTTCCGGTGATTATTCGTAAAAAGGAAGTATATTTAATATTTATCTAGTAGAAACCTAGACTCTGTTAGATATAATATTTTCTAGATTTTGGAATGAAATAAAAATTATGAATATAATTATATAATAATTATAAAAGTATAAAAAGTAAAAGTATAAAATTATTACTTTATTATTTTAACAATTACGTGGTGCATACATTTTTATGTTAAAATTGCATTAAAAAATTTGACAATTTTTGCCCTAACTTCATCACAAGTATCTTGATTTGTACTATACTACCAATTTTCAAGATTTTTGCAAGGAGTTGCTCCTGGTGGACTAAACATAAGTTTGTAAATTCCATTCATGTTTTCACTACACTTTTTAGCAACTTCCAATTGACATTTCTTAATAGCAAGATTCTCCCTGAGAACATAAAATTTTGTCATTTAAAAATTAAAAGGTTGCTTGAGAAAAATATACTCTAAATTAAAAATTGAATTTTCTTACTCGCAGGTACCCAATGAAGGTTTTAGGGCTCCTAATAACACGTGAAATAATGGTTCTTCACGTAATTCAAATGGCTGTTGACACGACCACCATTCTCCCGACATTTGTTCCTTGCACTGATTATCTTGTAAAGTTAACTGATTCACTAAAAATCACATATATTTTCAAAATAGTTTTTAAATATATCTATAAAAGTGTACAAGTTAACGTGAAACAATAAGTAAAATAAAAAATCTTACAATATGATATTCTACTGGTAATTTCATTAAAGAGCATAGCCATAGCATGCAATTTTTCTTTCTCATCCAAGAAAACGTCGTCATATTCCAAGCAATTTTGTACTCCAAAGAAAACTACTTGGAACATATTTTTCCAGAGATTGTGAACCATGGGGTAATAATCAACAGGGTTGAGATTTTCTTTCGGTGTATGAAGCAAATTCACAATTTTGTATAATGCAATGTCATAGGAGATCAGCTTTTCTTCCAAAGTATTATTACTTCCACAGCGATTATTTAATTCTATCAATGGCTTTTTCAGCCATTTTTCAACAGCAATCGAAGAATATTTAGACATATTTTCGTGCATATCTACCATCTCTTGTAGAATTTCTGTAAATATTATTTATGTCTTTAATATTATATAAGTTTAAAATCAAAAAAATAGAATTGCATACCAATTAATTTCACCACCTTTGATTCCTCTTCAAAATTTTCTTGAGCTGAAATTCTATTCAGAAAACCTGTCGAAAATTTATTTTAAGCGTCTCAGAAATAATTTTTTAAAAAAGTACTCCATAAATTGAGGACCAAATATAAAATACTTACAAAATATTAACAATGATTTAATGAGCAGCATTTTCTTCTGGTAGTTCATTAAAATGATGAATAACTATAAATGTAGTTTATAGTTATTTGCAGTTTATGCACAAATTTTCTGCAAATATTGTTTGTACATTTTTATCATGCAGACTCTTAATTTCTAAATGCACAATCTAACACCCCGTTCAAATTACATAATTAAAAATAATTACCTCCTGAACAATGGATTAGATAATGAGGAAACGATTTTCCGACAGTCTCTTTTTGAAAAGAAATCTTCTCATGAAACCAGATCCAAGGCCTGTCGACTGAAAATAAAATGAACGAGTTCACTTCGCGTGTTGTCGAGAAACTCTGATGGAAAAGTTCTATTATGCAACTAAGTTGCTATTGTTACTAGCGCAAATAGACACATACAATAGGTGTACCTTCTCCATCGTATAGGCTGTGAAACCCGCACGATAAAAACCAGCACTCGTAACCTTTAGAAGTAGCAGACCGCAGAGGCAAACGAACCAGAATTAACGTCCTTTATGGTTGAAATGCTTTGCGGTCCTTCCACCTATTTTTTATTACGTTTTACTTCCTAGAAACAAACCAAATTTCTCAAACTCACATTAAATAGAAGAAAAGCTACGACACTACTTTCTACCTCTAATATTTTTTTAAAGATTGTTGTACCTATTGCAGGAAATTAGTCTTGGGAAAATTAATAACCCGGGGGTTTTATCCAATTAAAAAATGTCCTATTACTCTGTTCTTGTTTTTAACTATTTATTAGATTATTATATTCTTCCAATGCAAGTAGAACAAATTGGATTAGTTAAATTCGTGTGATAAAAGCGCTTGCTAATTAGACTAACGATTCAGGTGTACTGTGTCTTTGGTCAACGAGGAGACCTCAAGAGATTCATTTCGGGGCTTAATTAAACTTCAGAGCGAATGAAACTAGAAAATTAGAATAAAAAATTTAAATTAAAACGTCAAAGTCGCTTTCTTGTAAGACTTAATCTTCTTCCTTACTATCTAGGTCTTAAAACGTTAAAGTACCTAATTTTCAAATTGTATGTACTTCTCTTACGAAAATATTTTCGTCGATTATTTCTAGAAATATTCGATTTATTGATAAATTAGTAAACTATTTGCATTCGGAACCATCTGAATTCTTCTGAAATTTTAATGCAAATCTATCCTTTAAAAATAGAGCAGCTCTCGATGTGCAAGAACATTTGGCTGTAAAATATTAAAGAAAGGCCGAAAGGTCAAGTCCGATCTCAGAATTACACAAATTTATCTTGAACTAAAGTTAATATGAGTCCAGAACGAAATCCCTTGGTCATTTTACATTTATATTAATTTGAAAAAATTGTATCTTTGATGTAATTACATCTAAGAGAACCTAAACGAAAAATAGGTGAAATATGAAATTAAAAGTGTAAATTACAGAATGTGTGAAATACTTGGAAAAATTTGTATTCAAAGACGCCTCCAAATCGTTTTCCTCGTCCATCTTAGCATTTTCCTATCTTCCATAAACGCAGAAGTTTCCAGCGTCGAAGAAGGTTGGTAAAAAGGAGGAAAGCGTTAAGAAAAAAACAAGAAAAAAAATTGCCTCCTTATGCCGAGTACCAAGCCAAGATTACGAGTTTATAGGTCGAGTCCGCGATTTCACAGCCTAACCCTGCATTATGTAACTCGTGAAACCCTCGGAAAGTTTTTGATGATCCTCTCATACTTACAGAAATTTCAAAGTGATAATTGACCCTTAATTCCACGTCAAAAGTTTCGCAATTAGTATCTAACGGTGTTTGTCAATAAAAAAAAAGAATCATAAGTTTTTCTCTCTAATTGAAAATTAAAGGGCCAAACAAGATTATTATTATTATTATTGTTATTATTATTATTATTATACACGGCTAGAAATTTCCATCTCCTTGAATTACGTCTTGCAAGTTTTGCACCCAAAAATTTTTCTTTGAATCTTCAGTTAAATATACTTTTGTGTATTCTGAAGCTCCTCCTCATCTTTAATTCGCGAATCTGAAAATTATCGAAAACATCCAGCGTCTCTTACGAGAGCGCAACGCAGGTTTATTGAAAGAAAAATACGGGCTGGTAACGATCCACTCGACGATGGCAGGTGCCTATTGAAACTGGATAATTCACCCTTCCGGGTTTCAGCTCTTCCTTTATCATGCCACCCACATTTCTTCTCGAAATTTCCTTTTCGTCACTCGTCGTGACAACGATTCACGAAATAGCAACCGCCAGATTTTACCAAATCACGAATAATAAAAACAAAAATATTCTATATCCACTTAAACTCATATTCTTGTAAATTGGGCATAAAATAAAGAATAGGAAGTTTTAACGTGCAGGGATTCTTTATGAACGCTCTACAATTCAATTAAAATTCTCTGCTCTAGGAAATTTCAAATATTCTCAAAAATTCTCCGGAAATTACACAGAAGCTCTCAAGAAATTCAAAATTTTATGCAGATTCCTCATTTAAATATCTCTGAAATTATTACTTTCATTGTAGAAGAAATTAAAAATAAAGTCTCTTTTAAATTCCTTTGATGGAACAAAGGGACGGTTGGAATGATACAAGGGAATATATTGTCAACCAGGGGTGGATAAAGGACTTCAACGAACTCTAGTCAAACTCAATGTAATGTACTATCGATTTAGTTTGCATTCGTTTGATCTACAGCACACGACACTCGATATTTAGTTAACAGTCGTCTCAATGACATATACATTCTGAATACTTTGTTCTCAAATTGACTTTCCGCATATACTATCAATGGATCTCAGAACCCGGAAATAATACAATTATACAATTAAAATTTTAACACAAAAGCTTCGAGAATTGAAAACACTGTGGAATTTTAATTAATTTTTCTCTACTGCATTGGAGAAAACCTTTGAATGCTGCTTCTTTAAATTTCTTTATTTCACTTTATTGCTCTTATTACCCCTCCGCCCCACGACAATTTCCATATACAATAAAATGTTCAATATCGAAACTGAGCAGAAGCGACTATTTTCCAGGCTTTGGGAAAAAGTAGTGTGCCATTGACTTTCCAATTTCCAGAAAAAAGTTCTCAACTATACAAAGCAAACTTTCATCTTACTTATCTAAAAAAAAATTCACCGGATGAAGAACTTTCGCGGCAAGGTGATGCTTTTTCATCGCTCTATTCTTTTCTTATCTCGTCCCAACTTTTATCTTTTTATTACACCCTTAATTGATCCCCACAGGCAAAAATAAGTGTCAATAAGAAAATATTTGTTCTGCTTTTAGGTTCCTGCCAAAATGCAGTTGGAAGGAAAAATTTCGAGACAAGAAACGACCCTCCAAGTTTCGATGAAGAACATGAAAATCTGTAAGTAGTATTTCCAATATTAATATTTGTTTTATTACAAAAAAAAGCTTTATCAACAGAAATTGAAGTTCTTTTCATTTCCGCAGCCTTCATAAAAAATACAGTTACATCTGACGGGTAACACTCGTAAATTTAAAACAAGAAAAGTCATAATTGAGAAATGTCTGCAACATTCTCCTCTCATTTCACGCAGACATTTGAGCCAAGCTCTTGCTACGTCAAAAATAAAATTGAATTATAGTTTCGTCGGAATCGCGCGATATTAAGTTTAATTTCAGTCTAGCGGAGAAGAATAAAGAACGATTCTGGAATTCCTTTCCCGAGAAACACTTTGTTTTCCATTAGATGGAATGCATCTCCCGAGGGCGGAAGGGCGCTCGATGAAGAGACAGTGGCCCTTACGGACCAAGAAGTTGCAGTAGAGACAGAACTACTGCCTCGGGGAAAAGAAAAAGGAAATGGGGCCTTCTATCCATCTCCAGACTCTTGTAAGCATCACTTTTTCTTCTTTTTTCTCTGCCTTTTTTCTAGTAGTAAAACGCCCTAGACAAAAAAATAAAAATCTCACGTATGTGAATTTAATCTTACAATTTCTCTCTTCATGTCTAATTTTTATATAGAAAAAGCACACATGAAAAGCGAAGAGAAGAAAACATGTCCAAACATCTTTCCTTCTTCATTTTCCTTTTACTTCATCAACACTCTTTTTGAACTTTTCCACTTCCTTCCACTTTAATTACTTTCACTAGCTTGCATATTTTGCATACCTCGCAGAAGTATATATTTACCTCTATTTTCCCGCTTTGAGTCACTATCTCTCTAATTTTTTAACTCCCTTCTATCCAATTTTGCGCAGGATAGGCAGATTACTTATTGCTTGAGCTTGAAAATTGTTTTAGCGACGATTTCACTCATCTCGAGGTGGAAAGACGGTAACGAGCGAGGTCATGAAAATAGGCGAGTTAACAAGTCGACGAAGGATAATCGTGGCAAGGAAATGAAAAGTACTTGTGTGCAAATTAAGAAAGAACCGGACTCCGACTACGCTGTCACAGAAAATGAGATTAAAAGGCTCAGAGGGCGAGCTGAGCGCATGAGAAAGTACCGCGGACAGCACCGAAGAAAGCGGAAGTACCTCGACAAGAACTCGAATAGGGAAAGAAGAATACGAAAGAATAAAAGGGAGAGAAACGGAAGTCGGCGAAAAGCCAGGCGAAGGAAGAATGATAATGCAGTTCGTCTATTCTTTAGTGGCTTGAGGACTAACGAGACTAACGTTTTTTTAGAACCTTCCATCAATGCAACTAACAGTGACAAGGACAACCAGTCAATAAAAAACAGCAAATTCGAACAGGTAGATAAGAATATTCGCGAGGAAGATTTTCGAATTTCATTTTTAAATGAGAATTTTTAATTCTCAGGTCCAAATTATCTTTTTGAGAGCATTCTCTTAATTATGTGTATTTTCAATAATATTTAACAAAAGAAGGTTTCTTTATGTTTTTATAAGAATATTGGCGATTTAAAATGTAGTTAAAATGTAGTTTTGAATTTTTATTCTTTCTTTTTCGTGTTTGTCTGATGGGTTGAATTCTCCTAAAGTCGTTGAATTTTTGTGAAATATCTCAGCCTGGAGACATTTGAAGTCTTAAAATTATTTACAATCACTTAAAATAACTTAAAACTCTTTAAAATTCTTTAAAAATTCCTGAATTCTTTAGAAACACTTAAAATTATTTCAAGTCTTTTGAAATTTCACAAAAGACCGTAAAAATCACTTGAAAATCTGTAAAATCCCTTAAAATCCATCAAAATCACTTCAAGTGACATTAATTCAATAAAATCTCCTGCAGTCCATTTCCATTTTCTTCAAACTCTTGAAATAATTAAAGTAATCTGAATTAATATATCTTTAAAATTCCTGAAATCACTGAAATCATCAAAAGCCATTGCAATATCCTGAAATACCTTCAAGTCAAAAGTAGGTCTATACAAGCATCAGCTAAATTCTCAACCTCTCGTGTTTTTTTTATCTCAACAAGGGTATTCAAGAAAACTGAATTTGATAAAACCGTTTATACCCAAAACAGATGGCCCTCGAGAATCCGACGTTGACGACATCGATCATCCAATCACAGTTAACAACTGAATCAAGAGTTCCAATTCCCCCTGAGCCGACAAAACGCTACCACTACAGCGAACTCAAGGATGGAACAGTAGAAAAAGAATTCTCGAAATACCTCGAAAGAGAAATCTTAACATCGAGATTGGAGAACCTGCCGTACATCGAGAGGTACTCCGAAGACAAATCCGCCAGGAAAACAGGAACAGGATTTCCAGATCCGAGGGAAAACGAGATAAAGATGTTGAACGATCAGAAGCAAGTGGAAGCTCGATATCGAGTTCCAAAGCCAAGTGGATACGAAAGTCCTCGATTCGATGTGCAAAGTATGTTGGGATATTCCAGAACTGAGGAAGATTTACCTATACTGGAAATGGAGAAGGAAGTTCTCCAAAGGACGATGCAGGATTATAACGCTTACATGTCGTCGAACTTATTGGCCGGGAAATTGACTGGCGCCCGGAAGCAGCCAATCGAGAACGACGGTAATGAATCGGAGAGACGAAAAGAGTCGGAAGTGGGGCAAAAGGAAACTTCGCCGAAGGTGATGGACGATGAAGAAATCAAGGGTGATCTGTCCTGTGTAAATGGGACATTTCTGCCCGCACCTCTCGTCTCACACGCGCTGATCAAATATGTAAAGTAAGTACTGCTTCGCATTATGAATTATTCAAATCGTTCTTATTCCTTTTCTGAAAACGGCAATTCTCTTCTTCATTAAATTTTATCGAGTACTCCCGGACTGCTTATGAGTCTTTTATATTCGAAAAATCGGTTTAATGAAAAGAAAGATTCTTATATCCTTTATTTTTATAAACCTCAGAAGTTCGAAGTAAAATTAAAACTTGGTAAAGTAATATCATAAATTAAAATATCGTAAATCCGCGCTGTAATTTGCTAGTATCCGAGTGTTAAAGCTTCTTTACGGCTTTGGAAGATTGGACCTAAATTTATAGTTCGCTCTATATATGTATACCCAATTCCAGTTTATCCTAAAACTCAAATAAAAGCATCTGACTTATCGACTTCGAGCTTCCGCCCCGATTCCCTAATTACCTTAAAGTTCCCCTAACGACGATTTGTTTTTCTCCGTTTATCGTAAACCACAGATCCGCATTGTAAAGTCCAGGTCCAGAATCTCGAGTTTTAAGTTTCCAAACTTTAGACTTCCGCCAGCGAAGTCGGGTGAATCTCGAAGGGATTTAATCGTGTGCACTGTGCAATGTGCAGTGGGCGAGACGAGGCCAAGAATCTCTCGCAAAACTTGCTAATGTTGTCTTCTCTTTCCTAAAATAAGTTCATTTATCCATTAACCTGTTCACAATCCCCTCTTTGAAACATTCTCATAGAACTTTTGTTGTCTATGGAAATTAATTGTTGAGAGAAATTGTAGTTCCCAATTTTCCAAAAGGTCTTCAGTCCCGGGGCAAGAATACCTCGAAGCTGACTACGAATGTGCCCCTGGATTTTATATGATTCATAAGGAAAGCAGATTACTCTGCAAAAATCGGCGATGGGTCGGTCAAGTACCAAAGTGCAAAGTCAGACCAAAACTTGACGAATTGTGCGCTCAATCTCGCTGTGAGCATATTTGTAAGGAAATCAATGGTCAGGCAGAATGCTTTTGCAGAGAAGGATTCAAGCCAGAGGGGGAAAAATGCAGAGGTAAGACGTTCTTGAAATTGAAGAAATAAAGCTTTTCAAAATATTAAAGAATGTGCTGACAGCTAGCCTTTTTTTAAATCTGATTAATTTCTCCAACATTAATGTAATTAATGTAGACACGATAATAAAATGACAAATGCAATTGTCTTTTGTGCAGATATTAACGAATGCGATGAAGACAACGGAAACTGTGAATTTAAATGCGTAAACATGGTCGGATCGTATCGTTGCGAATGTCCCGAGGGGATGACGCGAGGAGAAGATAAATACACCTGCACGGGTAAGTGTCACTCTTACTCGAAATGAGCTATTCTTCTAGTCAAGACAAAATGTTTTTTTATTTATGTAAAAGGATTTGCTGCCAGCAATTCTTTCAAGCTTTAAATCCACCAGATAATTTTGTCCACAAAATTGACTCCGTGAAATTACTAGATTATTTATTATTTATCTTCTTCATTCTTTTATTCTTCATTATTCTTCTTCATTTCACAATTGGAACATCAGAGCTGCATAATTTCCGAACTGTGCAATTTCTGTTTTAGAATTAAAAAGATTCTTCAAAATTCTTCAATAACAGAGTGTTTCGAAAAAGATTTTTTGCTTAGTGACGCTCTTAGGCAGAGTTAGGAACCTATATTTTTGTAAAACGTGGATATTAATGGGAAAACTTGGATGTAAGGAATTTTGGGGAAATTTATTTCGATCGTTAGATATCGACGAATGTGTTTCAAACGAGGGACACGGGCCGTGCCAGGATACGTGCCATAATCTGGTTGGCGGTTATGACTGCTCGTGCGATGAACTTCCGGGGACAATTCTGTCCTCCGACAACCACACATGTCTTGAGGCGGGTCCATGCAGCATCAATAACGCGGGATGTTCCCATACGTGCCTCTCAACGATGGGACGAGTGTTCTGCTTGTGTCCCGATGGTTTCATGCTCGAAGATGATTGGAAAACTTGCCAAGGTAATATCTCTTCCCTGGTAGCCCATTCCCACAAAATTACGACGTCAATATTAGAGTTAGACCTTCTAGATCTGGTATATTTTCATTTTTTTGGGAAAAAAGGACATTCATATATTCCCGTGCAGAAATTGCCCCATTAAGTAATCAAATATTACAAATAATGAATCCAGAAAACTGGAGTTGACCCCGACAGGACATCATGAAAATTTCTGCACGGGATTATATACCTTTAACTGACTGAACATGCCAGTGTTTAGCCAAACTTATTATGCAGAGGAGTTGCTGAAAGTTTACAGAAGGTGAATGGATGTTGTTGGAAAGTTGATGTTTGTCGCAGATGTGAACGAATGCGCAGTGCCAGACCTTCAGACGGAAGTTTGTCATTATGGATGCATCAACACTCCTGGATCTTACCGATGTGCTGAGCCTCTAGAACTGAAAAATCAACCCATCTCAGAAAACTTACCAAACAGTTGTCTTCCTGGTTACGAACTTTCAAATGAGGGTTCCTGCATTGGTAAGCTACAAAAATTCAAGTTTCTATCTTGAAACTTTCGTCGAAATTATTTAAGTAGAGACTTGAATTAACTTAATTCAATGAAAAGTAACTTCTACAGCAAGGTGTTACTTCTGAAGATTTAGTATTGCCGATCATTCTTTGATATTGAAAATTGCTTTAATCACTTTGCGGAGAATTGTATTAAGTAATAGAAATGTGAGAGTCTTGCATAAATTTGAATCGATAGCTCTGACTGCTTTTAAATTAAACCCTCCGTGAACTTTTTCGACAGTCTCTTGAAAGCTTGCATTTCCCTTACCCTGTGGAGGAGCGATTTATTGCTGATTGCGTCGCTTCCGCTTTAAATTTAAGTAAGCTTAAACTCTCGAAGGAATCATCCACCTGGCGAACAATAGCTTTTATCGTCTTGCTTAAATATTAAACAATCACAGTAAATTAGAGCTTTGAGACAAGACTTTTAAAACTGAAAATTATAGTAGGATCTAAAACCCTTTTTTCTTTTTCAAAAGTTATTCTTCATAACAAACTTTCATATTACAATACTTTTTCTCCTCATTCGGAGGTATTTAGTTATTGAAGTTTAATGTGTGGTCAAACATGATTAATGTTTAATGAGAAATAGTAGGATTATTTGAATTAATGCTATAGAGCAATTCCATTAGGGAGAAAATGTAGAGTGAATTCCATCGCTTTTCTTGATAATTCACCTTCAATCAGAAGATCACTATGGCCAGTTAGTAAAGTTTATTCGTGGTCTGTACGAACAGCCAACTGATACTGTGATAACAACCCTTCCCGCGGGGAGATGAGCGTCCTAACGAGATTTCAACTTCGACCACTGGCAGCATCCCTACCGCAATCTAAGTACTAAATCGAATTAACTCCCATACGGCATTGCTGCTCTCAATAGATTGCCTCAAATAGGCAAGACATTTCAAGCTTTCACGAAAAACAATCATCAAAGCCTCGAGTCTTATCTTCATAGCATTTATAGTCTTTCAATAGAATGGAAAAAATTTTATCCTTGATCTATTTATACTTCTTGATTTATCTTGACTTCTGCGTGGAAGATGAAATGGTTTGAATTGGAGATAAATTTTTGGTGTTTTTTTTTTCAACTTTTCATTTATATGAATAGTGAGAAAAGTTTGTCTTAATGGAGAAAATCAACGGTCTGCAAAGAGCAGTGAGGCACAAAGTATTAAAAGGGCATCTTGAGTGCAATTCAAAGGCTGTCGACCAAGAGAAATCTCAATGCTCACTGAGTTCTATTTCAACCAATTTACCAAGCAGTAATTACTGTCCGTGTTGTGAATCTGTGCATGTTATATATACATTATACACTTTATTAATCAAGAGAAAAATCTGTTTGTCCACTGAGTTGAATATCGCATTTATTATTAAATGCTTTTGGACAATGGCGGAGAATTACGCAAAATTTCAATGAATATCAGTTCATTATAAATATGTTAATTTACTCTATTGATTATTAATTAATTGCATATGTATGCACATTGTATAAATTGTAATGGATGTTTTATTCGGAATTTTTTTCACCCTTTCCGTGTAATGTCAAATAAATGATAACTGATCTTAAATCGATCAAAAATTTGAAAGGAAGCTTCAAAGCTTGAACCAATAAAGCAATTTATGCCTCCCTTAAAGATGGTTCTGGTTATCTTGTATTTTACAACCCACTTTGCTCTGTTCAAGACATAAACGAATGTGCCAGAGGCAACGGTGGTTGTAATGAAGTGTGCGAGAATACTGCAGGCAGCTTCTTCTGTGCCTGCGATGGAGATGAGAGAGTTTTGTCTTCGGATGGAAAATCATGCACTGGTAATTTTTTTTTTATTTCAGTTACATGATCGAACTATTGGGGAAGGTTTCACGTCTCGAAATATGGTTGCTTACAATTAATTAAATAATAGTACTTGAATTATGAAGATAATGCCGTCAAAGCGAACAGCAAGTCTCCGATACGCATTTGCCCAGCATTAATATTCTTGATTCATAAGCACATTATGCAAATGTTGTGATACGCCTGCAAATGCAGTATCCTCGAGTAAACATAACCCAATGTACAGGTTGCGAAACTATTATGTCATAAATTCGTATTATATTTGCATACCGTATAACTTATACAATATACAACTATAACAATATCATTTATAACTTTATATTATGCAGTATATATTTATTTTATTATATATTTCTCTTTCAGTTAATTAGATTCGATAAATAAATCTGAAAATGCGTGTTTTTTATGAGTTTTATATTAAAACTTTAGACATGAACAGCTTCTCGTGTCTTCCTCTGAATCCGGCTGGCCATGGATACTTGATGTGTTCACGATCAATGATTCCGAAGCCATGGAGGGATAAAAGAAAAACGACCAACCAACCTGGCACTAAGTGTTTTTTAAAATGCCCTCTCGGATACCAACTTCATGGAGAATACGAACTAACGTGCCTCTCTAATGGAACTTGGGATGGTCCAAAACATGGAGAATGTGTCAGTAAGTACACATTGTTGTCGAAAACCTGATTGGCTTTTTGGAAATTGCGCGAATTTGTGTGAATGTATTGAATTTGAAAACTATATTCAGACTATTTTCGTTGTCAAAAAAATTGCTGTTAAAAAGATTATTTTAAGGGATTTAATGGGGTTTCATGGGATTTTGAATAATATTAAGAAATTTCAAAGGATTTTACCAAATTTATTGAGGATTTTCAGAAATTATAAGGAATTTGATGATATTTTGTGGAATCAGAACGTGCGGATCATCGCTGCTAGTATAATAAAAAATTATTATTAAAAGCAGCAGTAAATAAAAGTATTCTTCTTTATAAAATTAAAAAAAAATTCCTCTTTTCTCTATTACAGGATATAGCAAGCCTCGTCTGGATTGTCCGCCAGATGTGAATGCTGAACTTTCACCGGGTCGAGATGAAGCATTTGTGACATTCGATCAACCCTCCACGGATTTGGATTGGTTCCGATACGTTCGATCTAAACCAACTTGGGGCACCAGACTGGAAGCCAACCTTAAATTGGGTGTTCACGAAGTCACGTTCTATGCACGACATCCTGTCTCCAAAAAGCAAACCACTTGCGACTTACGAATCACAGTCACAAGTGAGCTTCAATTTCAATTCAATTTAAATAATACTCTCCTTGTCATTTTTTATCACAAAATATTTGATATTCCATCCATATCACGATATATTCAAGCCCTAGAATTTCTCCTGTAGAGAAATTTTCGCCAGGCAAAAAATGTTTGGCTATGAATTTGTACGTCAATAATTAAAGCTACAACAAAATTTTTCTTCCGTCCGAAATTAAACCAACTCTTTCTGCTGATGAAACATGACCCTATTTTAAATTCAGAACCATTTTTTGCAAACGTATCGCAGCTGCAGAATATAATTAAATTCTCTGAGATCGTTTTAAATGAGTGAGGATATGAAAAGGCAACTAACTGAATACATTTCTGAATTTTATTTCTGAATAATTAAAAATTAATTTGCTCGAGATTCATCATAAATTTAGACCTTATACTGAGATGTATAATAATGTATGCTTTTAAGGTGAAGATTGAAGATGTATCCTAGATTCTGAAGCACTGCAGCTGTCGTGTGCAAATTCATTCGCACATCTCAAAGAATATTCACCGCTGGTGAATACGGCTTGGTTTAATTAAATACGTTTATATTCCTGTCGTTGGAAACCACAATTTTACCAGAAACAAGACGACGATTTCAGAGATGAAATAATCCGTAAACTCATTCGTTAAAACTGCCTTTACTTTGTATTTTAGCCATTTTTTTAGAAGATAAATTTAAAACATAATTTTTTATTCGCAATATTGATTATATAACATTATTCATAACAAGTAATGGTATTGCTCGTTTTATTATTAAACCCTCGATTTGAAATTTTGCGTTGAATAATCCAATGACCATAAAGAGGATCTAATGTGCCGATTTGGATTGTGATTGGTGGGGAATAAAAGCTGATCCATAAATTCAGCTATTTCTGTCCCAAATGTATATATTTTGAATAGAGAAATTTAGTTTTGCCACTCAATTTCTGTCAATAAACCCAGAAAGCAAACATTTCGTTTGATTTGTTTGCTCTGATACAATCGCGAATAAAAATAAAAATAACATTTATAGGTTTAAAAGATATTCTAAAATCGTTTTCCAGATGGAGAAGCACCGAAAGTTAAAAATTGCCCGAGCGATATAGAGGTCACGGGTCGAAATGGGTCTACAATCACTTGGGTGGAGCCGATCTTCACTGATAATATCAAGGTCACGAAAGTCCACAGCAACGAGGTAAGATTATATTTCATTATTTGAATATACTTATTTGATTCATCAATTTTAATGACTTGTGGTTTGAAGAATATCTGACATAAAAATTCTCCGTTAATTAAAAATTTTATACGATAGGAACTAAAGTTTAATATCACGTTAAAAACATTAATATTAGCTTGTAAACTTTTTATAAAACTCCTCACTTATTGCAGTGGCTTATTAAAAATTATCTCCAACTTTCGCTCAAGTGATAAATAACCTGGAAATTTTCGTAATTTATTGACAGACCTACAAAAACATTTTATCATTAAAACGATGTTTACTGAATATAAAATTTATTTCAATTTTCCAGGGATTCTCTTTTTGGCTTTCAATCAATAAATTCAGCTTTCATTAAAATTCAGAGATAAATTTCAATGTTTGCCCTTGTTTTTTAAGGTTTATTAAAAATTAACCATTCACTTCATTTCTTGAGTTTAATCTACACCTAAATGAAAAACATAATAATATTTCATCAAAGAAAGAGTTTATAATGTTTATAATGATACAATAATGATAATAGCATTTTTAACGCGAAAGGGTAGTTCATTTTTCAGTAGAGCAAGCAGATTATGGTCAGACGCGCGGCGAGACAAATATTCTTTTTCCTGGAGCTAAGAATTCTATTCCAACCCTGTTTTTCATATCTAATTCTTATATTTACCAATAAATATAGTAAATAGTGATCGATTGCATTGATACAACAGAAATACCAAATGGAATAGAAATCAGGAAGCAGATCGCGTTTGGCACGAGTTTATCTCTAAGAAACTTTAAAACGAGAATCTCGTATCCCAAGAGAGGATCTTTTTCTTCCAGGCAGGTGTTTCAACCAAGGCTGAGAAATATTCGTATTTTATTTGATAAAATTGTGCATAACTAATTTTACTTTCGAGGACCCTCAACAACACGACATCATGACAAAACCACTCCTTTTACTTTATTTTTCTACTCGTGTAAATTTCAGCTCGTCTCTCCTTCCTTCATTGTTTTCACGCTCCCTCGTTCTCCTACACATAATACAACTCACGAATACGTTTCCACCACGTTGATCGAGAAAAGCCAGAACTTCCGGACGTGTCTCGACTTTCGGAACCGAAATAACTGCGAGAATCGCTGAATAAAATTTAAAATTCGTCTGCTTTGTTGATTGTCTAAATGATGAAAATTCATTAGAAAGGGGTGTCTTTTTCATTTTAAAGTTAAAGCACGAGGAACGTATCGTGTCAAATTCAGTTAACACATGCAATCACGTAAGTGAGAACTAAGATAAGCAGAAGTCAGAGAAGGGCGAAATTTATACGAACCAACATTGTTGCACGTCGCTCTCTGATTGCTCAGGAAACTTCTGTCTGGGGAATTTACGAAACGGAAGCTCTTAATGGAGACCATCCGTGTAAAGTGATTCAAGTTGAGATAAATTGAAGAAGTGTTTTTTCTAATCAATTGGATATTAAATTTGAAATATTGAGGCGATTCGAAAGAATCTTTTTAATTGAACTGAAGTTTCAGTATTTTAATACCTGAATTTTAAAGAATTTGACGATATTTTGTAAAATTGTAAGTAATTTTAATTTTTTTGTTCAATTTAAAGTGGGATCAGTAAATAAAAAAATGGTTTATGTACCTTGGTTTCTATTTTTTGGACATTATAAACAAGAAACTGGAAACAAAAAAAATTCGTCAGAAAAGACGTCTGAAACTTCAGTCCAATATCTTTTTACTATATTTGTAGAAATACATGGGTTGAATTAAAAAAAGATGATTTTAGACGAAAGTAATAATCTCTACTTCCATATAATCAGATTCTTAAACCAAGTTTCATTTACAAGATTGCCTTCCATAATTTCCCAGAGCCCGGGACGTTCTTTCACAATCGGGGGACATAAAATCGAGTACGAAGCCAGCGACGAGGCAGGATGGACGACGAAGTGCATCTTCACCGTTGTGTTACGTCAAGCGTAGGGGAAAAAATTCTAGAAACGTGATAAAACTTGGAAGAAGAACGGAATATCGGCAAGGTAATATAAATGGAAATTGCATCTCTCATTTTCTTAAGCACTCGGCTCATAATGGATTCAGCTTTTACCCGAACAAGATCGTGTCGCTAAAGTCCGCAGCTTTTTTCACGGACGGCTGTAAAACATTTAAGTCTTCCCGTCGCTTTCGAGTTCATTCTCCGTGATCTTCAAAAAAGTTTTTAAACTTTAAGCAGTCCACGAAAAAGTGCTGTCTATCTTTCTAATCCCCTCCATCCAACAACCGCATACTGTCGTCATCTGTCATCAAAAAGTTTCGAAAAATCATAAAACGTACAATTTTGATTTATTTACTAACAGGAAATTTGATTTTTTAAGTGTTTCTAAGAAATTTCAAGGGATTTCAAGAGATTTCATAAGATTAGAAAATTTATAAAAGAATTTCAAGGTATAAAAATGACTAAAGGATTTAAACAATGTCAAGAGGTGCTGAGAAATTTTGACTAATTTTAAGATTTATTAAAAGGTTTTTTCCGAGATTTCACAAGATTTCATGACATTTTAACTGATTTTAATGAGTTTGAAGAGATTTCAATATATTTCAAGAGATTTATTGGACTTCAAGGGATTTCTAGATATTTTAAACGATTTTAAGATATTTACAGAAGATTTTAAAGAATATCAAGTAATTTTAAGGAATTTTAAGGAATTTCATTTTACTTCCCCTACATTAGAATCAATTTCTGGAAATGTCTTAAAATTACTTAAAATAACTTGAAATCTCTTCAAATTCCTTTAAATTCCTTAAAATCCCTTAAAGATCCTTCAATTCATCTAAAATGTTTTGAATTCTCTTTGACTCTTAGATTAGACTCTTTTGATCTCTTTTAAAAATCCTTTAAAGTTCCTGAAATTCAAATGAAAATCCTTAAACTTTTTTCAATTCTTATGAAAACCCTTTAGAGTTCTTCAAAATCTCTTGAAATCCCCCTAAATCAATTAAAATTCGTTACAATCAAATTCTCTATGAAATCCCTTAAAATTCCTTTGTACTTGGAATCTCTTAAAATCCCAGGAACCACTGGGTAAATTTCTGCTGGTAAATGCATAAAAAAGTTTTTCGGAAATAAACATTAATAATCCAATAAATATTCCAATAAACATTAATAAAAAAGAAAAAAAATGTTCGTCAGACTAGACGTCTGCAACTTGAAGTAACCCGATTTGAATAGTTTAAAATTCAAATATATTTTCTAATTTTTTTCAATGTGGATTTTTTTCCACAGGATTTCCCTTATAGAAAATATGACCACAGTGTGCGGTCCAGATATGTTATATCACGTGATTGACTGACAAGAGCCTGAGGGTAGCGATTTAAAATCCCCAGGATATGTTACCAAGGATGTAATCAGAGCTGCGTAAACGTCTCTGCTGTCGCTTCGCTCGAAAATTATGTCGACGGTTTACCGCTGCCTCTGCCCCAGATATATATGTATATCGTACCTTCATATGTCCATAAATCGCCATAAATATGCCGCGATATTCCATAATAAGAAAGTGAAAAAATCCGCATTGCAGAGAATGTTATATTAAATCGTAAAAATAAGTTGGACTGCTGAACGTCGTAATTATACTGCACGTTATGTACGTATGCGTACATATGTAATGTGTAATATTTATCTACATTTTGCAAACATGAAGAAACTACCGACATGCTAAATAAATGATGTCCCAGAGGCAAAGCCAGAGTTGGTTTCTCGTAAATTCAACCTCGGTGAAGGTCAGAAAACGATCCGTGACTAAACTTGGCAACGAGACTCAAAACAATAATTTATGGTGAATAATTAGTCGGTTCCTTATACCTTTAATCCAATGCTTATCTTAAATTACGCGAAATTTACTTGTGATATTTTTATAATGAGGAGAGAAATTGAGAATGCTTTCATTGAGATTTCTTTTAATAAAAGAAAAAGGTGTGAGTCCTTGCCAACGAGTTTGGAATCTTTTCATAGGTTTCTAGAGTTCACCTGAGTAATAAATAAATTGATACTTTATTTTATAAAATAAGGATCTTTTGAAGCTTCACTACATTTCACAATTGACATATCCCGATATTTCAATTTTACAATTCATTTTATATTCCTTTTACAATGCTTATCTATATATTGTATATATTTACGATTGAAGATTTATTCAATCATTTTTATTATGCCCTATATCACTAAAAAAATTCACTGTGATTTTTAATATCTTTAAGGCTGTATTATATCAAAGCATGAGGATTTTTTAATATTCTTATTTCTATGTAATTTTTATCAAAAGATATTTTACATCAATTTCAATGGTTTCATCACAAAAATATTCTGTTTAAAAAGTTGATAAACAATGAGAGTGCGCTCATTTAAATTATCATCGAATGATGAATATAGACCATACGTAAAACATAATAATAGAATTAGAATCGAAAAAAAAATAACTATTGTGTACAAGAAATAATGTTTTATGATTAAAATATAGCAATAAGAATATAATAGAAATTTTATTTCGAGAAGGAGTTGAGATATCAAAAACAATTTTATTTATATGCACTAACTAATTATTAATTAATGCAATAATTAATTATTTTCAAAAAATATGTAAAAGAAGATATTTTGACTCTTTCAACCAGCAATATATTGAAATAAAATGTTTATAGACAATAGTTGAACAAAAAAATACCCAAAAATTTCGAATGAGTGTGAAACTGCATCTGATTGAAGTGTAATATGCGACTAATGTTTAAAAAAAATTTACGTTGGGATAATTTCTTCTGATATCCGGTTGGATCAAACTGTTGGTCCCTTCAGTCAAGTTTTCCAATGAGTTCAATTTAATTATTTTCCAGTGATTTTCCCTTTCCTAAAAATACACTGAGGCTTAAAAAAAGTAGGAAAAAAGTTCCAATCGTTAAGTGAACAGAAAATCCAATTATCGGTTCCTGTAATTCTAATGCAATCTAAATCAATGAAAATCTCTGAAAAGAGGCAAAATCGAAATTGTCCCAATCCTTGCATTAATTATCGTATCAATTATTAAAACAAATTACAAGTATATCTTACCGTAAAAATTGAGGCAAAGCAGCAAATAATACATAAAGATTTGCGAATTTAAAATAATTTCCAGACACAAATATACGTAAAAATTATTTATTGTAAACCCATGCCACGCATATCATTGATACAATAATTACGATCAATTACATAATATGTGACATTACATGTATAAAATTTATCTAATAAATATATTACAAAATTCAGGTCGCTTATTCATTTAGTTTAATCTTTTATAAGAGAATGATTATTACTTTTTCTTTACAATGTAATCGTTATATTTTGTATAAAAAATTTAATATACAGTAAAAATCTACTGAAAGTGGCTTAAAAACTAAATTAAATCTCAGATACAAAATTTTATTTGAGAAAAAAGCACACACATACGACCTAAGGGAACTTTTATTAATTAATAATTTTAAAAATCAGAATCAAGTAATTCATAAAAGCTCTCTGGTTTATATTTAAAAGTACATAACTAAAAAATGTTTAAAAGTAAATAAATTTTAGATTCTCTTTTACTCGCTGAAAGCTTTCAGGCCAAAAACGCTCATCTAATTTCATTTATGCATTTCTGAGCTTATTCGATTAATCAACCTATATACGTAGGAAGCAGAGCTTTCTGGCAAGTAATATATATGAAAGTCTTTTCCAAAAAGCACTCTTTGTATAGTCTCTAGTTTTCTCTGTCGACGTTTTCAATGAAAACTAGTCTTTTCCAGTCTTTCTGAGTAAGCAGTCCGTGAATTAAGTCCAAAGGACTCGTTTTATGAACTACCATGCCAAACAAAAGGATTTACTCGTGATGAGAATGTGTTAAAGCCCTTAGCAAAATGTCTCATTATCACCGTAATTTTATTTCTGCTGCAAAAGCACTCTTTGTTTAAAACATCTATTTTATTTCAGGCAATTTCAGTGTAATTCATTTAATAAACTTCTTTCATTTCTTCATCTTTGTAAATGCAATATTGAAACTTAAATAAAATTCGTATAAATCTTCAAAAAATTATATCTAGAAATATTATTTAAAATTGTGTAATTTAAAACTTACATATAAATGCAAAATAAATGTAAGATTTTTTCCCTCGAAAAGTTTTGTTTATTTTAGAATTGACCTGTCGGCTTTGCTTTTGTAAATCAATACAATCCCACTTGGATTTTGAGATTTTTTGGGCATGTCTAGAATTTTCCAAGTTTTATCTATGTACAACATTTGCGTCGAGAAAGTATTCTGGTTTCAACACGTCCTCGACTATAACCGTTTGCACGAGGAATGTGATCGGTCCTCTGATAATGTTGCTGCTGCCTCTGCAATTGCTGCTGTCTTTGCAGCATCTGCTGCCTCTGTAGATACTGCAACCTCTGCTGTTGAAGATGATACTCCCTCTGGCTGGATTGCTCATCTGGAAAAAATATGGATGTTTTTATTACTCTTTTGGTTCTCATTTTGTATTACTTTCAGAATTCATTGTGTAATCAAAACTGCACATCTGCTGCATTTGATGCACTTTAAAAAGATGGTTCCCTTCCTTCAGAAACTTACTGTCTTATTCACTCACATCTCGTAAATTTTATCCGCATGTTTCCATGTATAATAAGAGTTATATTTTTGAAAAAAATGAAGACTATACCTTTCATGAATTATAATTTTACACTAACAAAATTTAAATATTGTTGTAGCTTCAGAATTTTTTTTCTTTTCTCATGGTCATTGCTCTCGAATTATATACTTTAATGGCAGCAATTACGACAATGATGGTCACTCAAATTAACGTGTTGGCATCAATGAAGGTTGTTCAGTTCGCAGATCAGTGGCAAGCAATTTTGATTAAATCTTAACTAGCATCTTAAGTGTATGTCTACCCCTTTATCTGATCAAAAGGTAAGATTTGCAAGAATAATTTTATCCTGAAGAAATAGCCATTCCTAATTTCCAAATCATTTTAATACAAAATTCCCAAAAAAAACAATTCCAAAACAACTTTGTACATGTGGTAAAAAGATTACATCTCTAAATTTCTACAAAATATGCATTGAGAATAATAAAAACGATCACATGATAATAAAAACGATCACAGGATATGCTTCTGTACATCAGACGTTTCAGGATCGCACTTTTCAACTTGACTTAAAATATGCTGAAGTTCTTGAACTTCATTGGCGTTGAGATCGGTTCTAATATCTGTCAAAATAGCATCAGTGAGGCTCAGAGTTGCCAACTCTTCAGAATCGACGAGATAATTTTCTCTTTGAGACAAAGTCATCTTTAATCTGTGAATATAATTTCTCAATCCTTGTTGCATAGCGATTCCAACTTTAGAATCAGGTCTCGGAAGTTTTGGTTCTTTGTTCTCTTGATCCAAACTTATCTCGCTTATTTCATCGGTTCTCAGCAACATCGAGTTTGTCTTCGACTGGCAACCAAAACTCGATTTACTTCGAGGTCTACTCCACCTTGATTCAATCGATCTTCGGTCCTGAGATATTCGTTTCGAAATTTGCAGTGTCGCTGAACTGAAAGTTTTCGTTCTGGAAACTCTTGAGTCGTGCAAGGTGTTTGAAGAAGACCATTTTGTCGTCTGAGACGTGCTTTGCTGATCCAACCACCTTTCTTCTCTCTAAGAAAACGGGTTTCTTTTATAACGATGTTTTTTTAAGGATATCCTGCTCATTAAGCTTACGAAATTTTTTACAAAAAGAAATCACTTAAGTCGACCTCACATCCAAAAACCCTTTAAAATATCTTTAAAATATCTTTAAATTACTTAATCTTGAAAATTTTTTTAGAAAATATTAATGTCTTGAAATCTTTTGTAAAAATTTGAAAGATTTTATTTGGAAACTTGATGCAGAGCATGAAACTTAATCATTGCAAATAATCTGAAAATATCTGCACCTGAGGACTTGAACTCCTCGAATTTTCCGAGTCTCGTCTCTTCACAATAGTTGAATTCCTGTTTACAACCACATAATCCTTATCCAAAGCTCGTCCCTTCACAGTTTGTAAATTCTCATTTACAACTTCCAAATCTGGTCTTCTCGCTATTTGCACATCTCTATTTGTAACATTATCTTCTCTCTCTTCGTCCTCAATATCCGAAACGGAATTCTTGCACAAAATTGAACTGGCAGTCTTTGGTCTCTGAAGTTTACAAATCCTCGATCTTTTTGGTCTCTCTAAAGATTTCGACCTACTTTCAGAAACAACTTCATTTCCAACAAGTACACTATCAGAAGTTAGTCTATTCTTCAAATGATTTTTGATCTGAAGGGGCAAATGTGATTCAGAGTTTCGGGATCGTGAAGTTGATGATGGTTTCGATGGAAGATCTACATACTTAGGTATGTTGATATTAGATTTGACGAGGAAGGTTTTGGAATATGGAATAATTGTTGGTATCGAAGATTTTACAGATTTTGAAGATGTAGATTTTAAATCGGAAGACTTTACACTTAAATGTTTAACACCTGAAGATTTCACTGCCGATTTCAATTCTGATGATTTCGAACCTCTACTTGGAGGTTTTATATCTGATGATTTTTCCTCTGTAGACTTCAAATCAGATTTCATACCTTGTGGTTTTGCAAGTTTAGAATTCAGATCTGAAAATTTTGAACCTCTAGATTTGATTTCTGATGTTCTAACATCTGAAGATTTCTGTTTAGATTCTTTAGGCCTGACTCGTTCTGAAATATTTGAATTTCCACCTTCTTTATTTTCCTTGTATTTCATATCTTTATCCTCTTTATTATCAGTGACGATGTTATTTTTTCTCTGTAGAGAAATACTTCTTCTAGGCGTTCTTGCTCTCGGCGTTGTGCAAAGACTTTCAGAAGCAGAAGATGGATTGCTGTACCAATCTCTGGCTGAAATAGTTGGTTTTCCAGAGTAAAATCGTCCACCAGTCGATCTGGGTCTTCGATTTGAATACCTGCTGTTGAAAGTCTGTATCTGACTTCCAAAGAACCAAGGTGGTGGATTATTAGGCGTACTTTCTCGACTTCTGCTAATAAAGAAAGATTTCGAACGAAAGGAAGCACCTTTTTTGACTTTGCTTGACTCACTCCCAACTTCACTCGAACTTGGTGAATAATCATTTTTATCTTCTCTTCTAGGTATTGTATCCACCCTTGAAGTGTTTTCATTCAAAAGTACTACTGGAAGAATTTTTCTCTTTTCGATAATCGACTGATGACTCGATTTAGCAGATCTGTTCAATTTCTGAAGACTTCCAGAGCTCGGTTGCCTTTTTGGTGTCCGAGGATGCTTTCTTGGAAAATTTGGAGACTTTGGCGAATCACTATCAAGCCTGACATCCACCTTAGGTGCATCAGATCTTTGAAAGATCTGTTGAGTCTCATTCTTATAAGGGACTTCATTTTCATTGACTTGATTGTTATTTAGAATATCAATTGAGGGAGCAGTCGACCTAATTGTCACCTTGGAATTATTTGTACTATTATTGCAACTTCTTCTCCGAGAATAAATACTCGGTGGCCTTTTAGGTGTCGTAGATTGTTCCTTGAAATCTACCAATTCAGGAACTTCATCATTTTCCGAAATCGACTCTCTTGTATCTGTAGCTTTATCTGAAGTCTCTGTCTTTCTAAATGCTTGCACCAAAAAATGATCCAGAGGATGTAAATACTCCCATTCCCGTTTTTTAATCACCTTCCCTGACTCAGGACTTTCCTCAAGATTAAATAAGTTTCGACCAGGACTATTCTGTAATTTTCTCTCTGTTCTTGAATCAGTCGCATTTAGACAAATTGAGTTCAAAACCAAATCTCCTGGAGGTTGTCGACCGTCAAAGTGTTTTTTTAATAATGTTTCTATTAATTTGTGTCTGTAGGCTTCATAATCGACTGACGAAATATCAACAACTGGAAGCTCGAAATTTGTAGCTAAAAATGATGTCGATTGGTTAAGAGGCACGGGATCTTCGAATTTCTTTTGTAAGAATTTCTTTTCAGATCTTGCGTCTTCTGTACTGGATTTTTGAATCGGAGATGAAATTGTATTTCGAATTGGAGTTGCGGTTCCACTAAAGCTCGAACTTGAAGCTGACTTTATTAGTGGAGCAGGATAGTGCATTACGACTGTACGTTTCCTTATTGTGGAGAAACTGAATTTACGAGAGAGCGACGTCCTCCAAGATTTTTTTTCAGTATCATCCTAAATAGAATATAATGAAATGAAATATTTAAAATATGATTGTATTTGAAAAAAGGTTTTGAAAAAAGGATGAAAATACGTACGAAAAGGAAAAAAATGCGGCTGAAGAGAGGCACTGAAAGTAGAAGTGCCAAAGCCAGGGCCACGAGACATTCAAAAACGAAGGGTGGCAGGGGTGGAAGTGATGTTAAGGTTAGAACAAACTTCGGTGGAACCTCGATGTTTAACATCCCGGCGATTTCGATAAAGTTCGAGCTCGACCAGGACCAGGAAACTCTTTCAGCCTCATGTTCAAATCAATTTACAGATTCCAAGCACAACTAATAAATTTTCCTTTAAAAAAAAACCACGTACTTTTCTTGGTTCGAAAGCCAAAAAGGAATCCATTCATAACCGAACATTTGCTACTTCATTATGCGCGAGTGCATTGTTTTTTATTCAAAATTTTTTATCAAATGGAACCACATATGTCTCGAATTTTAATTTATAATTTTAAATGAATGGCATGAAAAAAGAGGTAGAGAATCTGAATTTATTATTGCAAATAAAAAATTGGCGAAAATAAACTGGCGTGTTAAGATTTTAAAATTCTACCTTCATAGATGCAATTTATGTTTTTGAAAGCCTTGGTTATTAATTTCACTCCACTCTAAAAATCAGGTTAATATATTTTTTAATTAAAAATCGTGGTTTATAGAATTTAAAATCTCTTCCCAAAAAAAGTATCAACACTCTGAAATTTTTTTTAAATCTAGGAAAATAATACATAATTCAGAAAATGTGAGATGGAAGACTGAATAATAATTATTAATTATGTTTACAATTAGTAAGAAAATCCAAGCAGCAACACATACACTTACAATCGACGAGCGGATACACTCGTGTCTGATCCTGTTCTTGCGTGCGCAAAATTGGATGCACTTGGTGATAGGCAGCTCTAGTGCGGTACTCATCCTGTCGTCGAGAGTGACTACGATAATTTTGAAGAGCATATGTACCGGAAAACATGCGAGTGTACCTCGTATAACAACCACGTGGAATCTAAAACAAAAAATCATAAAAATCGTAAGCATTTAAATTTGGCGCCAAAATTCCTGTGAAATTCTAAACTTATTTTTTGTAATTTAAAATTCATCTTACTCGGTAGGAATTCTGAGGCATTGGTTGAGGTGGTCGATCTGGACATATCAGCATCTTCTTAAAAGTCTTGTGCTACAAAAAAAAAGTCGTTTAACATTAAAATATCATTTACTAGAATTAAAAGTGGCTAAATACAGCTCTCTGAAATTCGCATTCTGAAATTTAGCAAAATGTATGGAAAATGTTCACGATTTAATGAGCAAAAGACAAACAAGGTGAAAATGTCGGCAGTTTTATAACAATAGACAAATTAATAAGCCTCAAGCTTCATGAAAAATATTATAATGAGGAAAAGTATACAAAAACTTTCTATTGATGCTTCGTGAAAGCCTTTCTCTTCCTAATCCACTTTTCTCGAAACAATCAGATCTGTATTCGAACGAACTTCTTCCTATTTCCTCCCATTCCTCTTTTCATCAAAAAATTCTCTTCATATTACTTTACTCAATTCTTTTTTTCTTGTAAGAAAAGTATAGCTACGTGACTCAGCAAAGGAAAGAAAGAAAGCAGTAAGCAGGACTATAAAAAAATAAAAATGACATCAGAAGTAAAGCTGTGCTTGCTGCTTTGGATTGACCAGGGGATTTACGTCTATCGATTATAACGACTTTTACGTCTTACCTCTGAATCTAGATAACGTTCAGCTTCTGAAAAAATAAATATTGTGTTTTGTATTTATAAATTTTATAAATTTTTATATTTATAAATTTAAAAAAAAATTTCGGGAATTTTAAATTTTGGGAGTATTTAACTTCGGCAATTTTAAATTTCGATGATTTTCAATTTCGAGAATGTTAAATTTCGGTAAATTTAAATGACCCAGTTCTGATTCTGAAATGTTACTCAGATAGCAGGATTAAAGTCGCGAATTTCGAAACAGGCAAAGTATGTCCTAAATGCAACCTGATGGGGAAAATTGGTTACAAAAGCACCATTGAAACTTGTGACATTGCCTCCGCATGAATGGTGTCGCATAAATTTACCTCGAACGTGTATGGAGAAATGGCATTCAGCTCGATTTCCGGCAGCATCGGAAGCGATGTAGCGCACGTTGTGAATACCGGGGTACATCTGCTGTCCAGGTTCCTGTGAAAATGGGTAGAACGTAAAATTAACTTTCGAGGCTGTACCATCGTTAATTGCAGTAAACGAATGCCCTTTCCTTTCCATTAAAACTGATTAGAGCGAGTTGCCAAATCCTCCCTCTCCAACCAGTACCAGATCCAATTACATTCATACAATACGAGCAAAAGCTAATCGATAATTCTCTATTTTCATGTATGGTTCAGATTAAATCACTGTAAGATTTCAATTATTAATAAAGAAACATTGGTTCCCTGAAACCAACAATTACTCTAAACTGTTATTGAAAAATTTCTGAAAAATGTTTATTTATACTTTTAATTTAACATCTAAAGAAGATAAATATTTTCCTCTCGAAAATCACTGAGTGGAATAATTTCCAAGATTCATTTTTCTACAAATTTTCAGGAATTCTGATTCTGATTCATATTCAATATTCTATTTCGGGTAATAAGCGGGTCAAGTGGCAGGTAATTAATCATTAATTACGAATACACAGAAGACGGGGTAAGTGCAAGATTCATAACTTTCGTCATTAACGAAGCTTTTAATAAATAAGGATCTAGAGCAGAGCTCTTCATAACTGTTGTTATATAATATGTTTATAGTGTCTGAAACTGGTTTTAAATAATATATATCTTTGTAAAAATAATAATAATAGTAAATAATACGTAAATATTCCTGTAAATTATACTTACTCTCGATTTATAAATTTTATCAATCTTAACATTATCCTTGAATGTAGGTTCCTGCCAAAAAACTATTCGGCCATTTTCTCCTGGTTCTAATCGAACTTCAAAGGACGTTGGGCACGTTAAGACTTTCGGATTTTCTCTATCTGAAAAAAAAATTATAACGCCTGTTATCAAAAATTTATTTATTGAATAAATTCTTCTACGGAGTAAATTTTCTTTGAAATGCTCGAAAGTCGAGTTCAGCATTAGATTTTCGTTATCTGGAAGGCGATAAAAATATAAATACTATAATTGGAAGTGATAATGTTTAAAATTCTTTAAAATCTTATCAGCAAACTAAATACTACCTTGAACTTCCTCGTATGTGGCAACGACATTTTAGTCTTCATAAAAAAAATAATAACATCATTTAAACATAATGCTTATTTTTGTAATTATATTCCTAATTTCATGTGGATTCACAAATGTAAGTAAAAAATTATGTATTTCTTGTATGAAAATGTTAATTTTAAATATTTAAACAATTCAAACCTGTAAAAATAAAAAATTAAAATTTATATTGTTATATTATTTATATAAGGCAACACCTTATGAGTGGCAGATTGAGAGAACAATTACAGAAGCCTTATACAATCCATATATTTCTATACAAGGAACGGTTGACCCAGAAATGGAAATTTTATGGAGAAAGGAACTAAATAAATCAGATAAAATGTTTGTATGTATTGAATATTCAATTTCTTTAAGTCACTCACCTTCATTTTTCGTTTAAATAATTTATACAAAATTAATTTTTAGTTTCAAGCCTACTATTTACATAATAATGAATATAAATTCGTCTACTATTCTTTGTGTGATGCATATCCAAAAAATTCAATGAAAAAACTATTTCAAGATTTGACATATTACCTCTTCACTGCAAAAAAAAGTTGTCCTGTCAAAAAGGTATTTACAAATTATCTTATATGTATAATTATTTTACACATTGTGCCAACCCTCTGCCTAATAATTAATGAAATAAATTCAAATGATCAATTAAAATGAATAATAAATTATTTTATGTTAAAGGGTATCGTAACTTCTCCCAGTTCGTTTAATATTACAACAAATGTAAAACCCCTTCCCGAATGTGGCCAAACAACAGTACAAATAAATGGGTATGGTCCAGAAGTTTCTGTGCAGTACTTCAGTCATTTCTTATACGTTGTACTGGAAACTACAGTTACAGGAGGTGATTGCTATTTAAAAAATTTACAATAATCAGGGACCATTTATTATTGTAATAATAAAAACCTTCAGCTACTTCAATTTTTCCAAGTTACACTTATATACCCTTAAAACCCACTTCTTTCATATTAGAGCTAAACTTCTCTCAATGTTGTTTGCACCTTACTATATTTTTCCAAAATGAAACTTTTCAATGACTTCCTGTAAATAAAATTGAGAGATTGCACTTCCAATATTAATTTTACTTACCCCTAACACGAATCATCAGCCTGCAGGTACTGGTGTAATTGGATGTGGGAGACCATGCTGTGAAGGTGACCATAGTGATGCCGGCGGGTAAATCCGCTCGTAATTGTTTTCCCCAGGCTGGAGAAGCATCCACGTACCTAGAATTCTCGTCATATTACACACTGTCCTCACAAAAGCGAGATATGCCTGGTAAATTCAACCAAATTAAACTACCCTTCGTCTCACGAAGAGAACATTTTTTTTATCATTTTTAAAAAAAGACTTTTATTTGGAGAATAAAAACTTGAGTTTTAGAAATATGAAACGTAAAGTACACAGCTGCATCAACCAGCAGTATTAAATATAATCCTGCGTACATACGTCATCCATAATACCCCAGGAGAGAAATCCCAGATTAGCGTTTGGACTTTCTTCATTTAAACTGAGCTGCCAATCATATGTCGATATCGAATTTTAAAGCCCTGAATTTTCAAGCTCTGAATTTCCAAGCCCTTAATTTTAAAGCCCTGAATTTTAAAGCCCTTAACTTTAAAGCCTTGAATGTGAACTGCTTCTCTCAAAATAGAAACAAAAGTCAAGATTTGAAAATACAATTTACTTTAATTTGACTACAAAAGAGAAAATTTAAATCTGCTCCTGATTCTCTAAATCCTCTGAAATATTTATCATCCCAAGAAGCATTTATTGGCGAGAGATAATCGAATGATTGACATCCACTTTGTCGGTAGCTAGTCGGTATAAGCAATCACCGAAGACCGAAGCCAATGATTGACAGAAGCTTGGAAGCCAACACCGGTTCGAACGCATTCCCATGAATTGCTCTAGAGAACATTCACTCGTGTAAGCTCCTTCGGAATTAAATTTATACCCTGAGCAGTCTATAGAAAAGAGAAAAGTGATCGATACACTAGTAACCGCTACTTGAATGAAAAAAGTGTGGAGAAGAGTCGTTGTGAACTCGGACCTCAAGAGGTAGACTCACTCGAAGTAAAAGTGTCTCGAGAGGGCAAAAAGTACAAAGGAAAAGTACCTCCACCAATCCACGTTGGACTTGGGCTGCGGGAAGGAAACTCGAACGGTGCTCTGCCTCAACGGAAGTTCCACGTCTACGCTGCTCGGACACCTGATGTATGGTCGCGGCATGTCTGAAATGAGATTCGAATGAGTTGCCACATTGCTGCCTCCACCTGCATACATCACTTGTAGAGAGGATTTATCTTCTCCACTGAATTCGATAAACAAGCTAGAAAGTCTTATCTTTAAAAAGTGATGTAACGAAATATCTAACATTTATAACATCCCTTTATATTCTTTAAAATCCATTAAAAGTATTAGAAATCTCATCAAACTTTAAAATCCTTTAAATCCCATAAAATATTTTTCAGTAGAAGGAAAAGATTATCAATTCGAAATATGTTTTGTGATAAGACCGTTTTTAACCCGCCTACTAAAAGCCCTATGACCCCATTCTCTTCAATAAAACCGCAGCTTAGAAAGGTTCTTTCAATGATTATTATTATTGCTCCGAGGGATAGAAAAAGTCTTGTACTCATTAGTTGAAACAATGCGCGTTCTGCAAAAGAAGTCAAGAGCAATGGTACAAAAAGTTGTTGTGTTAGAAGTCGAGGGTGAAAGAATAAAAAAAAACTATAAAGCGGTAGCTGTAAGCTCGTTAAGGCATGGCGTTAAAGTATGGCCTCGTTAGCAACTGGCTCTACAACAGGACCTTCTATTATTAAAAGCTGTTTAGAGCTTCCATCTGACTAATTGAACGCACGCCGTTGGTTCTTGCCCAGTAATCCTACCACGTTGTTATCGTAGCGATACCGGAGAAAGTGCTAATCACGTACCTGAGTAGTAGGGACGACCCAGTGGAGTGTATTCTCGAACGCAAGTTGGATCCTTCCCATTCCAGCGACCACCCGCTTCGCAATCTCTGGCGTGAGCACCCTCCAACTTAAAGCCGCTGTGGCACCTAATGTAACACCTCGCACCTACTGGATATTCTATTGCCCCCGACGAATGACCAGGGCACCGAACCTTGAAAGACATTACACGAAAATCATCAGAACCATTTCTTTAAAGGTGCAAAAAGCTGTTAATTGTACCTCTCCAAATGTTGGAACTTCCATTGCTCGACATCTCGAAACTCGGGAAATACAGGTCTTTCCATCAGGAGCCAGAACCGAATCATCACTACAGAGACAATAATAACTTCCCGAGGTGTTGATGCAGTCACCAGTACAACCGCCATTCTGATTTCTACACTCGTTTATATCCTGGCATTGAGTCTTATCCCTAAAGAAACCAAAATGCAACATTACAATTTGTAAAACTTGAAAAGACATTATGACCAATCAAGAAAAATGACCTTGGGTTCAAGATATAGCCAGGTTTGCAGCTACAAATGTAAGATCCGATTGTATTGACGCAGTCTTGAGCGCATCCACCAGTATTTCTCTCACATTCGTTGATATCTGAAAATTAAGATACAGTGTTTTTCATAAAGTAGCGCAACTAGATTTGTTTTTATGTAATTCTGGAAGTAAGAAAGTGGAAGAAGCTTGTTTGGTTGAACACACCCACGCAATCAGATCCTTGGGATCTGAATCCAGGAGCGCAGGTGCATTGATAAGAGCCTGGTGTATTGATGCAACGGCCTCGGCAGTGTCCCTGGGCGCACTCGTCAATATCTGCGGAAAATTCAATTGGAATTGATATACAACTCTTGATACTGGTTCTCAAAGAATCATTACACAAACCTACGCAAACACCGTCTTCGAATCGATATCCTGGATCGCAGTCACACCGGAAGCTCCCAACGGTGTTGATGCACCTTTTACCGTTGCAAGGTCTTCGAAGGCACTCGTCAATATCTAAACCAATAGTTCAAAATAGTCCAAAACAATCCAAAACAGTCTAAAAATATCTATGACCACAAAAGATAACATAATACGCAAAATGATAATCTTACCTACACAAGTTGAATTCCTGACTTCATACCCTTCACTACAACTGCAGTGGAATGATCCATGAGTATTGACACAAAAATGTTGACATCCGTGGGAACCAGAACATTCATCAATATCTGCACATCTTGAATCATCTTCTTGCATTTTTCTGAAACCCTCTCTACACGAACAGCGAGCAAGACCATTCTCATTTCTGCAATCTTGCTCACAACCTCCATTATTTTCAAGACAAGGATCAAGGAGATAACAAGTCGAGTTATCTTTTCTATGACCAGGTGGACAGTCACAATAAAAGGATCCAACCTCGTTCACGCAGAGATGAGAACAACCACCATTGTTGACTTCGCATTCGTTAAGATCGAAGCAGTTTCTGTTGTCTTCTGATAATTCAAAGCCTTCCAGGCATTGGCAGAGATATGTTCCATTAGCGTTGAGGCAGATATCCGAACACCCTCCATTTTCTTCCAAACACTCGTTGACGTCTTCGCAAGTCTCTGAATCGGAAAGTAAGTTGTAGCCATCTGGACACACGCACTTGAAAGATCCTTCCAAGTTGATACAGATATGTGAACAGTTTCCGTTAGCGACTAAACACTCGTCAATATCCCTACAAGATTTGCCTTCCCTGTCAAGATCAAAACCAACTGGACAGCCACATTCGGTGCCTCCAAGAACATTGAAACACTCATGGGAACAACCTCCGTTATCTATATTACATTCATTAGCATCCATGCAGCTTTTAGAGTCATTTCCTAATACTTTTCCAACTGGACAAACACATTTCCATGATCCAAGAATGTTCAAACAGTCGTGAGAACAATCAGCGAGGCCAATTTTACACTCATCCACATCTATACAGGTCTTCTCGTCAACAGATAATTCGTATCCTTTTGGACAACTGCAGAGATATCCTCCAACCGTATTATTGCAGAAGTGGGAGCATCCACCATTTCCTTCGAGACACTCATCAACGTCTAGACAAGTGGATCTATCAGAATGTAGATAGTGTCCATCATAGCAGGTACAAATATAGCTTCCTAAGAGATTTAGACAGTCATGAGAACAATTATGGGTCGACGAAAGACATTCGTCTACATCGATGCATGTTTTTTTATCCTCGGGTTGGAGGATGTATCCTGGAGGACATTCACAATGATAACCTCCTTCGTGATTGATGCAGGTATGAGAGCATCCTGTCTCCACATCGTTCTCAAATTCCTCGCACTCATCTATATCTTCACAAGTCTTCAGATCAGCTTTCAGTCTGTATCCCAGAGGACAAGAGCAGACTGTCCTTTCATTTTCAAAATGACATTGGTGTGAACAATTTCCATTGTCATTTCCACACGCATCTGATATCAGACAAGTAGAATTATCTTTTGCTAGTGTGTAGCCACTGAAACATGAGCATCTAAAGGACCCTACAGTGTTGACACAACCTTGGGTACAATTTCCGTTGTTTATCAAGCACTCATTGATGTCATCACATAGAGTATTGTCTTCAAAATTGGGGACAAACCCTTCCTTGCATCCACATTCAAAGGAACCAAAAGTGTTGACACATGTTTGAATACAATTATCGATATGGCTCTGGCATTCGTCCACATCAAGACATTGTTTATTGTCCTGAGCTAGCTGGAATCCTAAAGGACACTCACAGGAGATGCTGCCATTGAAGAAGTTGCAGATGTCAGAACAGCCACCGTTATTATCTAAACACTTGTTATGTACAATACACTCTGAATTATCATCAGTTAGGATCATTCCTGGAGGACAAGAGCAAAAGATATTTCCATTTTCATTATTGCAAAAGTGGGAACATCCACCATTGTTGATTCTGCATTCATCAAATTCTAGGCAGGTTTTTTCATTATCTTCAAGTATGTAGTTTTGAGGACAAGCACATTCGACACCACCATCTATATTATTGCAGATATGAGAGCATCCTGCATTTTCATGACTACATTCGTTTATGTCTTCACAGCTCTTACCATCCGAACCAATCTGATAACCTTGAGGACATTGGCAATAAAAGCTTCCTTCAGTATTGATACAACCATAAGAACAAATGCTGTTCACTTCATTCCCTTCGATACATTCGTTAATGTCCTTGCAAGTTTTATTATCATGTAAAGCATATCCTTTAGGACATCTACATTCTACTCTTAATATCGATTGACTATCTTTTATGCGTATACATTCGTGAGAACAACCAAAATCATCGCATGGATCAACATCACTACAATTGGCAGACGAACATCCTTGGAAATTAGAATTTAAATCTTTATCAGTTAAACCTGATTCATTGAAGCAAGTTTTTGTATCATCGCTAATGGTCATATTTTCAGGACAGTGACATCTATAACCTCCATCAAAGTTCTGGCAATAATGAGAACACTCGTGATTGGTAGAACATTCATCAATATCGCCACAAGTTTGCCGATCTTCCCTAAGATCATATCCTTCAGGACAAGCACAGATAAAACTTCCGTTTGTGTTGATGCAGAAATGAGAACAGGTGTGGTGTTTTAGCAAGCATTCATTGATGTCCTCACAGGTCTTTTTATCTTCTACTAATTCTAGGCCTTCTGGACATTCACAATAATAAGATCCATCTATGTTCGCGCACTTGTGAGAACAAACATGAGTCCCTTCTTCACATTCGTCAACATCTTTACAAGTTCTTTCATCCTCATCAAGTTCAAATCCTTCCGGACAACCACATCTAATCTGATCACCACTTCTCTCGCAAGTATGGGAGCATCCATGATCTTTGGGACAAAGTTCAGGACCAACTTCGGGACCATTGGCAACGCAGGTTCTAGAATTCAACCAAAACTTCCAACCAGAACGGCAGTCACATCTGTAACTGCCAGGAAGGTTAAAGCACAGTTGGCTACAATCATGAAGTCCTTCAGAGCACTCGTCAATATCTTCGCAAGTATAATTATCAGCTTTGAGTTTGTATCCTAAAGGACACACGCAAGAATACGAACCCACTTCATTTTGGCAATGATGCTCGCAATTATTCTTTGAACTCTCAGCACATTCGTCAATGTCTCTACAAGTTAGACCATCATCTGCTAATTCATATCCCCATGGGCAAGTACAAGTATTATTGTTTGTCAAGACACAATTCCTCGAACACGATTCATCTTTACAATGATCTGAAGCAAAGCAAGTTACACGGTCTGCTTCCAGATGGAATCCAGGAGGACATGAGCATTTATAAGATCCATAGACATTGATGCAATTATGAGAACAGTCATGATCTTCTTCAAAACACTCGTCTATATCTTGACAACCAGAACCAGATCTTCTGAAACCTTCGGTACAAAAGGGATCACCGCATGTCAAGCCATCACTCAGAAGCTTCAATCCTTCCGGACAAGCACACTTGTAGCTTCCTTGGCTATTTATACAGTCATGAGAGCAATCGTGTTCGTCTTCTTGGCACTCGTCCAAATCTTGACAAGTTTTCCCATCAGACTGTAAAATAAAACCCTTTCGACAAGTACATCTGTAGGTGTCTGCTTCCTTCTCACAGCTGTGAGAACAGTTCATATTTGTACATCCGGATTCTTCTTTGCAGATTCTGCCTGAATCATCAAGAGTCAACCCAGGAGGACAAGTGCACTGATAAGTGGCATAAGAGTTGACACAATCATGGGAGCATCCGTGGATATTTATTAGGCACTCATCAATGTCTTCGCAGGTTCTCCCATCTTCTCCTAACGTTGTTCCTGCTTGACAAGTGCACTTGTAACTTCCTGGTTCGTTGATACAAGAATCCGAACACCCATGATCATTTCTACTACACTCGTCGATGTCCTTGCAAGTCACAGAATCTTCTAGAAGTTCATGCCCTATGGGACAAATGCATCTGTAACTTCCTATTTCATTCCAGCACTGGTGAGAACATTTGTGCTGGTTCATTGCACATTCGTTTACATCTTTACAACTCTTCTCATCCTCGTTCAAGGTTAATCCTGGGGGACAACTGCATTTGTATGATCCATGAAAATTTATACATTGGTATTCGCAACCGTGGTCCTTGGAACATTCGTCCACATCAGTGCAATTGAATTTATCCTCTTCTTTTAATTCTAGACCATCTGGACACGAGCAGACGAAGCTTCCTTCTAAATTAATGCAGGAGTGGGAACAACTACCTTCTTCACATTCGTTGATGTCGATACAAACCAGACCGTTGGAATCTAGCTCGTATCCTAAAGGACAGACACAATGTGGTCCTTCAGATGTATCCTCACATTCATGGGAACATTTAGGATCTAGAGAGGAACAACTTTTAGGGGATTCAGATTCAATGCAGGTCGTTTTATTTTTCAAAGAGAAGCCACTTGGACATGTACAGATATAAGATCCTTCCGTATTGTGGCAGGAATGGGAGCAGATTTTAGGATTCTTAAGACATTCGTTTATGTCTTCACAGGAAACTCCATCATCTTGGATATCATATCCCTGATTACAGGAACAGTAGTATCCACCTTGCTCGTTCACACAAATGTGTTCACAACCATGTGGTTCGCCTTCATCACCTTCAATGCATTCATCAATGTCTGGAAGATAAAAAGAAATAATTTTTAAAGAAATTTTAAAAGGAAAATTTAGATTATATATCTAAGTTCTTGTTATCTATTCTAGAATCTGAGAATGGTTCTTACCAACACATCCTCCATTTTCAGATCTTCTGAAACCCTCTTCGCAGTTTGCTAATCCTGGAAGTTCTGTGATTCCCTCATAATCTCCGTCCTCGTCATCCTCCTCGGTATCGTAATCCTCATCCTGCAGGATTTTCGACAACTTGTTTAGCTTCTGAATGCACTTATAAGACCCTAGAGTGTTTTCACACTTCTCTCTAGTTTCGTCACAAACTTTTGTATTTCCCTCACACTCGTTTACATCTAAAATAAAAAAGCAAAAAAGGTAAAATAATACATTCTTTAATTGATTTATATTTTTTTTAGGATCTACCAACCATGGCAAGTTTTTAAATGATCCTCTAAGTAGAATCCATCGGGACATAAGCAAAAAACACTGCCCGGAGTATTCATGCAAATGTGGGAGCATCCACCATTGTTTTCTGCACATTCGTCAATGTCCTCACAGGTGTGATTATCCAACGACAATTTATGTCCAGGAATTTTGGTGCAACTACATTTGTAACCACCGTCAAGATTATGACAAGTGTCTTCACAAGGTCCTCGACCACTGTTTGGTAGACACTCATTTACATCTAAAAACATCAATTTACAAAAATCGTATCCACAATTTTAACCACCCTAGACAAAAATAACAATTATTATCGTTCTATTAAAAATTAAAACCGAGTTCTAAGAGAAAGTGAATTGTTTATGTGATTTCATATGAATTCAAATGATTTCGTATAATTCTCCTGAAGTCACTTGAAATTTTCTTAGTCATTGAATTCTTCTGAAATTATTCAAAATTATTTTTAGTGATTTTAGGTGATTTTAATGAACTTTGAGAGATTTCAAAGGATTTTAAGAGATTTCAAGTACCTTGAAAGTGTTTCAAAAAATTTGAAGTGATTTTACAGTTTTTCTAAGGATTTTTACTAATTTTTAAGTTATTTCTGAAATTTTAAAAGATTTAAAATAATTCTAAGGATTCATTGAAGGATTCATGGATTTTTAAGGAATTTCTAAGCACTTTAAGTAATTTTAAGAAATCTTAAGGTATTTCAATGAATTTCAAAGGATTTTCAAGAATTTTAAGTAATTTTAAATTATTTTAAGTGATAGTAAGTAATTTTAAGACGTCAAGTCTTTTCAGATATTTCAGAAGAATTCAATGACTTCAAGAGATTTCAAGTGATTTCAGGAAAATTCAAGTGAATTTAAGTAACCAGATATTTCAGGAGATTTCAGATAATTTAGGCTTATTATTTATACTGTTGGCGAAAATGAAGCTAAAATTTCTTTTAAAAAAATATGGAATCCGTGATTCCATAATCACGTAAGCGTAAACGTACTGAAAATAAGATTAAATTCGGAGAAATTAAATTAAAGCGTAGAAAAATATTTTCCGTGAATGTGACTCATGTAGCTTGAAGAAGATGCGAGAGAAAACTCATTAAAAAAGTAAACCAACAGATGAAATCTCACCTCGTTCAATTAGAGTTGAAATTAGTTTTTCATAGTAATTAACCAAAGGAACTGCTACTTTTTTCTGCAATGTCCGCGGCGCGAAATGATACGGAGTATGAGTTAGGAGAATTCAACTTTTGATCTGATTGCTTTTTATAAACTTACCGAGACAGGAGCGAGAGTCGGAATCCAAAAGAAAACCAGAGGGACATTCGCAATGAAAAGATCCTCGATCGTTGTGACAAATGTGTGAACAGCCTGCCGTCCCTTCGGTACACTCATCGATATCTAGAAAAAGAAATATTGCACCCTGAAACCACCTCGACTACGTGGACATATTTATTTCACATTCTAGGTACATTCTTTTTCACTTCAGTGAACAGATTCACTATTTTATGTGGTACTAGGAGAAAAATAGAGTTTATTCCTTTTCCTCTTATTCCGTTGTTCGCCTTTATGGTTATTCCATTCCGGAAAATGGGGGTTCATACAATATTCCTTATTTCGTTGCTCGCTTTAAGACAAATGTGATATCTAGACATTACCATAAATGCTGATCTGGCGAAAAAATTGGTTTGTGTTGAAAAAGCAATACTTTTATTTTGTGGACGATATTTTATATCAGAGATAGGGAGGGGGTTTTCTCTTCTTTTCTTTGTGTGCGTACATCCCTTAAAAAGAGCCTTTTCAAAAAGATTAGAAAGATTTTTTTAGAAAGATTTTCTTCCATGTAAAATTATACCAAAGTTCCTTCTATATGGGACTTCATATTCTGCACCTCAAACATCCAATTTCCGTTAAATCAGTCGGCGGAATAGCTGTAAGTGTAAACGCAATGGGTTGAGGGTCTAATATATATCCTCTTCCTCCCAACTGCGATCGTTAATTTCAGAGGAAACAAGATCTACGCACCGCGGATTCTCTGTGCAGATATTGACGTCTACCGAGCTTTCCAGAAATATATGTTTTCAAACAATTATGTAATAGGGAAGAGGTACGGAGTAATGATGGAAGAATAATTAATACCTGTTATGCATTGTATTTCCAAAGCACTAAAAGGGTGAAAATATTCTTAGTACGAGTTATATTAAAATAATAATTAGACTCGATCTTGTGTAGACACTTGTACGATTCTTGAAGTTTTTTGAAAGCACTTTAACTTAAATTTATAGAAGATGGATCCAATGAAATCATCGTCTTTTGTTAAATTTCCCACGATACCGATTAACATATTCCGAGACAGATGTTGCTCGAATTTCTGAGGAACATTACATAATCCCCTCATCCCACCCCCAAGCTAACGGAGTATCATCTTATTCCATTATCTCAAGGACTATGAGAGCGTCTTTGGGTGAAGATCTGATTCATGTTAGCATCCTCCAAGATACTCTGTACGATTATCGTCTAAAGCCGTAATTCTTGCCTCTTGTCTCGTATTTCAGTCTCAAAATTTTCTTACGAGAGACAGGAAATGATCTCTCTTGAAAAATCGCTCAAGTACTGTAAAAGTCATAAACTTATGCAACTAACTTTCAAGTAGAACTTCAAATGGATTCTGACTGAGTTTCTGAAATTTGTTTCGCGAAGCGATTTAGTTGTAAATATAATTTTTCGAATTCAATTTCAAAACTTCACTTCAATTACACAACAAATTTGAATCCAAATAATAGTAAAAGAAAATATTTCGCACCAGCACAAGATGTTCCATTTCCTCGATAACCATCGTAGCAGGAACATTGAATCCCAGAGGGAATGTCTTCGCAGATGTGGTCGCACCCACCGTTGTCTTGGCCGCAACGTCTGAGATTTTCTTGCACCGGTTCTGAAACAATATGAACGCCTGAAGTTCATCAGGCGAATGTATCTTTAATTCTTTACAAGAGGAAACATCAAGTAATCCGACTGTAGTCTCGGTTCTTCTTCTTCTCGCGATACAACGCAGCCCCCTTTACTTTTTAAGATCAACTCTAGCGATAGAGTCGGCGACGCCTATCCCTAGAAATAAGCGTTGCAATATTTCTTCGCCTGTCACTTTGCAAGCAAGAAGAGCATCGAATGCATTGACCCGTGGATCATATTAATAAGACACATTTAGTCCCCCCAGTTGCTAATCAATTAAATCAAGACTAGGATTCTTGATATTTATTGGATTTCGAACTAAAGGTCAATTAAAAATATGGAAAAAACTGCGATGGTTGTCACAACAACAGAATTTTTTCCGTGAACCTATTGACCCATTTAGAAATTTTTCTAGTCCTATTTCCGGATCTTGAATAATTGGTTGACTGGTTGCTTGGATCATAAGGTTGCTTGACATAAGGATTGCTTTGGATCATAGGACATGATTAGGAAAATTAGATGATTGAATAACTGGATAGAATTTTTTCTATTGGAATGATAGAATGCTTGTATATGATAACTGAATAATGGAATGACTGAATGGTTGGATAATTTTATGCCTGAATAGTTATATTGTTCGACTGTTCGATAGAAAGAAAAATTCTCACCCCCATCTTTAACACACTCTGGCACCGTTCCCACCCAGTTGTGTTTGCTGCAAAAGATTCGATCCGTCATCGGATCCTTCAGAACGTACCCTTCCAAGCATTCATACACCGCCACCAGATAATTTTTCTTCGATGAAACTACATTTTTCCTTCTGAAAAAGTAGCATTTTTAAAAAACCTGATATTTCCTAGATGATCTTATTTCCACAAGTATTCTTACCTGACAATTTTAGGAGGACGAGCATTTTCCAGGTGAGGAGGAGCTTTAAAGAGACCTTTTCCTTTAGAGCAGCTTACATCTAGTTTCGAAGCTATAGTATCATTCATACTCGAGAAAGTTATGTCTAAATTCTGTTTCTTCCTCTTTCCTTTCTTCCCCTTCTTGTGTTCGCCGTTCCTTTTTCCAGATTGAGGACGCTTCTTCGAGGCATCTGTCGATATTGGATCGTCTAAGAGCAAGAGGTCATTCCGAAATCTCTTAGCTTTTCCACCTGCAAGAAAAATAAAAGAAAGTCATCAACGCTAAAGTTTCTAAGACATCTCTTCTATCTTTTCTCTCTCTCCAGGAAGATTTCAGTTACCGCTCTTAAAAAATGTTAATTAGCTCAAACCTTTACGATTATCGATCGCGATTATCTTATCACATTCGAAGCTTCATCAAGTCATTGTTCTGAGTCCCAACCACTTCAGTTTTGCGTCTGTAATTGTCTACATCTATACGTATATATATTTAAAATAAATTGGTGCAACACTTATTTGAAGCACCATTAGAATTGACTGGGCGTGTTAAGTTGACAGACTGCGAATCGTTAATCACCTCCTCACCTTGATCTCAAGAAGTTCACACCTTTACATTATCCTATCTCCTGTTATTTTGACCCCTAACTTTATTCTGATCCTAATTTTTTTTCCCAGCAACATAAATATACATCTGACATTCTTACGGGCTAAAATTTATTGTTATGATGTTTTTAAACTTTGTCTCGCTTCGACAAATAGTGCTGAGTTCATGTGAATGCGAATGCACTATATGATATACATTTACAATTTACATTCGCAATGATGCATCGTGCAAGCTTATGACCTCACTATGCGTTCGAGAATGACGCATTGCCGACGCTTGTAGCCTGTCATCTTATTCTGATATTCTATTCAAAAGCGTGACAGATGATCTTTGCCAGAATCAATACAGTTGGGAGATGGATTTATGGCTCTATTATGGTGTCCTTCGATGTGGGACATCTTGCCATTGGATATCCTTAACAGAAGATACGGGTAGGATATATCTTTTCCAGAATAAACTTTGAAATGTGGGGAGGCAAATTTATTATTGTAAAATATCCATTTTTGCACTCAAGTAAAAAAAAAATTAAAAGATAGAAGAGAGGAAAAAAAATTCAGATGTTATAGATCGTTAATCGTCCTGATGTTCTTGCTTACTTCCCAAATTCGAGAAGAGCTTTATATGGATGGCTTTTCGTTCTACTTGATGTACTTAATACAACCACAGCAACTTACTTGTGGTATGCCACGAATCGATCTACTATATTGAACTAAACCACGACTCGCCGGTTTATGTAAACTTCAGGGAATGCACACAGAATATAGACTCTCACTTTTGAATACTGTACAAACATGATGACGCACATTGCAACACTGTAAAATAATAAAATTATTTGCAGTAATTATGATAAGAAGCAAAGTGCAGAAAGTAATTATTATACTTATCAGCCTATAATTGCAACCAAGGATTAAGAGCTTCACCTATCTTTAATATATCTTAATTAATTTCATAACGGATTTCAAAAGTATACAAAGTAATTGAGAATTCTTAATTCTTGAAATATAAAGACTTTTTAATTCCTTGTATAATTTTAGGAATCTTCATAAGTTTCATATATAAAATTGGTTATAATCCCTTTAACAACCTTCAGATCTGTTGAAAATCTTTTTTTCGTAAAATTACTTGATATTCCTTCAAAGTCCTTAAAATTAATTACTATACCATAAAATATCGTAAAATCACTTTAAATTACTGAAAATCCCATGAAACGTCAGGTTTCAACGTGTTCGATATTTTCGAGATATTTGACAAGGTCTTCGGTAACATCTGTCTTTTTTAAGATAGGAAGGAAGATTTTTCAGAAACTGATCTTTTTACTGTATTAATCATTTAGAACTGATTGAATTTCACTCGGCTCACTTCTTCATCTCTCTGTAACTTAAATTTATTCATTAGACTACTAATTCCTGAAATCAGGTAGTAATAAAACTTGTTTCTGTTTCGACGCGAAATTTCGAAAAAAATAATCTTCTGACTAAATATTAACACACAAGAAAAATGCAAAATTGTAGTCTGTAATTGTTGGTATGACTTTCTCGCCTCCTGACAAGATAATTAATCACGATCGATTGTCGATTAAAATTCAGGTAGCTGGTCGATTCAAGAAGCGCCACTTAACAAGATTCTTATCATGTAAAGGGTTCAGTTTACATAGCATTTCGTCGCTTTCAAGACCCATAGGTGTTTTAGCTCACACCAACAAGTGCGAGATCAAATTATCAGAGAGCAGTTACATCCATCACTTCCAACGAGCGATGATAAACACTGAGTAGAGGGTAATTTAATAAGCGATTATGGACCAAGTGGAATATTGGTAGCTTTCATTTTGCTGCACTTGTTGATTTGTTGTCTTTTACTTTTTTCAACTTTTTTTATATATTTTTCTAATAAAATATCCCATTAATCTTTCCCTCTCTATAACAGTTATCAAACTCTCTGCAGAGAAACATATTTTACGTTTATGTGGAGATGAAATATACAATTACCTTCATTTTTCAAAATGTGTGCTCTTACTAATTCAGATTTAGAGAGTTGAACTTTAGAATGGCTACGAGAAATTAAGCTTTAAGAGAAATTAATTGAAATTATTTTATCTATTTTGAAACATGACATTTGAAACTAAAAACTTTCAATTTTAAAATAGGATTAAGAGACATTTCAACATTCAATCTGTTTTTACAATAGACTCGTTCTAAATAAAAAATTAATTTAATAATCAATGAAAAAGAAGTAATTAAAATGCACTCCTTTTATCATTTTTTCCTTTCACTTCATTTCCAGCGATTACGGCTTATACTACAGATGAATGAATCTCTGATTTCGTAATAGCTTCCGCAATGGTCGGATTATTCTACTCGGGATCGATTCAATACTTAATAATGTATAATACACGTTTTGTTATCCGAAAAGTGGGTTCGATTTGAACGATAAGGAGTAGATGAGACTTGAAAAAAAAAGTAGACAACTTATTGTGCTGCTGCAGCTTCAGGAGCTGTCTACTTTTTATTTCAATTTCGTTTGAGAAGGATTTTGAAATTTAGCAGCGTCACTGTTCGTGATAAGCTCAAGTCACTGGGTGGGCGATTTCTGGTACGCGGTTTTAATCAGTGTCGAGTGAAGGAAGCTCTAGGGAAGAACCGGTAACACTCACTTTCTCACGACAGTTTGAAACACCTTTGGAGCCTTCCTAACCATCGAGTTTGTTCGTCGATGTGCGAATATCGGAAATTGTTACGATAGTATACTCCTGGGCTTTCAATAAAGAGTATCGAGGTCGTGTGCTATACGCAAGCAAGGAAATACAAAATTTGAGGAATAAGCTTCGTCGAACTTTTACACTGCAGAACCAACAAAAATCAAGCTCTACAACCAAAAAAAACTCACGCTTTTTCTTTTTTTTTCTCTCTCCCAGCACAGTGAGTTTTTCCAGATTAAATTTCCAGGTGTGGATAAACTATTTTCTACTTCTTTTATCTTATTCGTGTAAGTTCAGCTTGCACGATCTGAAAAGAGCTTTTCTGAAGTTTGAAGAGTGTTATACAATTTTTTTTCGATCGTGTAACTTTTCTATTTATTTATCAAACTTGAATTTTTCGAAATTGGAGAGTTTGATTGCAAAATGCGTCAATCGTAAGTCAATTATTATATTATCGAGTGGTAGGTTGTGAGTACCAAAACAAATTAAAAGAGATTTCCTAGCTGGAACTGTCAATTTAATGGGAGTCACGCCCCGATACTTGTCGCAACATGCTTCCATAGACCTGGTTATTAGATAAGAGCACTTCGACGAGATATCAAAATGAGGTAGTAAATATTGGTTGTCATTCCTTCTCTAATTCTCAACTCGTTTTGATATGTAATAATCATGTGATGAAAATAAAATTAAAAATCTAAATCATAATAAGTATCCCTCTGTAGGAAAATTTCTATTGAATAAAAAAGCGTTTCAAGAATTCCCTGGATGAAGTAGAAATCCGAGATGATACTCTGAATTCCTGCGGTAGATTTTCAGCGAAATTTCAAATTCGGTGCATAATTTATAAACCTACGAGTGTTCGCTTCTCGTAACATGGAAGGTGTTGCCACACCGAGGCACGCTTGTCTCTGTGTAGAAATGTAAAGTACCGAAGCTATTGTCACTTTGCCAGAATCGATCGTTTTTTGAATATATACACATTTCTCGTTCAAGAATAACATTTTTCGGAATTATCGTCTTTCTTTTGCACCCTTTCTTTTTTTAAATCTCTATTCTTTTTCCTAAAGGAAAGTTTTCTTTTATATCATCTTTAATAATTTCCTTTGAAATTCTATTAAGGCCACTAAGAAAGCAGAAATATATTTCCAGCTTTCAAAGCAACAAGGGAACGCTTTGCCTGAATGTAGTTTGCTCGAAGCAATTTTCTTATCGTTCCTAGCAGAAGGACAACGATTAAATCGGTCATTCGTTTCCATTGCTGAGAACTCATTCGCAGAGTAATCGATGAATTTCTAATTGAAGCTCGCGTCTTATGGCTCAGACGTTTGCTGATAAATGGCACCAAAAGAACAACGACTCATTTCAATTACTCTAAACATTGCCAGCAAAGAAAACCTCTCGCAACTCGTAGCTTGGAGAAAAATGGAAACAAGAGGCAAGACTTCTAATACTTAGAAATGTTCTCTGTTCGGATAAATACACACACATATGAGGACTGTAATGAGACATTTCTGAGCGTATATATATATATACGGAAAGGATTGTATTTTCCTGGACCTTATCGCGCTAATGTTAGAGAGTGGGACAAACACTACTTCCTGGTGACCACAACATGTTTGTTCCTTTTGTACCTTGTCCAGATTCAACAAAAAGTTCAGCTAATAAAATCCAACGGCTTCTTCACTCTTCCTGATCATTTTTATTTTTAATTTAGACTTATTTTTAATTAATGCTCTTAAACAGGGGGTCTACTCAATTTTTCCAAACGAAATTCCCGAACAATTCCCGCATTTTTTCCGCTTATAAATATAAAGTTTCACTGCAATATTACAATTTCAAAAGAGTTTCAAGGATTTTATAGAATGTAATTTATAGAATTTCAATCGATTTCAGTGAAATTCAAGAATTTTCGAAAGATTTTTAATGATTTTAAAGAAGTTGAAGGGATTTCAAAAAAATTCAGGAGAATTTGAGGATTTTCAAAAAATTTTACAGGATTTCTATAAGAATTCAAGTGATTTTAAAGAATTACTAGGAATTTGTTTGATTTTAAAATATTTCAAAAGATTTCCAGAGATATTTAACAAAAGGGATATTTATTTAACTTACGGAGTTCTTTAAATTCCTGCACAGTAGACCCTAATTCTTTTATTTTGGAAAATTGAGTAAATGTCTATCGACAATAAAGAAAAATAATGAAAGAAAAAATTAATGTCTCTCTACTCGAGCGTAACCATCAGGAAAAACCATTTGCAAACCTTGTCTGGAGTTGGTTCTCTTTAACGGTCAGCCATGGGCGATAGGCATCTCATTTTTACTTTTAGAATTGTTTGTTCAACGTCATTAGAAGTGAATTATGCGCTCTACAGTTAGAGTGTAACAAGACAATTATTCATAAATTGTTAGGTGACGGCATTGTCCGAAAGAATAATAATTTGCCCCTGGCAGAGTCGTTCCTCCAACAGGCGAAGTAAATCGCATCGAAGGTACTCTCTACGATGCTCTGCGGGACGCCTAGCACAGAAGGACATTTGTCAAGGTCCTTGGAAAGAGGTATGTGCAAGAAAGCAGAGTTCACAAAATAGTAATGGAAAACAAAATTACATTTCATTCATTCATTGATTTCAGAGATTTCTAACACAGCTTTTCTCTTATTCATTTGTAAAAGAAATGAGATTTGAGGAAAGCAATTCAAATTTGAAAATAGAAGCTCGATGGTTATGAGGATTCTCAAGCTAAGGGGGGAGGTTTCACGTCCAGTGGCATTCTCTACCCCTAGATGGGAGTTTACTGTCATTGAGACAGGAAGATTTAGATTTTAGAGCTTCAATGTTGATACATGAATCTAGTTTCGCAGACAGGAAAGTGGATTCTTTGATCAGCTTGTGAAGAGTGTTAAAGCCGATAAAGTCAGGGTAAATTGCTCGGAAGCGAGCACGATATCCATTATTTCAAACGATAACGAGCAGACTGACGACATGAAGTAGTATCAAGTAGATCCCCTTCAACCTGATATTTTCCTAAAATGCCACTTTACTGACTGTAATTTGCAAGCAGAGGCAGGCTTTTAAATCACTTATTTCATAGCTTTACTCACTTTATCAAAAACTTACACCGAATTTTTAAAATTCTTCTTTTATAGTTTTAAGGCATTAATTTAAAATATGAAAATTCAAGTGGAAAAGCCCGAAGTGGGAAGTATTAGAACAATCAATCATCAGTTGATGATTTACCGAATTTAATAAACGAGTTCCATGCAGAAGAGCATGCTTCATGATTGACAAACAGTTAAGCAAATCACGAATGCATCGATCATGATTTATTAGTAACAGAGTGTGGAGCATAAATTGTCAACGATAGGAGTAATCGCTCGGCAATATGTCATCTGAATCGATGAATGATCAGTCTTTTCTCCATTGAATCTGTTTTTCGAACGCGATTAATGTTCAGCTTCAGGAAAATTTGACTTATTCCAGGAAGAAATTCCAATCAGATCGGGTCAAGTGCTCTTGTTGAGAAAGTAAACAAGCTTCAGTTCACAGGATCAAGAAAACTAGAACATACTTTGTTTGAATAATCAGGCAACTAAATTTATTTAATGTAAAATATGCAGACCAAATTAATTAAGGAACACAATTTGTAGGGAAATTCACGATTTTAAGATTTTAACGATGAAAGCTTTCGACGTAAAGTGGTTTAAATTGGGCGCTTTGCAAGTTAAGTATGCCCTAAAAATAACTCAATAAAATGGGAAAATGTGACAATTTTCATCTTTTACACATTTTTTTTATGTAACAGTAACTCTAACTTCGTTTCTTGAGTAACGAACAAATATTACGAATTTTCGTTTCGTGAAAAATTGTCAAAAAATGCAATTAAACTCGAAAACACTCGAGTTTGTCAGTTTTGTCGTTCGTACTGTTTTCAATCGAATGACGTTTCGAAATTCTCTCTGTAGATGGATTTACGAGACTGGTTCACGATTCCAGTCATTGAATCTGTAATTACCAGAGTTCCAGTGACACTGACGCCTTTAATCGATTCCAGAGATAACGTGTAAACTCAACCCAACGATAAAACAAGATAACGCTTCATTCTCTTGATAGGCTGATATTCAGGTATAATCGTGAATATATATTGTAGATGTGTGTTTACAAACTCGACATTGTAGAAATCCTTCTGCAAGAATGAAGCCGTAGTTAAGTCATTAAGCCACCACACGTTGAGCTTATCTACATACATGAGGATGTGTACCTGAACCAACTGACATTGACGATAAATCAAAAGGAAGGATTGGCTTTTCTCTAGATTTTCCTTTTTCACTCCTTTCTCGCTTCTTTCGGAACATTATCTTTAAAGAAAAAGATGACATTTTTTTTTGAGAGGTCTGGAGGCGACAAATCCATTTGTCATTGTTTTCCCTTTTTCTGACTGATGAAAAGGTTCCACCACCAATCACACGAGGTCAAATTCCGAGGGAAAAGTGTCTCTGAAGGAGAAAAATAAGGTAGAAGTAGAGAAAGTGTAAAGAACTGAAACGTGAAACTCATGATCTATAGTCCTTTTTGATAGTTTGTCTTTGTCGTAAACTGGAGGGACAGAATTTTGCTATCAATCAGATTTTATTTGTCTTCAAGTAATAAAAGTAAACTTCAAACTTTATTACACTGAACTTTGACGGCTTTAAAAAATTAAGTTTCATCATTTCAACCGATTTCTTCGTGTGTGACTGAATCTGTAAAAAATAAACATAAAATACTGCGATAAATTCTAAATTAAAGTGATATTAATATTTGTGGATGTTTGTGCATCGAATAAATGTGAAAGATCTTGAAACTTGACAGTCGTTTAAGCAGTTCTGAGTCCATTAGGAAGAAGTATTTTCCATCAAAGACCGGTTCATTAAGCCGAGTTTATATCACGTGACTTATTTTTTACGGTTTAGTTATCACGCTTTATAATTTTGCTTCTCCGTCATTCTCAGTTTTTGATAAAGTCAATAAACTATAAGATCGATTTTTTGTCCTTCTGGAATCAAGCGGTTCTTGGAGAGACTATTTATAATGATTATTCAGCCTATATGTAGATGATACATATTACTAGATAAAAGAACCTCGTTACATTAAAGGATTAAAATGTACACCAGTCCACTTTTTTTTCTTAATCCTGTCGTTCTTTACAAGCAACCGTTTCATCCTCATTTTACTTTAGCTGATCACTTAAAGTAAAATGTAATTTTCCTAATGGGGACTTGACTATATTTGTTTGGATAATATGCAATTAAATAGTTGATAAGATTAGTACACTAATAACACTTTCTGTTATACTGTTTCTGATATACTGTTTTTTTACGCATCCAATTTGACAATAAAAATATGTTTAATCATTCTTTATATTATCTTATAGGAAGCAAATAGAGAACTCGAACTCTGGAATCCAAGCTCTTGAAACCAGATGTGCTTAGAAAAAAAACCATCGAAAGTATGTCAACATAAGCATTGCTATAAAAAAAATAATCGACGTTCATCGATAATTATATGCTGAATGGAACTTTTAATGAGATATTCAAGAAAAATCTTGTTAACGGATTAAGTACAAGTCTATTCATAGCTCGATTTAAATTCTTGAGTTGTATTATTATTTTTCGCAGTTTTCTTCGCCCTGCTAATTCCCAGATGGAAGATCTTGAGATTTTAGAGGAGATATCAAATCGAAAGATCAGACAGTACCTAACTTAGGAGATGAAGAAACCTCAAGAGTATGAATATATATGGACGTAATTAATTTTAAGACCATGCTGACTTATACAAAATTATTCCGCAATTTTTTTGTCGATTACGTCAATGTGGTACCATTCCATCCCTACTTCTGCATTCCTTTACTATCCTAAGATAACAGTCTGTGTTTTCAGAAGGGGATTAGTTTGGACAAAGAATTTCTGATATTTAAAAGAAATAACAAATAATAAAGAAATGAATGACTACATTGCAATGAAATAAAATTGACTGCACAGTTGCAGATATATTTTTGAATTGAAGTCCCGGGGAAAAGCGCGAAATGATTTCACAATGGAAAAGTTTCGTTGAATCGGTGAAATGTGGTTTTAAAATGTTGAAATTGCATTTGTAGAAAGTTCATTTCAGTTCGTTTGAAAATGGAGATAATGAGGATAACAAAAGTGAAAATCGCCGAGGGTCGATGTATTAGCTCTACTTGGCTATCGTGCAATGCCGAATAAAAACATTTAGCTGGAATTCCAAGTTCTGCAAACACACGAACACGCGATTCGAAAATACTATCGTCCAGGACAGAAGGGATCGATGGATCGTTCACCGGGTCTATTTTACCAAATAGTTTTGTCCTGAATTCAACCTCGAATAATTAATTCCTCTCCCATTGCATTCGGCTGTGGAAACAATGTGAAAAAGAAGAACAAGGAAGAACTATTACATTCTACAGTATTCCATGCAAATCTCTTTCCAACAAAGAGAAAAGAAATTTAGTTTCATAATACAAGCTGAAAACTCGGGGACAGATCAAATCTTTCGATTTTAATTGATTTTTAATAATTTCATTACAAATTTTGAAAATTTTTTACATATAATATTATACAGATAAATTTTTAGATATAAGACTCTTAGATTGAAAAAATTTGTACACTATGGATGGAAAACCTTTTACTAAAACGAAATTTGAAAGCTTCGGTTTTAATTAAAAAATTCAATACTCGTTTATTACATTTTTTGATACCGGTATATTGTCAAATCGACGTTTAAATCACAGTTATGAAAATTTTATCTCCAGGGAGATGCAACAGCTTTCAGGAGAGTTGTGCTTTGAAAACTTACAAAGCAAATTTATCAAAGGTTTTGCACACATGAAATATGATACACGAATAACAGAAAAATTCTCATACCAACTTTGAATTTGGATTCTAATTATACTGAATATCGTTACATGAAAGAAGTGCGAGCGAGAGGAAAATCGATATCAAAGACCTGAAATGCTATAAATATTCGAAATCGCACTAGGGAATAAATTTAAATTGGATGTTAAAAAGAGATAAAAAGGGTTTTAATATATTTTTTGAATCTTACCAATTGGTATACACTTTGGAATTGGATGATCCCATCCAGTCGCAGTGCAAGTCAAAATTTTATGTCCTTTCAGCTTTCGACCTGAATCGCAAGAGTAAAGAGTCTGCAAAGATCCATCTTCTAAGGTTTTTTCTCGTACTGAACCCCATTTTGGTGCTTGAACTACAGGGCAACTTCCAAAGACTCCTGCAATTGAAAAAAAAGTTCTTATTTAATAACCCACTAACATTCTTTTTAAAAAGAAATGAAGGATATTTTACACATTTTTAAAACATGTTTTGATGTGGCTTTTCTTAGAGTTCAAAGGAGCTTTTAGTGTAGGAAACAAAAAGCAGGATAAAAAAAAAGATTGATCGGTGGGTTAAGTGGCGCAGGATGTTGAGCGATAAGAGTCGATTTTATGTATCATCAGCGTCGCCCAGCAACTAATTGACCATACGGCAGACCACTTTCATTGTGCTCTTTCAAAAACATATATGTTTACGACATATTGACCGTTGATGAACCAGGGCCGCATCCAACAAATTGTATTAAATTTATCATTATAAAATTAGCAACATAAAACACCTGTGGTTCCTAATAATTGACTCTATTCAAATTAAATTTACCACTGATTTTGAGAACGCAGAATACAATTATTGGGTTGATTTTAGAATTGATTTTCAAGCAATATTATTATTTTAATTGCTCTCAAGCTAAAGAATTTTATCAAATCGGAACCTCCTCAAATTCAGTCTTCATAACTTCACCATATACCTAATTTAAACTTTTAAATTTAACGTTTGATGGGATGTACTCGTCTTTTGAAGCTTCTAATTTGAAAGTTTAGAGCTTCTCAGATGTGTAATTAGATAATGAGAGATTTTTCAAATATTTAGAAGGATTTTCGAAAGCCTTTCACATTTTCTGCATTTTTTAAAATGTAAGCAAACTTCCTGATGGGAATGGCGCCGCGTAATTTTCAAGGTAAGAGAGAGCACGTGATTTTTATTCCTTTTCATTGAAAGCATGTTCGGCGCAAAAGCAAAGTCGACTGCTGGGCGTTGCATTAATTAATGTTCTCAGCACGGCGCCTCTCTTTACTGAAAGGCGTGCCGCTGGCTGATAACCCATACATTATATTTGCGATTTGCGTATAATCTTGCAAATTCAATGTCTCAATTTTATTCGATCTCGTGCATATATACAAGGTACTTGAATCTTGAACACTTGGTACTCAGAGGTCTTCGCGTTATTAAGACTTAGCGCCGAAGGGCGGAGGTCGTATTTCTCAAGGGAATATTTTACGAGCAAAAGGGAAACTCCCAGTCTGTTTCAACCGCGCAACTCAAAAGATTTACTCATTCTTACCGCGGATAGATACCATCTTCTGTGATCGCATACACCCAGTTACACAGCACCGATATTCGATATACATGGAGAATCGAAAAAAGGAGAATGTATTTTAAGCAGCTGCGTAGGAGTCGAGAACAAGAATCCTGCCAATTTCAATTTATTTCATTTTAAAGTTTCTCTCTTACTTACAACGATGGTTAATTTATTTCTTCATTAAATTTTCTACTTGTTGTCTGCATTCATTGATTTAAAGAAAGATTTAACTATTCAGAGAGATTTCCTATCAGAAAAGTTTCATTTTTATCTTACATATATATATATATATCTAGGAGATGGAGACAACATTGCAATTATCAATATCAACTGTAAGCAATTCCATCGAACCAGATGCAATGTCTAGCCAAAATATTAGTGTAGTCGTTATTTGATACCTAATGTTTGAACTCGGACCAAACGATAGCATCATATCAAGTATCAATTCTGATATGATAAAATTGCATTCATTATCAATTTTATAATTCACAATTCGATCCATTTCTGAATATAATTACCACATATCTATATGGTAAACGTCATAAATATTTATAGATTTATAGAATAAAATATAAGTAACCTGAGTAGACTCTAATCCTTATTCCGATGCAGACGTCTCAATTAGATGACAAATTCGGTGACAGATACTACGCTGCTCTTTTCCATAAGAGGCGCCTAACAATTTAAAGTCATCAACGTCTCTAAACACACCTCCATTTGTTGTGCCATAATCAACCGACCCTATTAGTCTCTATTTACATAGGATCAGCAAATCTCAATCACACACATGGATGTCAACTATGACTCATTACCATAGTCTCGTACATGTTCCCTTGTTAAATATCTAGATATATAGGGATTAGAGATCGTTCATAAATTACGTAATGTTGAAAAATGAAGAATAAAGCTTTTTCTAGCTGAAAATTCCTGCAGAGGTTTTCAGTGCAGGTTCTCTACAAAGGGAAGTAGGTTCTCTACTGTCATGGCGACAATTTCTGATTGAAATTCATTCCCGAATCAATTCGCCACTTTTCGAATCATTCCGGAACTTGTATCCGAACCAAACAGCATTCAATTCGAATTCATCAGAATTCAGAATGAAATCAGAAATCGGAATGATTCGGAAAATGTCATTGCTCTTGAAGGGGCGAGAAATAACCTTCGTAATCACGCGGAACAAGTTAGATCTTCTTGTATGAGCTTGTAGCTAGTATAGCTTGTATGTTTAATGTATATATGTACGTTTGCACAAACCAAGAGCGGTATAAGGTTATATCCACAAGGAACGCGAGTGGAACATCGACCGCGGTGAGGTCCTTTCCGTCTTGAGATGGTTACGCTTTGCGGCGAGATCAAACACTCTCATGCGCAGCAACCAAAATTACCGTATCCTTTACCTCCCAACATAGCCACTCGAATGAAGATATCCTGGAATATCTACATGACAAGTTGCGAAAATGAAAAGAGAGAGTATTTTCTTAGGGGAATTTAATTCAGCTCTACATGAAAATGAAACAGAGAATGAGAGAAGAAAGAAGCGGAGAAAGCAGATAACTCATAATTTGTTTTATTTTAAAGTTATTGTCAACGACGTGGAATGAAAAGGCATGAGATTTAATATATCCGTTGAATATTTCTATGTCAGACCAGTATTTCATGTTTTACAAATAATATTATTCCATATTATCCTTCACGAACAGGTGACAAAATATTGAATTGTAAATTGATATGCTCTGTAATTATTTATATTACATTTGCAAAGTGTAATTTAGTGGATTTTCCATCATGAAAGTTGAACTCGTGTCGAATAATTAATAAATGTCAAAATAATGCCGCAATAATATAATTACCTGATCCAAATAGATTATATGTTTTATTTCCATTATTAAATACATTATGTCGATCACGAATTAAGCTGACAAAATATATTTATCGAATTTCAAGTTTAAAATGTAATACTTTTAGTCTCTTGGTTTTATAAATTTTTCACTAATTAAAATCGGACTTCGTATAACTCTGACACATAATTAATGGATGATATTCCGTCCAGTAATTTAAAATCTATGATCTATCATCTGGGCGAAATTACTTTCGGATATCGGGACTTCCATGAAATATTCTCCATTACAGCTATACACCAGAAAACGAATTCGAGAAGTTCTTTGGATTGTAAAAATTGCGATTGTCGATGTCGGTAGACTTCATATTTTTCCATGCCATGGGGTGTATATTTCACGTATAAAAGAACAGAACATTCACGTCGGAATTCCACCTCTAGGTGTATGAATTTTTCAACAGAGCTGTATGTAAAAAGTAAAAATCGACTTTAAACTCTTTCTTAACCCCTTTTATTTAAATAAATAGTCATATTTCAATTTCCTATATTCAATTTTATGGCTAATTAAAGTTGTCTAGATTTTTAGCTTATTAAATGGTGGTAAAGCGATCTCTGCGGTGAAGGTAAAATTACTCTCTGAAGTACAAAGTCGAAAGAAGTACACATAAGTTTCTGTCGCTAACGAGGGCGAAATGTTTATACTGCACTTCCATCTTACTTGTAGAACTTTGAAACATAAGTTAGTTTCGCTTTAATTTCTCGAGTACATTTATACACCCAAATATTAATATCTATATATTACTGAATATTTATTAAATTAATACATAAAAAAGTAATATTACAAATTTTGTTTCCTAGAACCTTCTGAAAAATCCGTAAACCACAGGATATTATCGACGATTTATACGATCGGGAAGTACCTGAAAAGTCCAACATTCGCATTTTCGCCATACATCTGTTTTTCCTCTTGTAATTTATTTTACCTTTACAGTTCCGTTATTTATAGGTCGCTACCAATTTCACGTATCGATTACTTTTCAAAGAATCTGATCACATCAATAAAAATGCAAAAGGAAATGAATGAAAGAGAAAGATTGAAATTCTTAATATTTTTCAATACCCCATTTCCTTTAAAAATCCTTTTCATTCAAATTTTAATAGTACTTTCATACTCAAAGCATACACCGCAAATAAATTAGGATTTTAAAAATTATTTTCCTAACAATAGAAACGCATTTTTTATACTTTTGACAAACGAAATGTTTGCATTGTAGCACTCAATGAAGCAGACTGACTGCTATAAAAATTTATGAAAAAAGGATGTTTTTTCCTCCTTGATAAAAGGCGCTTAAGATAAACAAAACTTAAGTCGTCGAAGGATTACAGCTTTTTTACCACGGGAGGCGGAAGTTCGGTAAACCGGACCACCCAGTTGTGTACTTGCCAACAAACACGCGATGTCTACTTTAATTCACTAATCGGATGATATAAAGCAGGATTATTGACATAATAAATTTCCCTGATGTTTGTATTGTTACAGGAAAAACTTCAAGTAAAAAGATAAAAAAACATTCCTTTCCACTCGGAAGTCTCAAAAATGCATTATAAATTAATAAATATCCAATTACGCACATTTTTGATTTGAAAATAACCAACTATGAACGTTTTCAATTTAGAAATAGTTTTTAATAAATTGTGTCTTCGAAAATTCGATACGCACATAGTTTAACGAAATTCAGCTAAATGTCAGAGTTCCTGTCTCTACTCACGAAGAATTAACCGCGAAATTGCAGTAATTTAATGTCCACATGCCATGCCTCGTTTAGCCAGTTTTCCGCCATTTTCATAACTAGAACAGTCAGGAACTTCATCAATTAGATTCATGCCTGCCTTTTACCTAATCGGTTACAGTTATGAATGTATAATAATAATAATTCGTGGAATTATTTTTAAAATCGAATTACAGAATTCAAGAGGGAGAATATAGTTGGCAGTTATAGAAAATATTTATGAACTTTCCCAGTTTATTTGAAGAATAATTCTTTGGGAAGAAAATCAAATGAGGAATTGAAGAACAAAGACAAATCGAAGGTATTACTTCTGACAAGAAAACGATTCCCTAGAGCAAGACTAAGTACTTCCAGATGTACCATGTAGAAAACCTGGTTAGCGGTAGTGAGGGACTAATTTTCTTTGAAGAAAAAAGAGAATACGACCTTCCGACCCTTGGCGCGCGATCGCGATTTAATTACGTGAGAGATCGCGTCGTCAGCACTCTTACCGAGGCGTGTAACCGGCAAGTGGTTTTTTTTTCTTTTTTTCGAATTACAAGAGCTGCAATGCCGTATGGCGAGAGAGTGAGGGAAACTAACTTAACAGAAGATGTGAATCTTCGAAACTGGAGTCCCGAACGAAAAGTATAGCAGCGACTATCACCGCCAACCAGGGACGAACCTCGTGATAATTTCTAACATTTTTATTTCATTGAAAACTATGATTAATTTCTCGTTTTTGCATACCTTTTGCTAAAAAGAGTCAGAGGATTCCCAATCTTTTGATTTTGATTCAGAACAAAAATATTTTAAGAGATTTCAAAAGTATACGAAGTAATTGAGAATTTTTCATTCTTGAAATATAGAAATTAAAAATTTTTCAGGAATCTCCATAAGTTTAATAAAATTCTTTATCCTTTAAATTTCGTAAAATTTCTTGAATCCCTTCAGCCTTTTAAATTACTTAATATCCCATAAAAAATTGTAAAATCCGTTAAAATTACTAAATATCTTCTAATCATAAAATTCTCTCTAAATTTCTGAAAACCAATGAAATCTCGCGTAAATCCCTTGAAATACCTCAAGTCCTTAAAATAACTTAATATCCTATGAAATATCGTAAAAATATCGTTTTGCTTCACTAATAATAATTTATTTTGCACTTTCAAAATAAGAGCACTTTACTGTAAGAGCAATATTTAGTATCGCCAACCTAGAGTTGGCAATAATAAATATTTTTCACTAAAACTCTGTCATTTATCTCTGTTTGCAAGAAACGGAGGTAAATAGCCCAGTTTTAGCGAAAAATATTTATCATTGCGAACGTGATGTTGGCGAAATTAAATTTGCTTTTATGGTAAAACAACCACATGTCCTGAAGATATAATTTTTTCCCTTCAAATTAGAATTGCTGAAGCTTTTACGTTTGTGGCCCGCCACTGAAAACGTATATTCGAATCAGTAGAGGATAAGCCACAAGAGTTCATTGCAACGAGAATACCTGTAACTTGGAATTTGAACCGCGAATTAAAGATGCCTTTCGTTTCTACACCGCTTCGTAAAAGTGTCTGGCACCTTCCGGCGAGAAAAATGATTAAAAAAACCTGAAAGAAAATAAAAAATTGAACAGACTGCGAGGAACTTTGTTCTTTTCTTGTAGTTTTCTCCCTTCGACTTGAGACACTATCAGCGACTAGCAAAAAAAGGGGCGATTTCTGAAGATTTTGTAGTCATGATTTAGTCACGAGAACTATACACGAGTCATTGTAACTTTTAGGTATGGTACAGTACATTATCTTGTGCCTGCTTCTTATAGCTTTGCATATTCGGCCATAATCAAGCAACATAAATGACAACATCACACAGTATTCCCCAGTAGTCACCCATCCAAGTACTAACCCGTGCCCAACGCTGCTTAACTTCAGTAATCCAACAAGAACTGATGCTTTCAGCGTGGTAAGACCGTTGTCTATAAATTCACTTCACGTACTGCAAAAGTTTACTCAAGCCACGTAAGAAATGATTATCTAATTATCTCAACTTTCCTATATTTACTCGCTAGAGAAAGATTTATCTGACAATTGGCTAACCGGTAGATCGAATTATACTAAACGATTCCAACGTTATGCCTTATTAAGAGAAGTATTGCTGCTTGATTTTAGACTCGGCAAACTTAATTTGATGAGAAAATAACAGCCATAAAATAAATCCATGGATAGTCGAGATGATTGCAAAATAAGGAGGCAGTTTAAAAAATGAAGGTCTCAACGCTTCTCGGTTACGTTCCAGCTATAAAACATTTTAATCTATAAATTTTCAATAATAAATTAACACATTCGATATTTAAAAACTTCATAGTTGGATCTTCTTCGGTTAAAACGGTTGGGCATAATATTATATATATATTTTTTTTTGAAGTTTTTTGTATAAAAAGAAGAGAAGAAGTAGAGACAATGATTAATTAACTTTATGGCAGGAAAGCTGACTAAGTCTGTTGATACTTGTGATCAGCAGTGTTTCATTTACGCGGCATACTATCACATAGAAGAGTATTGTTCCGTTTTTGCTGGTCCAATCGATGTCACCCTGTTTATTGGCGGTTGGGGTTTTGTGCTCGTTACCTAGCGACTAGCTTCTTGGTTAATGATTTGACGTAACATGTGCTGAGCTTTCATGCCAGGCAGCGCGATTTTAGAGATGAACTTTACCACTAAGGACTTAATGGATTAATGAAATTTCAAGACAAATTCGTATCGACAAGGGCATTATAGATTTTTCAATCTTAAACTCTAAAGCTTTTCAATTTAAAAACGCTAAATATTTATATCAGAAGAAATTTCGATAATCGTGTTAAAGTCGATGATTACAGTTGGAGAAATTTAAGCAAACATTCGGCGGATTCTATTACAAGGTTGTAACCTTTATAGCCAAAGCGCTCTTGAAAATGATCGAACTTTATTGGTCGTTACGCTTTATCGTTCTTAAGAATACCCGCATGGAAAAGAAGCTTTTTACCAATGTTTCCTTGGTTATACGTAATCCTTGAGTGCAATTTGCAATTTATTACATTCTCCTTTTTATTATATATATTTTTTTATGTTTACTCTCAAACTATGATCCTTTTGAGATTCTGGGAGAAAAAAAAGACCTAAGTGGACTTATTCGTGTCAACCAGGACGCGAGATAAGCTTTACTTTCCCTGCTCTCAACATCTTACGAGCCATCAACTTGCACGATCACTGATCGTGAAGTGACTTCGAGAATCCTGAGTTAAATCTCTTCAACACACTTTTCGGAATCCTGAAGTGTTGATAGAAGATTTTTAGAGCATATTTCAATACGTATTCGCTAATAAATATCATTACTTCAATTTCAACATAGAAAATAGAATATAAAACCAGTAAAGCTAAAATTCTATCTTATATTCTTGAACAAGTGCAGATGCTTTAGATCGTAATATAGATTGTAGAATACTTTCGTATTTCTATAAAAAAAAAAAAAAACTTTAATGCACTGCAAAGATTAAGCTGAAAAGTAACGGTCTTGATAGTTACTTTTTATATAGTTTCTTTTTACGAAGTGTCATAAATTTATAAAAGTAAATTTATGAAGTTATAAAGTAATGTAATATCTGTTCAGAAACATCAAAATGATTTCAATTTTAATTACTTCGCCTTCCATAAATATCGAGTTTATTCTTTTGTTCATGAAAAGTAGATGTCCTACACCACATTTTTCAATGCGAATTTTTGAGACAAATGCATTTCTGAAAATGAATTAATATACATGTGAACCAAGTTGTATTTTTTACTATTTTTTAACATGTTTTTTTTTCTGGATGTTAATGTATGATCGACAAGCGTGGATATATGAGAGCTGGTCTCGTTCATCAATGCTATATATTTCCGGCTGCTGAAGCACGTTTCGAGGCGAGCTGTCCATTAAAATTGAAGCGAAAAATTCTCGGATTACTCGATTGCAAATGGGCATCAACCGGAGTATCATTCCAATTTTTCTTGCAAATTTCACCCTTAATAAGCCTATTTATTATATTATTATTCCAAATGAATACAACCGGAAATTTTAAAACATGCATTTAGCGACTTAGACTCTAGAGTTAAACACTTTAGAACTAAATCCGACCTCTGGTTTCCCTTTTCAATTCCCCATCTCTTAATCAGAGGCAATACGGAAGCTCTGTTTTATTTCAACGCGAAGGAATTTGATTCTCGAGTCTTAAGGACAGTATAACGGATTTCACTGTTAATACCCTTTGGAGAACCGTGACCAGTAAACAGGGTATTGCGAAGGAGGCTGAAGACCTGCTTCGATTAATGCAAAGATAGGTCCACTGGAATCGTCGCACGATTCGCGCTTCTCGGGTCTTCGAATTTACGTCCTTTGACCCGAGAAATCACTTTATCAAATCACTACAGCAGTTGTTAATTAACGGCTTTAAAAACCTTAATTAGTCTTTCCTTATTTTTAGTTTTGAATGATTTAAATAATTACCGAAAAATAAAATTCCCGACAATTTGAAATTGCAGAAAACATAAAATTCCACACTATAAAATTTCCCGACACTGGAAAATTCCGACCGGGAATTTTATATATTGTCGTCCATTTTCGGTCGGGAATTTTCCAATGTCGGGAAATTTTAATTGCGGGAATATTCAGTCGTCCCATTGAGAATATCAAAAAAGGTCCCAAAATTATTTTATTTTTATTTATTCACTACAGTAGAAATTTACCCGGCGTTGTCCGGGTTTTTAAGTAAAGGATTTTATAGAGATTTTGAGTGATTATAGGAAATTTCAAGGTATCTTAAAGAATTTCAAAGGATTTTCAAAGGATTTTCACAAGATTTCAAGGGATTTTTATAAGAGTTTGAAAGAGTTATCAAAAGGATGATCCAGAGATTTTTAAAAACTATAGATTTCACAAGATTTTAAGAGATTTTAGTGATAAGTGATTATAAGGAATTTCAATGGATTTCAAAAGAATTCAAAAGAATTTAAAGATTTTCAAAAGATTTAAAAAGAAATTTTAAGGAATTCATTCGAGTTAGGAGTAAATCAAATGAAACTCCTTAAAATCTCTTAAAGTTACTTGATATCCTTTAAAATCTTTTAAATCTTCTGTAAGTTCATTAAAATCTCTTCAAATCTCTTGAAATTCCTTTAAATTCCTAAAATCAATCAAAAACCCTCAACCTCCCCTGAAATTCCTTAAACTATAAATCTCTTAAAATCCTTTTATCATTTTTAAAAAAATCTTATATAAAATCTCATGAAATTCCTTAAAATTATAAAAAAATCCTTTGCAATTCTTTAAAGTCTCGTTAAAATTCCTCTAAATTCTCTAAAAACGCTGCTAGTAAATAAATAAAAATTTTGGATTTTGGGAACTATGGAAACTTGTTTTTGGTTATTATTATTCCAATAAATGTAAAAAAATCGTCAAACCAGACACCTGATACTGCAACCCAATTTTTTTTCAACCGTAAAACGTCAAGGACATGCACAAAATAATATACAAATGTACATTGTGCATGCAGGAAGAAAAAATTGTTTGCAACTTTTGTAAAGTTGAGAATTCCAGGGTAGGTCTTGAAAAGTTCCTACTTGTGACATAAAACGCGATGACTGATGCGCATATACTGAAAGGAAGCAGTCATGTGTGCAGATACGTATTTCACGGACGTGTAGTCCTTCGAGAATAGGTGTGAGCTCATTTGCAGCATCTCCTGGCAGAGTCCTAGTCATTTATTTTTCGAAGGGTTCACACACGTTTTCACTTTACTCGGCATAGTCGTGTCCCGATGCCCGTTCCACATTTCAAGGGAAACGACGTACAGACAACGTTTTTCCATTTGGTGTGAATAAAGCAGTGCTTCACTTTTTTAAAGGGACGTTTACTTTTCACGAAAAATTAATATAAGCTAGATCTAATATACAACATTTACATACAAATCAATGTTTTATTAGAAAACTAATCCAAGAAGATTCGAAATTCTTATTTAACTCAATTAATAGCTGAATTAATTAGCGCTGACTGTAACTAATTTGCTGACTGTCAGACAGCTAATTCAAAATTCTGTTTACTCTCACTCTATTTGCAACTGGAGTCAATATCATTAAACTTTCTATACACCAACAAGCACTGGAGTGCATTACCGTACGAAACTAGTGTGACTAGTAATTTGATAGAATTGTGTCACTTGCTTGAAAAAATCAACTGCGGCTTAGAAACTTTGATCATATTTCGCGAGCATATATATATATTTATGTTCCATTACCAAGGTCTAGAAATCTTGTACAAGTCTTCATCTTTAAATTAAATGATATTTTTAAAGAGTTAATTCCAAATTAAATTAAGTAGCTCAACCGCTCGTATCTTCCGCTGAAAAAAAATCGAGAGCAAAAAATAATAAAAACACAAAAAACCGACATTGGCACGAACAGGAAGAGTGTAAGAAGTCGGAATGTTCATGTCATGATTTTTTTGACCTTTTTGGAACATCCGCCCCTCCACTCTTTTCCAATCACCCAATCTTTCTCATTTCTATCTTTTTCCTTCTCTTCTTCTCATATGTCAGCTGCAACTTCTATTCCCCTTTCGCCAAGTGGCAAGGCGCGAAGTAATTGCCAAATTAATCGCGATGTGAGCCGTACCGCCGTCCAAAACGATTTCTCGTTTACGACCGGGAAGCCAACAAAAAAGAAAAAACTTAATGTTTCGTTCCCTGAAATTGTCCACTAAATATATAGCCGACATTTCATTTCATTAGGCTGTAAGACATCAGTGTCTGATTTTATTCAGATTCAGGATTCTTTAAATCAAAGAGTGTTGTAAAATAATAAGAACATACCCTTTTATCATTCATTTATCGGGTTTGCGTTCGTATTTCTTGCAAAGGAGAATTTAAAACGTACTTGTGCCACTAAAGAACAAGCGTATTTTCTCATTGTTATGATTATCAGGATTAAAAGGATTCAATTTTTCAGTTTGCCAAACGTGACTACAAGCGAACCTTTAGGATAAAATGTTTCCACGTTCTTCCTCTCTGCAAGCTTGCACGCCTTCAGAATAAATTTTGCGCCGAAGTTCACTATTTTATAGAAAACGAGGAAATTTCGACGAGCTGTTGCATGTCAGAAGAGTTATAGGTTTATAAAACTCGCTTTTTTTGAAATATTGTTATTTTATGCTTAAATCAATATTTTGCGAATATCTAAACTCGCACAAGGAGCGAGAATGTCAATCAACATTTAATATTGATAGACAAACTAATAAAACGCGTATAACCTGTTTACTCACAATTTCATCAATATCTTTTTGTATTTCACACTCGATCAACTCTGAACAATATTTATATTAAATCCCTCAGCGAAATTATTCTCCTACTCTGAAAATTAATTACTTCATTCAATATGGTGATATATTTTCGCCATTTTCGAGTATTTTTTCTATTTAAAAAACTTCATTCATTTTTCTGCTAAAAAGATTCAGAGGATGCAGGGATTTCAAAAGTATACAAAATAATTGAGAATTTATAATTTTTTAAGTATAAAAACTTGTAATTCGTTTTATAATTTCAGGAATCTCTATAAGTTTCATACAACTTTAAATCCCTTTGTCATCTTTCAAAATCTGGTGAAATTCCTTTAAATTTCATAAAATTACGTGATATTCCTTGAAATTATTTCAAATTACTCAAAATAGCATGAAGTCTCATTAAAACTCTTAAAATTCCTGAAAATTAACTGGAATTTTGTAAAATCCCTTGAAATTACTAAAAATTGCACAAGATATCGTCAAATTCCTTAAAATTACTTTATAATTACATAAAATGCCAAGACGTCCCTTAAAGTTCCTGAAAATCCCATGAAATCTCACAAAATTCTTTTAAACTTCTTAAAATCACTTGATTCTCCTAAATTATCTAAAATCCCATGAAAATTTGAAATACTATGTGAAATTCGGTAAATATATTCACAAACTGCGCGTAATTGCCAAACCAGTCAGGTTTTCAATAACAATGTGTTCAATATATGGTAACATCATTTTTTTTAAGATAAGAAAACTAGTGCGATAGTATTTAGCAAAAAAAATGTAATTTCTCATAATAATAATTACTTTTTCCAAAGACAAACTCTAACATAATGCTTTTCTGTGGACTGAGAATTAACAATGTTTTCTTTAATGAAATGAGACTGTTGGCGCCAAAGTCGCGACATGGAGTTAATTGAATTACGAGTTCTCAAAGAGAATGGATAGGTATGGTTACCTAGCTGTTTTATAGAGTTAAGTGATTCATGGTAGAGAAGTAGAACTCGCTTGGGTAAAAAAAAGTGATAAATACGTATGCCTTTATTAACGCTGAATCAAAAAAATACTGATCACAGATAATAATTTTACCCAATATTAATATATAGACTTCGTATAAATTTACAATTCTCTCAAATAATTTATTACTGTATAATCAACATAGTTTATATTCAAAAGATTTTTTTTCTATACGTTAGAGAGGTCATAATTAATTCTAACGATCTTTATTTTCTAGATTATATGACTTCATATGTTAAAAAATATAAAGCACTGTTGAATTGTTTATGCAATTAATTATACACAAAACTGAGCTTTTACCGCGTAAAAACAGTTATTGAAAAAGAACTTTTTTTATGATCAAATAGAAAAGTTCATTGCCTTCGCGTTGACAGTTTACCATTTGGAAAGAGAAGTTCAGTAAATTCTAGAAAGAGCCGTTGCCTTTAGATAGAGTTTTGCCGACTTGAGTTTTTATTTTTACGAGGGTCGCTTTCTTTTTATCACTACGGCCTGTAGGCTCTGAATTATCGAGCCCGCGTGATTTAATGGCCACAAAAGGTGGCTATTTCCGGTTCTACAGTAGGAAACGTGAACGTTGGCTGCAAGCGTCTAATCTCGAGTGTTTATCCCTGATACGGTGGTAGGTCTCGTGTTTTATTTCGGTAGCTTCTTTCAGAACATCCTTTATTTCGTTTAGAGTCATTAATCTGTATTCATAGTGCTACATTTTAATTACACAACAAAAAATCTGCTTTAAACTTCATTCGAAATTGTGAATATTCAAATTGCATTTTTGATACGGAATTCATTGATACAGAATTGGACTAAAGTTTCAGACGTCTTTTCTGACGAGTTTTGTTCGTTTCGATTTTTTTTATAATGTCTAAAAAATAGAAACCAAGATACAGAAACGGGTTTTTTATTTATTGATGGCTTTTGGGAATAAAAAAATAAATTTTAATAAAAAATATAACTCTTGTTGGTATCTTTCTGTATTAGGACGAAGGATGTTATAAACTAAAAAATTGAAAAAAAGCGTTCACAAGTCATTTTTAACGCGTAAATTATGCTCTTACAATTTTTTTGTATCTCGTGTTGATGGGATTTCGATGAGCGAATAAATCAGAAGAGTCTGCCAAGAATTTAAAGCGTCACCACCATACTAGTAATTTTAAATTCACGCCATCGTAGGAATTAAAAGAGCATTTCCATTCTATTGCAGGTAAAACAATTCCGAGGTGATATATGTTGCCTCAGTGGTATGCGGAATGAACTTTTTTATTTTTCCACTAAATATCGATATTTCTCATATTTTACGGCGATAACAAAATTCCAGCAGATTCCACGAATATGCGTTATGTGTTTTGATCATTTAATTCATAATTTATATTTGAAAATCTGATACGATCTGAAACTTTAATCAGGACATTGTTGAAATAAAATTTCTGATTCACAATATAATTGAAAAAGTGCATTTTTTTATTTTGAAAAAAAAACCATGAATTATTCAATTCTCTCAATTGCTGCGAATTTAGTTGATTATGCAAGGTTGGTATACAAATGACTTATCTCTAGCCGCCAGGATTCATGCATATATTCTGATTTTTTAATCCTACGTAAGCAAACATCAAATGAATATTGCTATTCGGGAAAATGTTTAATTAATGAATTGTTGTCGAGTATTTGGAGAATTGGACTATTTTTGCTAAGGAATAATAATTGATATAATTAGAATGAAATTAAGAGCAAAAGGATATTGCTAATTATTATCTTGAATCGGCAAACCGTTTTCTGATTAATGAACTCAATTATTTATAAAATCTATTATTTAGAAGTAAACCTTAATTATAAATCATTAATATCCGATTTCCTGTACATATTTTTAATTGAATTCCATCCTGAAATGGGGTGTTGAATTTATTAACTCTCTTGACTTATATGTTTTATCTTGATAGGTGACATTTATGTATATTACTGACGACATTGCAGAAGTAAAACTTCAATCGTAATTTTAGGGTTCCTCGCTCTCCAGAAATTGGAATCAAGGAGGTGGGCGATGATTTATTTCGGCTCCATCGACGTCGATCGTAAATTAAGGACCAAGCTTGCAATTTCGAAATCACTCGAGGACAATGATGCAGAAAAACTCCACAGTTGGACATTTTATAAAGCACTATATTTATACCCAATATTTCCAAATTTCAAAACTTCATATTATTATTTCTGTTCTCACTTGAACTCCTCATTCTCGATTGCAATTTAAGGTCAAAATAACTGGAGAGACCATCCCGTTTAGGGTTACATGGGTATTAGATATATTCGAACCTCGAATTATTTTAGGTGCATTTGAGGATAAGATCGAATCTCTCTTATAAGAGAGATTTCTCAGTTTCTCTTAAGATCTTCATTTTTCCCTTCTACAATTTGTAAGCGGTCTTTTGATTGGCAGAGGGCTGCTCCAGTGATTTTCGGAAATACGAGTTCAACGATCCGATGGATTTATAAAGTTCAAGGTTTGAAAGATGTATAGACTGGGGCCATTTGGTTTTTTCACTTCTTCCATTCCTGATGGATTTACTCGCTCCTATTTATATATTTTCATAGGAGAGAGTCTTATCTTCTACAAATAGGTGGATTAGCCTCAAGCGTATCTATTTTTATTTTTAAAACATTTTTAAACAATAATATTTATTTTAATTAATGTTTTCTGTTTGGAAGAGATTTATGCTTGAAATGAAAAAGACCAGGTCGTTAGCATATGCAATTATGCACTGTCCTAAGGGAGTGTGTATGACTTTAAACTTTAATATTCATAAACGTTTGCATTTCATTTCTCGTATTTCTTGTCCTGGGATAAGTTCGATTGCAAGGGTCGTCTCTCTTTCAAGAGAGCAACTCGAGAGAGTGCAATAAAAGGAAAATTAAGAGCATATAGTGCATTATACGCACTATGGTGCACTCGATAGCAATACCAGATGCAGAAGCGATAAGCTGCTAGTCTGCGAACCCACGTATGACTACCCACAGTGGTAACATTCCTACTACTGCGAGACTTCATGGCTTTATTGCCCGCCGATTACTTCGCAGGAGGTGACTTCACTTACATATCACCTTTTAATGTGCTTACATTAAGTAGCTCTTCCTTTTAGTGCCAATTCCCATTTCCCTTCCTTTTAAGCAAATTAATTCTTTTATAGTTAATCATTTTCCAACATTAAGTCCTTCATAGTTGCAACTAGGTGTATAGAAAATTTTATGGGGTTCTGACGGGGTCCTGGATAGTTCTACCTAGTTCTCATGTGGTCCTGATCTGGAAACCTGTAGAGGACCCCACAAGGCGCGTCACGTTCTCACCCCACGTAGGGAAAACTGGTCAATACACCAGCAACATAAAAAACTATTCTGGATTTATTATTAGCAATATTTGATTAACTGGTTAATTTTATAAAAATCAAAATCCTATTATAGAAAAGAGGTATTCGTTATACTGAAACAAGTGATTTTAAGGAATTCTTTTAAAAATTCAAAAGATTTCAGCGGATTTTTAAGATTTTAAAGTAATTAAACATTTTTTTAAGGATTTCAAGGGATTTTAAATGATATTAAAGAAGTATAAAGAATTTTCAAAAGGTTTGAAGTGATTTTAAGGAATTTAAGAGGATTTCAAGAAATTACAAGTGATTCTAAGGAATTTAAGATATTTTACAAGATTTCAGAGATATCAAAATTTCCTAAAGGATTTCAAGATAATTTAAAGCAATTTAAATTGATTTCAGGTGATTTTAAAGAATTTTTGCAGAATTTCAAGGGATTTTAAATGATATTAAAGAATTATAAATGATTTTCAAAATATTTCAAGTAATTCTAAGGAATTTAAAATGATTTGAAGAAATTATACAAGGTTTCAAAGATATCAAGATTTCCCAAAGAATTTCAAAGGAATTCAGGGGAGATTTCCTAAAGGATTTTAAAAGGTTTTAAGTGTTTTTAAGAAATTTAAAGCGACTTTGAGAAATTTCAAGTGATTTTAAAGAGTTTTTAACGAATTTCAAAAAAGAAATTAAAAATAGTTTCAGGATTTTCAATTATTTAAAAATATTTGTAAATATTGTAACGGATTTTTAATGATATTAAAAAATTTTCAAAGGGATTTCAAAGATTTTGATATAATGCTTAGAACAAATTTGAAAATAAACAATTTTTTAGAATCCTTTAAAATTTGTTAAACCTCTTGAAATCTACCGAAATTACTAAAAACTCTTTTGTAATCTTTTTAAAATCTCTTTAAACCCTCATAGCAATGTCAGATTCATATTAATAAGACATTATCGTTGCCCATAAATGCCTAATTATATATTAAAATATTTTTATCGAAAAAAAAAAGCCAGAGCCTCACCAGAACCCCATTTTAAATGATGCTAAATGGAGCAATTTCTGCACTTGAAGGCTTCCAAATCCAGTTGATTTAAATTTAAATTCTCTACAAAAAAAACTTGTCGGATCTTCGCCCCTTCGAATTAGAGCCCTAGCAAGACCGATTTACTTTTTTTTTTCTCGCGGGAAGAGTGTTTTATGTCTTTTCTAATGTTTTAATCCCCCTTGACATTAGGATAATTTAGGGTTCCATGTCGTACAAGATCTTATAATACACCCGCCTCGTGTGTACGCTAATAGCAACAAGTTACTTTTGTCCGTCAGTAAAATTCACTCGACTACTCTATATTTAGTAGTCTCTTACTCGTACCCACTAGACGTGTGAAAATACAAAAGAAAGCCGAGTATAATAGCAGAGAAAGGAGTGCAAGAGGGATCATGCCGCGAGGACTGCAAGATGAAGAGGAGCTCGCGTAAAAGAACCTTAAGCTACTCTCACAACACTGGAAATAAGATTTGATTTGATAAAAAGTACAACACAGGATACTGAGAACGGAATCAGTAACTTCGGTATGAGCAGTTCCATGTCTAATTTAGCTGTGTTCAAACTACTTCAAAACTGCATGCAGACCAAATTTGTGAGTCTTTGATTCCCCTGAGATAGAATCACTTCGTGATAAGAAGTTTGAACCGACTCAATTTTTATCTTACTGTTACTGCGTAACAATTAGAATTGTCCTTCTGTATTTAATTTTATCGTTATGCAAGATAAGCATTTGAACATATTTCGTTTAAGAATAATTTCTTGTTATATTATCTTTCCCAGCACGTGTTAGGAAACTCTAGCTTAATAAAGGATTCGTGAATTTAGGACTTACTATAAAGTTTAGTCTTCAAGCATAACAATATTTGGCAAATTGCCACGCCTTTAGAATAATAATCTTTTTTGAATCTCCTTAAACGTGCCATTAAGGAATTTAGATACTCATCTAACCTTAATTCTAAATTGCTCTAAATCCACTGCTTTCTGTTCCAACTAGTTTATGGCTCTATTCACAAAATTGTATGCTCCGACCATACCTTACCCAAACATTGTAAAACTTTAACCTTAGGATATATAACTTAGTATCCCATGTTCATTTCTTAAACTATTTCTGCTACCTGCTTAATTGAGTTATATCAGAGGGTTTCTAATCCGCAATATTGTATGAACCGCTCCGAATTTTAATGACTCACTCTCTTTACCTGTCTATTTGTACTTAGCGTCATCAAGAGGCTTGGCATCATCCCTCCTCTTTGACCATACCCTCTCTCTAATTTAAATGCATTTCCAAAGTTTGTACCTCAACGAAATTCAGGTCATCGACAGATACATTTTGTCAATCAACAGAGCAACACGCTTCATACTCTCTTGTCTCGTCTTTCTTAGTACATACAAATTGTATTCTCGTTTCAACCATTTTTCACGTTTATACTCATGTTAAATTCAAAATAAATATATTAACATCACGAGTTATGTAAACGTGTTTTATAACCATTTAAATCGTTGTCTTACAATTTGGGCAACACCTTTCAACCTTAAAAAACATCTTGCACTAAAATAAGTGTGAGAACATACACTTACCATTTTATAAGGTTTTGCTTGAAGATGTTGAGTTAGAAAGCGGAAACGGGAAATTCTTTTGCTTTCAGGTACGAAAATCGCTTTGGATTAATTTAATAATGATGAAAGGAAACTGAAATGAAGTGAAGAAGCGGAGATGAAAAGGTGGTGGATGCTGAGCCAAAAGATCAGAAAGGGGCTGAGACTCGCTTTGCATCAAGGGACGCACTATTTGCTCTTCCCAATTGGCGAGAATTTCCAAAGTCCTGATGCAACAGCGAGCCATCACATAAAAATCGACATGGCCCAATCAGTGATTGAATGGCAGGATATTAAATGTGACATTGAATTCCGCACGTTAATTCGGGCATTACAGAACTGAGGACTGATTCACGCTTTAATAAAAAGCAATTATTCTGCTTGTTAGACGGTGACGAATCAATGGATTGAACCACGCCAAAAATATCAGTGATCGTTCTTTATATTGAAAAGGGTTTGGCTGTATCGAAAATTCCAAGCCGATAGAAGAAGTGCGAGAGAACTGACACCGTAAATTATTATTTGTATTTAAATCTAGAGAAGGGAGAGAGAAATACAATGAGCTTCTTAGTGAAACGTTACAAGGTTGAAAGTTAAATGCAAGATTCATATATTTATAATTTATAAGCAAAAGAAATGAAAAAATCGTGTTTGTAATTGTATGGCTGTTGATTCATGGTCATTTGGTCAACGATCTCCATTCATCAAATCTGCCTAAGAATAAGTCTAAGATCAAGTCTAAGCAAAATATTCTCGTCAATAATAATAATAAGAGTAGCCGCAAATTTTCAATAATAATGCTACAGAAACATTTTTAAATTCTTTAAAAATCCACTAGAATATTTAAAATCCCATAAAATCTCCTGAGATTCTTTAAAATTCAATAAGGAACCTTAAAATTCCCTAAAATATATTCAAATCTCTAAATAAAAACTCTTGGAAACAAAAATCTCGCAGAAAATCTTTTAAAAATCAATAATAACTTCTGAAATTAAAAACAAATTTTTCTCCCTGATTTCCCTGACATGTAGCCACCCTGATAATTATATTTATTATTTCCAGATTGAGAATAACTAATTATAACTAACAAAAATTATATAGAACTTGAAAGAGGTGATTAAGGACGATAAAAAGATCTTATTCAACTTTTATAATTCAGACAAGATTGAAGAAAACTTTTTGCGGAAATCTGACTGAACTTCAGATTATTTCCTCTATGAAATTACGAGCTAATGATCTTATACAGACGTTGATGAAATGAAAGGAGTATAATCAAACTTTTATCTTAGCAATCGAATGGTAGATCCAAGCAAGTAGAGGGATTACTAGCTATTTAAGATTAGCTTTGATTGATTAATTCTCCTGCAAATTTCGAATTTATGAACTAATTTATCCTATTTAAAATAAAAAATTCACAGTTTCGACATCTTCACCCCATGCAACTTCCAATAAATCTATATTATGAAGAAGATCTATATTAATGAAGAAACGGTTTGATTTAAAAGAGTCGTAATTCCTTTTAACGAGGTGATTCTTGTCCAGTAAGCTCATGACTTCACGAGGTGCATCTTAAAAGAGATATGAAGCCTTCCAACCAGTCTTGTCATTAACAATCGAGAAGGGTTCAGAATCTGCACGAAATGCCTGTTATGTCCTTTTATGTATCGTGAATACTAATGTACATTCATATGTATGTACATGCTGTGAGAAAGTGGTCGTCCTTTTATCTTATGTCGACAGTGCAGCCGCTTTATTACCAAAGTAAACGTTTGAAGATAATTTTCCCTCCAACCCTTCGAGACAGGAAACTTCTTCTTTTATTTGGAAACGATGAAACTGTTGATCTTTCGAATTAAAGCTCATTCAAATGAGTGAACATACCTGCAACTGCAAGAATGAAGATTCCTGTTCCGAGCCACAGATGCATTGTTTATGTCACTAAATTCACTTTAAAAATTCAGTAGATTCAAATAACACTCAAACAAACGACACACTTTGTTCCGTACTGAACATTGCGAACTGTTTGGACCTTTTTCTTCCACTCGATTAGAAAATGGATTCAAATTTTAAATTTGAATAATTTAAATTGTTTATAAGAATTGTAAAAAGACTCTAATAGAAGATGAAGGGTGGGATTTGAAATTTTGAAAAAGGAAGATGAAAAACGAGGATTTTCATTCAAGAAGTGGCTCAAAAAGGCGGGTACACGTGACTAGCCGGGATGCTGTACTACTAACGATAACAACTATTACACTAGTGTAGCTGATATGCAGTCAGTGACCGAATGGCTTGGCAGTCCGACAGTCAGTTCAAGACTGAGTTTAAGTCCGCATCTCAGAGACTGACTTGTTCACCAGCCCTACCAGGATACCCCAGTCCATATGCGGCTTATGTAGACACCACTTCTTCCACCATTAGGCATACACGAGATCATCATACTAACCAGGCTGGTACCATCCAGCACGTGACATAGAGATCCTTTGGACTTTTGAACTAAAGGCTCTTATCTGAACCGAGTTGCAAATCTCTTCTCATGAGTTCTGGTTTATAGATTTCCGGATCCGCGAACAAGGTATCTGTTGTGGAAGAAATGATTGAATCGAATTCGAAAAAGAAACTTTGATCAACTATGAAGACTATTTGGAAAGCATATAAAACTAGAAACATGTCAGATTTGATGTTTAACACCTTGACCTTTCAAGTTGGGAATATAAATCCTATTAGGATTCTGAATATCTGTTCTGAAATCTATTGCGGAAGCTAACTATGAATGCATTAGATTGGAAAATTTCTAACTAGGAATAATTCAATTTATAATAAGCCAACTTGTCGATTACTGTCAAGTGTGAATTGTAAGAATTTTCTAGTGGTTTACAAATTCTGTAAAAAAGTACTTTTAAGTAATTTTGAGTCATTAATTATTTTGATATAATTATAATTAATTATTTGAAACATTTGATGCAGTTTAATTAAATTTGATGCTACTAATTTGCAGTAGTAAAATTCCTGTCTCGATTCCCTGCCTCTCGATTGTGTTTAATCATTCCAGTTGATTGTCCTGTACACGAATTCCTGGCTTTCAGTATAGATATACTATATCTAAATTCTAATCTGCTTCAATTGTATCCAATTTAATGATTGTCAATTTTTAAATTAAATTTGATTCTCGTACTATCTTTCAGTTTCATAAATCTATTTCATACAACTTTAATTTTTGTGAAATTACTTGAGTACTAATAAAAGGAAACGTATATATTAAATAAAATATCCAATTTAGTATAAATTGTAACTTTCTGAAGCTATTGTTTGATTCACAATAATTATATTCAAATTTGCTACTCATTTAAATTTGTGTATTTAAAACGAATTTTATATTATATATCTAAATAAAATTAACTGAAATCAATTCATTCCTGAAACTGATTCTATAGATTTTATCGTATAATTAAAATGTTTCTATATTAATTTTAACTTTAAAGACGTTGACAATAGATTTAAAAAAAAATGCTAAGAATTATTTAGCATAAAAAATACATTGCCCAATACAAGATTCATTTTAAGATCTGGAAAAATTGAATTCAATTAGAAAATCATAACTTTCAAAACTATTTCGAATATTCTGAAACTTGAAAAATTACTTAAAAGTTCCTACTTTTAAATTGAATTTTTGTTGAGAAAATTCGAATCATTTTATACTGTAGTAATATATCATAGGTGATTACTTTTCTTCGAGATTTCCGAAAATAAAAATCAAACAATAAAAAAGCATGAGACTGCTTCATTAATACTTGCAAATAACAGAATTAAACTATGGTAGATAAGGAAGAGGAACTAAATAATAATTACTACAAAAATTAAGAACTAAATTCACATTTACTGTATCAGATATCTCACAGGAATAAAAATATCACACTTTATTTTCAAAATAAAACATCGAAAGTAAAAAAAAGTTTGTTTGCCTTGTTTGTTTGTTAAATTGAAAAATTGTCTATTAAACCATAAAGAGTTTTTTTAACACCCATTTTACAAATCCCCACCCCTAAGTCTGAGAACAAGATGAAGTGTGGATTCCTTCTGAATGTTGTAGTCAGACAAAGTGCGGCCATCTTCCAGCTGTTTTCCAGCAAAGATCAATCTCTGCTGATCTGGAGGGATGCCTTCCTTGTCTTGGATCTTAGCCTTAACATTCTCGATGGTGTCGGAGGCTTCAACTTCTAAGGTGATGGTTTTGCCAGTTAATGTCTTGACGAAAATTTGCATACCTCCTCGGAGCCTGAGAACCAAGTGAAGGGTGGATTCCTTCTGGATATTGTAATCCGATAAAGTGCGACCATCCTCCAACTGCTTTCCAGCAAAGATCAATCT
>CAJFCO010000046.1:1572201-1649248 GCA_904066015.1 Synergus gifuensis | reverse complement strand
TTTCGTTAAAATCAAAGTTAATCCCTCACGGAGTTATTTTTTTTTATATATAAATTCCTTACCTATAACTTAATAGAGCTTTAAATTGTACAAAGGTATTTATTTGAACTGGACACTTTCGAAATCACTAGTTACTTCGATACTTCCGGATGCTTATTGAGCACTTATTGAAGGGAAGAACAAAGGTGACGTCCTTTTATAAGCTAAAGCTGTCGCTGTGACGTCACAAAAATGAAGCCTAATTGGTCGAGACTCACTTCGGCGTTTGCTGATTGGTTGATCCTGCCTACGTCACTACACAACTCTCCCCAGGGCTTACACGAAAGTATTTTTGATTGGACGTCAAAACAAAGAGATTGTTACAATATTTTTAGCAATTTCTCGTCTTTATTGATAGTATTTTTAACTTTTGCAAAATTAACCACTCTTTGTTGCACTAAAATTCCACACGAAATTTATTTTTAAGTTGCTGGATCAATTTTTACTTGGTAGGTTAATCTTTCCTGTTGTGAGTGAGAGTTTGATAGGATTGATGGTGATTTTGAAAAAAAATAAAGGAATGTCAATATAAAACATCTTTTATTTTAAACAAATAGTGAGAAATTTGAATAATTTCTGGAATTCGATTTTTCAAGCGCCCGAGAATATTATAAATTTTTATAAATAGAATATATGTATATATGCTGTTATTGTAATAATTTTTGGAGTAAATTGAATTTGGAGATTAGCGACTTAATACTCAAATTAAAATGCTTGTTTTTATCAGAAATTATCAGAGGGAAAAGCATTCTACGTCTCTAGAAAATTCTAATCTACATGAATCATGGATAATGAGAATAGCGAGTCATTTTTATTCATGATAAAATTATGTAATATCGCAAAAATTGTGTCATTTCGGAGTTAATAACATTTGGAATTATCTAAAAATCTATATCATGTTATCATGAATCTATAAAACACTTCCTACTCAATAGATTAATAGAGAAAAACTCCCCAGAACGAAATTTAAATGTTTTAGACAACGTTGAGAACGAACACTTAATTCTATTTTTGGAAAATAAAATTTCCCCCTCAGTCTTTGCACGTGCAAAAATAAAAGTTCTCCTTGGAATTGAGAAAAACTGAAAACATTTAATTTCAATGACAGTCCTATAGCATTTTTCAGCTTCCTAATTTCTAATTATCTAACTTTCAATAATTAAATTAATTCTAGCTTAAAAATTAAGAGTAAGAGGTATAACAGTAAAGAAGTAGAAGAATTATGAATTAATATATGTAAATTGTATTTTAGTGAAGATACATTCATAGATTGATTTCACTTTTTTCCCTTAAGTGGCAAAAAATGGAATTATAGTGAAATTTTTTCTTTTTGGTCTCTCTCCAAGTCTTTTGTCTTTTTTGTGGCATCCTTCGAGTCCTTCTACATGGATCAAAGAATCCTGGAAAAAATTATATTCGTTTAAGTTTATGTTGATCATTTATTAAAAGAACACTTCATTTTCTTAAAAATCAGCTTGCCAAATCATCTGCGAAATATCACTAAAAACGTCTCAAGAAAAAAAAGACTTGATTTCAAGATTATTAAAAGTCTTACGATAATCTCAGGCTCGTCATCTGATATCATCATTCGGTTTTGATAAAGTAATGTTTAATTGGAAAATCAAAATACAAATACAAAAGGTTTATATTTAATTTGCTTTGCTCTTACCTATAAAACATCTCCAGCATTTTCTTTACTTTCATCTTTTTGATTGCTTTCAATGAATCCTTTTACACATATCGGACAATCCTGAAACTAAAAATAATGTTCGATTAAACCTATGTTAATTATTTATTAACAGATAATTATTTTTTTGGGAGAAGGTCAGCTTGCCAAATCATCTGTGAGATATCACAAAAGAACTAAAAACGTCTCAAGAAAACAAAAGACTTGATTTCAAGATAATTAATAGTCTTGCAATACTCTCAGTCTCGTCATCGATGTCATCACTTAGTTTTAGTAATTTAATTTGTAGTAGTAGAATAATTTTTTCATGAAAACTAGTTAAGAAATAAAGTTTATTAAATTTATTTACTCTTACCTATAAAGTATATCCAGAGTAAAATTTGCCCAAATTCATCTTCTTTTGATTTTTAGTTATAATTGGCCAATAATTTGATCACAGATCGTGGGAATAACATTCACTGAGCTCTCCTACAAGGATGCTATATCCTATAAAAAAATAAAATACAAAATTAAATAGATATTCAAGTGGAAATATTTTAACAATAAAGTACACAAACCTGAAACTAGTTGAAGAATTTGATCCTCAAAAATCCTTAAAATTTTTATCTGAAGAGCTTTTCTCTGCGTTTTTAACACTCGGAAAAACAATGAAGAAATTGTTATAGCCAGAGAGATCAAGGCCTTCAACAAAATTTCTAATGTGCAAAGTATGAAGCAAAAAAGTTTATAGGAATTTGACATTAAATGCAAATCTTCAGAGTATCGTCTTCTTCTTGGAACACGAGCTCCAGTTTCTTTAGTTCTTGTTCCACGCCCAAGTCTCATTCCCGCTCGTAACATCTTCATTTTTTTTTTCAATATCAACTTTAAAAAGAAAAAATTGAACTCCCGACTTATTTTCTATAACAAACAATGTTTTTAAACATTTGAATAGAAATTATACCAACAACAAACTACATAAAGTTAGAATAGAAACTAACTTTCTCCAGCAAAGGGTTTAACGCAAATGAGGACGAATATTTCCACATCATTATCTTGGCTATTATTATCACTTCGCATCAAAGTATGTAATTTTATATTAAATCGATTCTTGTGATACAAGAGGAAAAAGATTCACAAAAAATTTGTGATACAATTTTACATAGTTTATAACTAAACATATAGGCGAAAAATTTAATTAATTTTGCTATTTTCTTTATTTTTCTTTTGAAAAATATAATAAAAACTAATTTTAACAAAAATTAGAACGAAATAAAACAGTAAAGCTTTATCAAGTCACTTTTGAAATATGAATTGGTTTATTTATTTGTATTAGTACAGAAGACCTAATAAATCACAAAGGAACATCACGCATTGCGCATAAATACAAAATAATATCTTCTATACTCGACACGCAATGAAAACAATTACGATTTCTTTCTAAGTAAAAAAAATGATAGGCACATGCCTATGATTGCCTATGCCTATGCCTCAAATGAGATTTTCAAAAACCCTAGAACGAGAAATAACAAATTCCTACCAATTTCAGATTATCTATTTCCCGTTCCAGGATTTTCGAATTTTATCTATGCACTTTCGTCATATTTTATAATCAATACTTTCCTTATATAACATATGTCATTCAAAAATGACGACTAGCATCTCGAGTCTTTTAAAATTAATAAAAAAAAAAAAGAATAAAATGTATATAGTTTCTTTACAAAAAAACGAATTTGAACTAGAATTTCAATCCCTCCCTCTATAAGTCTCTGATAAAAAAAAAAACTAATTGAATTAAATATTTAACGAATATTGAATTCCTAAAAAAGAAAATAAAAAAACAACTAATAAAATATCTACGAAACTTTGTCCAAAAAATGATTAATGAAACTTAAATCCTAAGTTCAATTTCTCCTACAAATTTTTAAAATCAGCTTCGAGAGTTTTCTAGCTTATACATTCATTGGCAACCAGATTGAATAGTGGAAATGGGTAATTTTCGAAATTAAAACCAAAAATAGAAGCACGGAGAGAAAATGTAAAAAAAAAAAAATCATGACCACTTTCCAATCAGGGTAGTTCATAATTTTAATAGGAACATACATTTCGAAAGTCATGATCGTATTTTATGACACAGTTCGGGCTAAAAGAAAACTAAAACTGTTATTAATTATCAATTAGTAAAACACCACAGCATTCAATTAGTTTTGCACTGAGCTAGAAGAAATTGACACATTCTCTTTCTAAGAAGTAGTTTAAAACAAAAAGCTCATTGCCAAACTTGCCAAATATCAACTAATATATTACAATTGCGCGCTTGCAAAAAATCCTCTGAGAAAAGAGACGTTAAAAATAAGAAAAACTACTTGCACGATAAAATATCATGTGTCTATTATCATAGAATCCGATTTTTCAAAAACGCACAACGTAGTAATAAATATTGAATATATGTTACTACCTGAAAAACATAAAAAAAAAATTCCGTCGATTTTTGTAACTGTGTTACTGTGTGTGTGGCCAAAAGGACAAGAATTTGTCCCTTATTGCCCGCAGATTTCCTGTAGAGTCAATGGTCTTAAAAAAGGAAACGTCCGAATGCAATACATGTTTGGTTTATTCAATGAAAATTGGAAATTACAAGATCAGAACAATACACCGTGTCGAAGAAACCTTGTCGATACGATCAAGTTTTCAACTATTTATCATTTATCAATGATTAATTATTTAATATTTTGTAAAGGTCTTTCAACTAAGAATAATGTCAGATTGATAGAAACTGTTTCAATTTTAAAATTAAATGAAATCTCGGTGAACGTCAAAAACTCAGAAAATAGATCTAAAAAAAATTCTTGTAAATTGCTTTTGTGGGCGAAACTATTATTCTCTGTAAGTCAAATCTTACTAGAGCAAACGTTTCTTTTTTTTTCGTTTCTTTACGACTACACACACAACATACACATGGAGATTCGACACAAATGATCTTCTCTACGTTTTAGCTTTAAAACTTACAAATCTTTGTATCTCACCTCCCTCATAATTCACTCCCTTCGTTTCAGATTAAAACTATAACTAAATTTGCAATTCATCTTGCTCCGCCAAATGCATTCTATCGATTCATTCGAGGAAATCCTAGTGGTTGTACTCGAATCAATGGCCTGTTTAAGTTGGTCATGATAAATGAGTTACTTTCAATCAATCATGTTGCCTAACTCATCATTGATTCACATACCTGACCTCAGTAAGCAAGCCAGTGATTCAATGAAAATTTATTATCTTATGATAGATAAGTTATACTTAATCAGTAAATTGAATGTTTTGGTAGGATCTACTTAGAATCCGTCTCCATCTTAATTTCCTCAGCTTTCTTGTCCTTTTTTGAAGTCTCGTTGTCGGTTCCCTCACCATTACTATTATCACGTCTTCGTTTGCGAGCGAAACGTCCCTTGTATTTTGGTGGCGGAAGTTGTTCCATACCAAGGACTTTATGGATTTGTCGGAAAGCCACTAACCTGAGTGCATGCTGCGCAGAAGCTGTAATATCTTCTCTTTGTTGGGCAGTCATGGTTCCTATTGCGTCAATTGGATCTTTTTCACAAGGATCCGACAATCCTGGAGACAAAAATAATCCTTTTTTGAAAATGAATTCATTTCTTATTGGAAGAAAAATGAAGATTTTTATTGAGAAGTCAGATTGCCAAATCATCTGCGAGATATAACAAATAAACTAAAAATGTCTCAAGAAAACAAAAGACTTGTTTTCAAAATAGTTAATAGTCTTGCAATACTCTCAGTCTCGTCATCGATTTCATCATATGATTTATTTTTTCAAAGGAAATTTATGAGACTAAATATATTTTAGACGTTAAGATCTTACCTGGTCCTCCAGGAAGCAGAATTCCTCCAGCTACACATTCTAGCAATCGCCGTAAAGCTTCTCCTGGACTTAGTGGACCGCCAGCGGTGCTGATCACCTTCTCAGTCAATAACTCCAACGCCTTTGGATCAAAATTAAATTTCTTTAGAATAGATAAAATATTCAAATATTAAGGCTCTTCTTAAAAATCTGGAAAACAGAAAATAAGACTGCAGTTGTTCATAAAATAAGATGGTAAAATATACTAACCCACGAGTTCAATGGACCCCAGGTTGGCACTCGGTTGCATAAATCTCGCATTATGCGTATAACCATAACGCAGCTCTGTAAGGAGGTAGCTCTAGCCTATTAGAAATACAAAAAATCTTATATTATATAAAAGTCATTTTACCTTGCATTAACTAACTAAATCCCTTGAGGGGTCACCAATCATCAACCTAAGCTAACCTTCGTTTGCTTTGTGTGGGCTTTAGCTAACCTTCCAGCCTCGTGCCTAATTTTTAAAATATTAGCCCATATCAATTTTACCGGGTGTTTATTACAATGAACGCGATTCAACAAAATACCTATCATTATTAATAAATAGAAAAAGTGCAACTCTTGAAACTTGATCTTTATCGTTACATTTTCCAAGTTTTTTAAATGTCTACAAATATGTAAATCAAATAAAAAGAAACACCCGGTATACTCATGACACCACTGTGTACTTGTGCTTGTCTGTCTCTTATTTTTATTAGGCGCTCTCTTTCGTAATACCTTTATAGTTTATAAGTATAAAGAATCAAAGTAAAATGCTCAAGAAATATATCTACAATAAAAATCAGTAATATTTATAAGTAATTTGTAACATTAAAAATTTAGTCAATGCTTGAAAATACAATGATGACCAATGTCCTTAAGAAAACGTACTTCATTTGATTAAAAATTCGCTACTCTTAATTGAAAGACAGACCTAGAACAGACTCAGTCTAGGCTATGCTGCGCGTTGATCCAGAATAATGAATAAGATCGATCGCGGTTCAAGAAATAAAATAAAATCTACTCTCTTCTGAGAATGCAACTCTCTTGAAAATGTAACTCTCTACTATTATTCTGGATAGATTATTTATTTGAAGGAACGCATGTGCACACAGCCGATGTCAAAAAATCAACAACGGACTGCATTACACTAAAGTTCCTGCCTGAAAAACTATCTGATCGCATTTTCAATGTCAAGCTATTGCAACCTCGCCAAAGAACCTTTAAAACTTTTAATCATCTACAAACCAAAATTCTATAAAACTAAGCAACTTTTCTTTGAAATCAATTGAAATAAAGTCCAGGGGCGATCGCAAAGGTGAGAATGCTTAAACATCGAGTGCGAGCAAACTAGCGAGGTTTCAGGCCAAATTGAAAATAATGTTAATTAATAATTAATAATTAGTTAATAAATCCACAAGGCTGGAAGTTCTAAGACTGCTCTTTTCGGACAGAGGATACTTGCACTCGTTTTTAATAAACAGAAAATTAAGTCGCGAGAGCCAAAAAAATTGGCCTGCTTTCTCTTGTTTCCTTTAAATTTTACTTTTTGAAACTTTGAACTGAGTGTTAATTGATTCAAACCTGAAACCACTTGGCATGCCTGAGTGCAGCTAAAGCCTCCAAACACTTAGCCTTGGGAAGTACATCTGGCGGATCTGGTTTGGTCACAGCCGGTGTTGCTGGCGTTGTTTGCGGTTGAGCAGCTCCCTGTTGCTGCTGTCCAGCATTATCTGAGATTCCAACAAAGAAAGCAAAACACGCTTAGACAATACTTAGAGTGTTTGATCATGCCCCGTCTGATTTAATTATTAGCAACCCTCTATATTCGCATTTCAAGTGCAGTCTTTCAGAGCGCAAGACTCAAAAGTCAGCGGCGAAACAAAAAATAAGATTCAAACTACAGCCATAAATGCTAGCTAATGCGCTGACTTTGGGAGTTCTTTTACAGTTTTCATTGCTCTGTAAACGAACATCTTTTCTTTCTCCGAATTCTCATTTCCCATCCACTCTTCAAATCGTGACGAATTAAAAAGAATTGATTTATGAAAAGAGAATTCGGATTTTGAAGTCTTCTTTGAGAAATAAGAGACAGTCGTGCATCGAGCATCGATGGAGGGTAATTGATAAATAACGCATGATCAAAAAGTCCATAGTTTTAAGATTGCCTCAGCGTTGTTTCTTGATCTCAGAAGCATGTCCACGTTCGATGCAAATCCGGAAAAACAAGTCTAAATATCAGAAACTCTACTATGAAAATTTAATTGAAACTCTATTTCATAACTGCAATTCCTTACAATTAACTATTAGTTTGAAAATAAGATATCAAAAATAATCAATAATGTAAAAATATACTCTTTTTTTTTCCCCGATTTCTCTTTCCGGTTGAAGAATCTTGAAAGAACTAAGGAGAAAGCGCAAGTTTTTTCGCGATTTAGAGAGAAAAGATGAAAGAAAACCGTGGACACACTAAATGCGGCTGCATCAAAAAGGAAATATCTGTTAGAATTAGAACGCACGCGAATCGACTGGTTTCGTCCCGAAGTCCATGGCTGCACCTGTATTTTCCTGCCGCTTAAAATAAAGGTATTGAAATGTCCAGGCCATGAAAAGAACAAACGAAATTGAGAAACCGCGTATAAAAATATATATATACATAAAAAAAAAAAAAAAAAAAAGGGTGCTTCCTCTGAAATCGTAGATAGGTTATAATAATAATGAGGATAATGATTAAGTTATCCTTTTCTTGGCCGTCGTGGGATCGTGAAACGATCAAATTACCTGCAGAGGCGACCGGTTTCGTAGAATCTCGCATCAAAGGACTTGTGAGTGTTACGCTTACAGTCACCGATCCACCGGAGACAGTCAATGCCGCCGATTCTGGATGTTTTCCTACGTTGTATGTGTCTTCCGGCGCAACAGTTTTCAATTGAGCTGGTAAGATCTCTGCAACTTTGTTCAACAAAGTCCTGAAAAGATTAAAATCGGTCAATATCATTCTTGACGTTAAGTTATAATATATTTCACTCAAATATAGAAAAAAAGAAAACCTCATACCTAGTTGGTTTCTCAGCACAGAGAACTACAAGGCAGACATGATTGTCGCCCGAGAGAAGAAGGCCTTTCGCAAGATTTCCAACTCTCATAACACCACGAAGAATTCTTGCATCTTCCTTTTCTTTCTGGAAGGAAAAGAGATTTCCGTCACTTCCATCCTCTTTCTGCGGTGGAGTAGCGTTCTTCTTCTTGTCTCCCTCTTCCTTCTTCACGCCATCAGCATTAGCTTGAACAACAGGCGCAGGAGTTGGGGGAGCCGGAGTACTGTTAGCAGCACCTGGTTTTTTACCTACTTCAGCCAAAGCGTCGGAGACGAATTTGAGAGCCTTCTCAGTGTGAGAAACGATTTTCTGAACTGCTTGCAGTTCTTCCTCCTTAGGATAAATAGTCGAGTGATGAGCTAGGACATGTTTGTCGTCAGAGGAATCAGGACGCCTCTGTGGTCCTGGGAACATCATCATCGGAGGTGGTCCTGGGAAAGGTCTTGGGATTGGAGGAGCACCAGGTCCTCGACCATAGCGACGATACCATTCGTAGTATTCGCACTCTTCCTCGTACCTACGCCTTTCTTCCCAGTACATCATCTCCTCGTCCATCATCGGGCCCATTGGTCCCATGGGACCCATCTGATTAATTTCCTCTCGACGACGCATGTACTCTTCCCGCACTTGCTGTCTACGAAGTTTCTCCTCCAGCATCTTCCTTTGCTTGAGACTCGGCTTCATATCAACGACGAGGTCTGGGTTGACTTTCTTTTTGTAGGCGAACCTGTGACGACGACCCTTCATATGCATGTCTTTAGCGTTAGGGTCATTAAAGCGACACTCGCAGAGTTTGCAATTAAAACTGATGATCTTCCCATCCTCAGATTTATTCTCCTCGATATATTCCTGCCCAACAGGTTGGATATCCTTGTCGTCAATGTTCGTTTCATCACCACCGTCATCAGTTCCATCTTCAGTTTTCACTTCAGCTTGAGCTTGGTTCACCGTTCCAAGATTTCCAGCTAGAATTAGAGGAATTGAGGTTAATAGGACTCTAGTGGTTAAATTCGCTCACTTTTCGAGGGGATTTAATTACAGTTAACAAGTGCAATATTTTAATTCTACGGTAAAAACGTTTCCTTACGGTCGACACATTCTTTAGAATGTTAGTTTTTTTTTCTTTTCCTTTAATTGTAATGAAATTATTTCCAAGATGCACTACGTAAAAACAATCACAGTAGCATCTCAATTTGTAAAATAAATTGTATTAAATTATTCATTCAAAAAATATAAAATCATGCATCGAATTGAAAACGACTAAATAAGTCAATATAATTGAAAAAGCAAATCAACTTTCAGAATATAAACTTTTCAACTATAGAATTTAAATAAAAATTAAATTCAAAAGTGCATAAACCATGCAGAGTTACGAAAATCTAGGGTTCAGGGGTCTAGAATCATTGTTTAGACTGAGAAAGGAATACTAACAAGCAACAAAGTTGATTTTAGGAGTAGCCGTGACCGTGCCTTTCTTTCCGGTGGTTTTAGCAGCCGCCGCCGTAGGTTTTGGATTCAAAACTGTGGGATCAGCGCTCGGAATAGGTTTTCCGAGTTTGGTGTGTAGCTTGACGACTTTCTGATGTTTAGCACCCCGGATGTGAGCTGCATAAGCGTCATTTCCGGTGCAAGTCACATCACAAAGCTCACAACGTAGAGAATTTCCGGCACCACGTGCTGGCGGTTGTTGTGGAACTTTGAGCGAAGCTTCCTTCTTCTTGTGCTTCTGACCCTCAAGATGCTCTCGATATGTCTGCGGTCCAGCGCAGCTTATTTTGCAAACATCGCAGTAATGAAGTTGCTGCGGCTTTGGTGGTTGCTTCGGGCGCATTGGTTTCATTCCACCACCACCGGCTCCAAATCCTTTTCGTCCATAACCCTGCCAACCTCCAGTCTTCTGGTTGGTAGAATTGGTGTTTGCAGTCTGCTGGGCTACGTACATGGTCGCAGCGCTGTAGAGCGCTGCGTCGTAGCCGGAGTACGTGGTACTTGCCGTTTCTAGATAAAAGAAAATTCAAAAATTAAATACAGCTAAAGGTATTAGGTCGATTTCTCGATAAAAAGAATTGAAAGTTAAATTACTCTATAAGTTTTCGAAAAACGTATACAAGCCCAAAAAGATTAAAAGTTTAGACACTTACCATATTTTATCCTAAAAGCTAGAAAAATCTAACAATTCTTAGAAACTTGACTGAATTTCAACGAGTCCAAAGAACAGAGGTAGGTAAGGTAAATTAAATTTGATAATTTAAAAGGCTGAAGAAGACGGAAGACTTTTAATATAACCAAAATCAAACTTACTATTTGTCGCCGTTGACGGAGTCGCGGCAGGAGTTGGTGGTGCAGTATATCCAGATGAGTATGTTGCACTCTGTGTGGGATTAGATTGTTGATAAGCTGTACTAGATGCCTGATAAGTTTTGGCTTGTCCGGTTGTTGTGGCTTGTCTAGGAGCGCCTGTGTAGGCACTTGTCGTACTATATGCAGGTTTTGCGGCCTGGTAATGAGTTTCTGTTGTCGTATAGGTCGCTGGTGCGGCTGCTGGTTGTTGGTAGTAAGTTTTAGTAGCGTCGTAGGTTGCAGCTGGAGCAGCACGTCCGTAACCGTAGTCGTAGGTCTGTGCTACAGTACCTGGATTTGCTGTTAATAAAAAAAATATTGTTTGTTTAACTCAATTTTAGGATAAATTCTACGTATCTAGAATCAATTTAAATTTTGAACTTTGCCATCTTGCATATTCTACAATTAAAATGTTTGCACGACCGATTAAAAATATGAATAATACAAGAAATAAAATCGAAGATCGCACCTATAAAATGTTAAAACACAAGTGATAAATGTCAAGGCTCCAAATTTAGATTGTGACAGCTATAAAGTTAGAGACTTCTTCAATTTTTATGTTCTTTAAATTCTAAAAATGATACCAAACTAAAAAATTTCTAAGGCACAATCAAAATAGATTACCAGCATGTGGGGAAATGAAGAAAACAGTATAAACCCAAGAGTAAAATACATAAAAGCAGGGACATCAAAAACTGAAACCCAGAAATGAATCGAAGTAGCAAGATAATAGAGAATGAAAAAAAAAGGAGGTAGACTCACCGGCGTAGGTTGTTCCAGTAGCGGCTGCAGCAGCGGCCGCTTGATAAGTTTCGTAACCTGTGGCTGCAGCTGCTGCAGGTCGTTGAGTATATGTAGCAGCTTGTGCTGCTGGCGTCACTGCGTATCCCGCTTGTCCTGTTTGATAGGCGGCCGCGCTCGTTGCCCTATGTAACATAAATTCGCTCTAGTTTTCGAAAATGTTCGTCTCTAGTTGATCGTGGCACCGCAAAGGGAAATCGGCATGAATAAAATCGAGCAATATAATTTACATTCGCCCTGGTCTGAGTATACAATTCACTAACATCGATGACTCTACGGACGCTCTACACACGTCGAGAAATGGCGGCCGAGCCGGCTAGGGCCTTCGCACACGTTAACAAAACCCTCGAGTGCAGAGAACGTTAGATCGCGACCAGCCCGTCGCGAATAACCTTGAGGCTTAACACTAGCTACTTAATAAAGAGTAAATTCAGACGATTTCGTACCCATATTGAGTTCCACCGTGAGTAAATCCGAAATAATTGTTCTGCGCCATCCTTCCTTGCAGAGAATCCCGGAAAGAAGGACAATGGAGGAAGTCGTAGGGCGTGCCACGAATTCAACCTAATGGCAGTAAAATGGCGGCGCTGGGAGCAACGCGATTGGTTGTTTTGCTCAAACCGAGAGAAATGCGTATTTGTGAGTCACGCCGCCACTGGTCACTTCCCCAAGAACCATTAGCCGCTTTTCGAGCAACTACCTCCGCGCAAATCAACACACTTCGGGCTATCGCACCAGACGCAAAAACTACATTGATTAAGACCCGAGCAAGCGGTTAAGCTCATGCGATAAAACGACAAGGACTTACTGCACCGCAATCCTTGGGTCCAGGGAATCGGGTAGTTTGTAGTTTGGCAGATTTTTCGGCCTGGTGTGGGTTACTTGGTACCCCGAAACGTCCGGCGTGCGCAAGAAAATACCAGTTTGCCGGCGACGCGTGCGTATAAAATCGGCAAATGAAGTGGCGCCTCTAGTGGTCAATTTCGTTATTTCGTAGTTTATGTCGTAACGTCATCTTCCTAGATGGCCGCACTCTGATGGATATTGAAAGAGTTCCATGTCAGAGATTGTCCATATTATTTATTATTTACAGAACATTGTAAAGTAATAAAAGCTGCCTTTATAAATTACTGACCGATACACAACAAATGTTTTAAATTAGTTGATCTTCCACATTTATGAATATAAACTTTCGTATCATTTTTTGCGCTATTTATTTTGATTCTCTAATTGAAACACTAATTCAATTTTTTAAAGTATTTTTTATTACTTATAATTTGTTAGACACTTTATAATTTACAAAATTGAACATTTTTACAGTTTTCTTTAAGATATAATGATATTTCAGTTTATTTAAAGGTACAGCTTCTTTTGAAATCCAATATGTATTATATAAAAGGCTATTGACCTTTCTCTCTGTGGTGACCGCCGAGACGAGACGTTTTTATTGATTAAATGAAAAAGATTCATAAAGATGTCTATCTAAAGAAAGAAAATTGAAATGTTCTATTATGTCAAAAGGATTATAATTTACTTACTGATTAAATAAGATATTTATGTTTCGCAAAATTTATTTAAAAATAAAGAAACATTCACTCTAATAAAATAGATGTTTTTATCATCTATTCCTTTTAATAGAGTAAATACAATATTAGAAAAAATATAGAGTTGATATTGAGTATTTAAACAATATAAACTAACGATTATACAAATCCTGATATTAAATTACGTTACAAACAATGTTACTAATTTTTTAAGCTTTGAATTTCCCACCTTTTGTCATTTGCATAGCAGCGTGCTCTTACGGTTAGAATTTGAACTTTTAGGAAAAATATCAGTTTCCCTTCTTGATATATCATTAGAGTTCTTAGTGAGTAATATTACCCAGGTAATATTCCCGTTCTCGGTAACGTTACTGAGAAGGTAACCTGGTAACGTTAAAATAAATTACCTTACAATTTTCGAGAATTTATGAGAATTTATTTTTTTTAATCTTTATCATTTTTTATTTTTTATTTCTAGGGGGGAAAAATCCTCCCCTTGGTGCCCCCCCTGGCTACGGTCATGGATTATCGACGGCCCTGAGACTGCTCACTGACTTTCTGTTGGAGAAATTCTTCCGTTGGCTAAAATTTGAATCGCGCGCCAAATTTTGACCAATGGCAGCACACATTGGCAATCGGCTAGAGAAATACTGCCATTGGTAAAAATTTGGCGCGCGATTCAAATTTCTGCCAACGGCAGAATTTCTCCAACAGAAAGTCAGTGAGCAGTCTCAGGGCCGTCGATAATCCATGACCGTAGCCATGGGGGGCACCAAGGGGGATTGTTCCCCCTCTAAATGAAAAATAAAAAATATTTCTGTAGTAAGTACACTGTAAAAAATATTATCGTAATTTTACCACAATGAATGATGTGACCAATTAATGTTAAAAAATGTTAATTCTTATAAATTCTCGTTAATTCTCTTAAATTACGTAAGTTACGGTAACGTTCTTTGTTATACCTTACCCAATTTTAAATTACCGAGAATTTTCGATTTTTCGAACTCTACGCACACATCACACAAATGTCAAAGTGTTTAAATAATTATTTATAGCAGCACAAATCTCTTTTACTCAATTTTCTAGTCATTAATTAATCTGAGAATGAAACCGTGGGCTTAACAAAAAAGGTGCGCTTATAGTTTATCCGAAAGTATAAAAGGCGCGTTTAGTTATTAAATATCAGTAGAATTAGAATGAGACATAACCTATGATTTATATGCATTTATTATTGAAAGAATTGCATTTATTATTGAATTGCATTTATAAGAATTGCATTATTATAAGAATTGCATTATAAGAATTGCATATTATAAGAATTGCATTTATTATTGAAAGAAATGAAGAGGAGTAATTAAACATAGCAATTTTTGATAAGTATATGCATAGTATGCCTTACAACATTACTTCGAAATTAATTTTTCTTAGAAAAAGGCAAAAGGTTACAACTACTTCAACGAATTTATCGATATTGAGAGGACGAACATGACTTATAGTTAGATTTTAAAAGTATGAACTTATTTATTATCTATATGAATTTGATACATACACCATACTCCAGAATTAGTCTTACTTGTTCTTCAATCTTAAAATAATATTCCTAATTCCTTTAATTTTTTTTACAGCGCACATAAAGTCAATTTTATAAAGCACAAGACTGTTTTGACTTTTATAGACGAATGTGAAGATTTTTAAACTGTACAAAGTCATGTCATCAGAACTAGTTAAGAAGATACATGCCAAGTATTTTCAAAGAATTCTACACTTGATGCCAAGCAATTGCGCGTCAATGGACTCCACTAGACTAACATTTGCATTTTTCGCGATATCTGGAATAGATATTCTCGATTCTCTTAGTGACTTTAGTAACGAGGAGAAACATGAAGCAATAGAATGGATATACAAGTTACAAGTGACTGGAGCTGGACCGAAATCTGGATTTCAAGCATCCCCATCGCTTCCGAAAGATGCAATAAAATATCAGTGTGGTCATCTGGCGATGACTTATACTGGATTGGCTGCTCTCTTGATCCTTGGAGATGATTTGAATAGAGTGGATAAAACATCAGTCATCGAAGGAATAAAAGCTTGTCAGAATTCAGATGGATCTTTCACTGCCATGATCACTGGTTGTGAGAGCGATATGAGATTTCTCTATTGCGCCTGCTGCGTTTCCTATATTTTGCACGACTGGTCGGGAATTAACTTGCAGAAGGCGATTGACTATATTTTAAGGAGCATAGTAAGTTTTTTCTTTATGTACTTGTATATAATTCAGAGTGGGTTCAATAATGAATGAAAAGAGGGAAATATATTAATTAAATTCTAACGAAAACCTAATCTTTTCTTTTTTTCCAGTCTTACGATGGAGCGATAGGTCAGGGTCCAGGTCTGGAGTCTCATGGAGGTTCTACTTTTTGCGCCATCGCCAGCCTTTTTTTAATGGACAAACTTGACGTTTTATCCGACAAGCAAGTGAATAGATTAAGAAGGTGGTGCCTTATGAGACAAGATGGAGGCTTTCACGGCAGGCCTGGAAAACCCTCCGACACTTGTTACAGTTTTTGGATCGGAGCTACCTTACAAATGTTAGGAGTTAGCCATTTATCTAACTCGGAAGAAAATCGGGCATTCGTTTTGTCAACACAAGACGAGATAGCGGGTGGATTTGCTAAATTTAGCTTGGGTCGTGCAGATCCTTTGCACACTTATTTAGGTGAGTTTACTCCTTATTTGTTGTTATATTATTAATATGTTTTATTCTTCTATTAGAGGCTATTAGGTCTTTTATTTAGAGTAGATCAAAATTTTAATGAAAATTCTATCTTTACAGGTTTATGCGGCTTAAGCCTTTTAGGAGAGCCTAGTCTATGTGCCCTGAATGCTGCTCTCAATATCTCACAACGTGCTTATGCACATTTACAAGAGATTCACAAAAAGTGGGAAAACCTGTGATCAACTACCAAATATTATGTACAATTCAAATTCAATTCTTTACTCGACAAATCAAGGAAGGAAGGATGTTGACGGAAAGGATGATTATCAAATTTGGAATTAGAACCTGGAAAACTCAATCTTGATAGGTTTGATCAATTAATATAATAAAAAAAAGATAAAAGCTGGAATATTATTTATTCCAACATTATTTAAAATGGAAATTTTTATTTCTTGTATTTTCTTTTTTAGTAAAATTTTAATCAATTAAATTTAGGAATTCTATAGATTTGACATATCGATAAAAGTATGTTCTTTTCGAATCTATTTAAGTAAGAGTTGTTTAAGGATTATCATTTTGCTTCCTCATAGAGGAAGCTTTGTGGTGGTGACAAAATCCAGTTTCCTAAAAAAGGTTTTTTTCAACATATTTTAACGTCAATATATCTAAACATGGTGTCCTGAAAAATTGTCCGGATGCGCGCGCGCGCGCGCGCGCGCGCGCGTGTGTGTGTGTGTGTGTGTGTGTGTGTGTGTGTGTGTGTGTGTGTGTGTGTGTGTGTGTGTGTGTGTGTGTGTGGATGTCACGATCCAGCAATTTCTTGATAACGCGTAGAGATAAATTGATGAAATTTTGCATAGTTATTTCATTATACACCTAGTTTAGATATGTTCTAAACTTTTTTTGGAATAAAGGGTTTTTAGAACTTAGATTTTATTTATTTTTACTAAATATTTCCTCTTAAACCACATAAAAAAGCCTTTTTTCTTTTCATTTTCTTTTAAACAAGCTTTAATATAAAATAGGTTAATTTCTGAATTACCTTGCATAAAATTGTTATAAAAACTTGCCTGAAAGAAGTAGAGTGTATCCTCTATGAATATTAATAATTATTATTAAATGTATTTTAATAATTTGACCGATTTTGTATTATGTAGTTAGTACTTATTATCTGATAAAATATTTTTTTAAGTTTGAAATGAAAAGCTTCTGATATTCATAAATTAAAATATTGTTAAATCTACATCGTTTTATAAAAAAAAAGTCCTCTCCAATTAAATTTTTTCTTTTAAAATAAATTCTTTAATTTTAATAATGTCTTGTTAAAAAGTACCTTCTATATTTAAATAACAAAAACTTAACTTACATTTCTAAAAATAATATTCCTTCAATAACAGTAATTTTCTGTATGAGTACCCTCGTTTTTTTCTGCTTTACAATGCGAGTCACGAGCGAACATTTAGATTGATGATTAGTATTCAGTTCCGGTTTTGGTCTCGACAAATTACCTGTCCAGGTTCGACACGGATTTCATAAACTTAGGAATTTGATCGAGTACAGTCTTAATCTTATTTCATCCTGAGGCGACTTTTCTGGACGTTCTAGGAAACTCTTTAAGCTCAGATCCGGTTTAAAGAATGAACTTACTCCTTGTCACTAATCACAAGAATAAATCAATCTCTTTTTTATGACCTTGGAAATGAATCATGCGATGCGGGTTCTGTCGTTGAGTTTCCACATCCTCGTACCTATAGAATTATTCACTTTCTAATTGATATCATATTAAGATCGATACAAATCCAGACGTCTCAATGTCACGTGACCAAATTTTGAATTTTTGAGGATCAAGGATTCGATCGATTTAAATTGGATCAATCTAATCTTGTTCTATTTTCACTTTTGTGTTTATACACTTTTAATAAATTGATTAATCGATCATTTTAACAGTGAATTACTTTCAATTATTTTGAAACTTTTGAGTTAACTTTCAGACAAGATCTAAAGTTTATTTACAGAAATACAGCCGAATTGAAAATTTTGCTAATCACTAGAATTAATAATTTTGAAAAATTAAGGATTGGCGAATTGTGTAAAAGTTTTGCAAGGAGAAATTTTTTTATGAATCAGCTAAAAATCTATTGCACTAGAATTATACTTGCTTTTCATCCTATGATGAAATATTTTATTAATGCTGCAAATAGGGATTTTGAGTTTGATTGTTTTCAGCTTTTCTCTTCCCCTTTTTTTTATAAATTAGTATCTCACAATCAGTAAAATAAAGTAGCAGAATCGAAGTTCTTATTTCCAATTTCCAAAGACTCGAGCATAGTAGTTTTTCTGTTAACCTTGGATGACAATAATGGTCAGTACTAAGGCTGATGGCGAATCCGTGCCGGGTACTCGAGGCTAGTACAAATAATTACGTGACGTGTTATATATCAGATACAAATTCGTAGAATGTTTCCTTTCGTAACTCGCAAAAACTATTTCATACCTCGACCAACCATGTCAAATCACTTGCAATCAATAAGTTATTATTTTCACAAACTTTTTACCCTTCACTTGCATTGACTTTGATTTGACCTTGAAAATATAACGTCCTTCAAGGAGAAGGCCTTTCGATGTTCTGTGCCCCAGGTGATTTCCACTGTTCACACTGACTTTATAAAGTCATCCGTTACTATCAAATTTAAATCAATCAAAATTTCAATCTAGAATCTGAAACTTAAAGTCTGTATTTGAGTCTGAGTTTAAATTAGTATAAAATATAGTTTTATTATATAGGAGAAAAATATTTTCTGGTATAGCTAATTAATAAAAATTATTTATAATTTAAATTTTACCAAAGTATTCAATTAATTCCTAAAGTACAAGATAAAGAAAAAAGTGAGATATATAAGAGTACCTGAGAGCCTGAATTGATTTCAGAGTTAATTTTAGTACCTAAAATATATGTTGATATATTCATAATTAATTTTAATATCTGTATTATTTCAGTAAATTAAGTACCTGAAGTGGATTGCAGGCTAAGCTCTGTCCATTAGCTTAATTACATGAATGAAACAATGTACCTGAATGAAGTGAAACTGAAGTTCATTGAATTGAAATTTATTGAAATTTATTGAATGAAACCAAGTGTCTGAATGGAATGAACTAAGAGATGCCTGAAATGAAATAGTACCTAGTATCGCTGGTACTTGAATGAAATAAAGAAGCATAGGCGTCTAAATTAAAATCAGGTACCTAAGATACCTGAAATGTATTTATGTACTCAAAAATCCATTTGATTTGAAGAAAATTTGAGACAAAAATAAAGTGATCCAGACTGAATTTAATCAAAATGTTAAACACTAAATGTTTCTTTTATATTACTTCCGGGATCAACGTACCTGTAACGCACGGCTGCCTATTTACAGGGGTTTTTTTACACAGCTTGAGAAATGATGTTGTAATAGAACATAGAACTCAATACATTTAAGGAATCTAAATAGAGTCATAATATATCTTGTACATGATCTTTGATTTCATTTGAATAAAATTAAAACATTTTGTGAATTATTTTTTACATTTTGTGAAATGTGATACGATATGGGTGAAAGTGACCTTCCAAGGCCACTTTTTCAAGGATCAAATAATTTGAGTAGTAATATTACATTGGAATTAATTGAATTGGGACCAAAAGTTTATTGCTCTGGATATTATGCAATGAGAAAAACCTTCGATTTTATCGAATTCCTTTAGATCATCGGTGTCGCCAGACTGACCTTGAATTTCTAATACTGAAACAAAATATATGCAGAAACCTCAACTAGGTCGGTTAATATAGGATGCAAAGAACCAAGATACCTTCAACTTAATTAAACGACACGTGTTTCCAGTACCGTTTTTTTAAAAAAAACCAACAAACGATTTATTTGGATTAATTAAACCGTCAACATGAATTCATTAATTAATAATTACTGATATTTTAGAAAATTAAAAATTCAATTGAGTTCTATAAAAATATGAAATATTGTATTTCTAGCGTTTAAAATTATGTTTAATACCGAAAGATTAAAAAATCTGAAAGCAGAAATGAAAACAGGTATTTTGTCAACAAAAAAAAAAATAATTAATTGCGAAACGCTTCTGGTTTCACATTTCAGGCCACAAAAATTAATACAGTACAGTGTAATTTATATACGTGTAATGAGCACATAGACATAATAAGAATTTGTTACCTACAAACATAGAGCAATTAGTAATCGTGCGGGAAACCGTGTGTGGGGACAAGTAGATGTTCCTATGGACTTTCCTAACACGTCACAATGTAATTCCACTTTATGGAGTTACAAAACTCGACATAGACTGTTCTTTAATAATATATTAAGTATATAATTTCAAAAAGAAACCGAACTTTCATTTTTATGACTTTAACATTGATGAAAAAAAAATATCATATTCGGGAATTCAAAAAGTCTATAAAAACATTGATTCCGTTTTTTCGCCGTAAAAAAAATTAATTCATAAACCGTACACAATAAAAAAACTCCTGATTTTTTTTATGTCTGAAGACGTCAGAGATTTGTAACGTATCAGACCCAAAGAATTTACATCTCCCAGATTCAACATTCCGGATCCTCTTTTAGAGAAGGAGATCAGCAAAAAAAAATTCCTGGATGACTCATTTAATTTTATCAGTCGATAAACTATTGAATAGGATCTTGGCATAAAACAGATGCTACCTTTTACTACTGTTTTATAAATATCTGACTACTGGTTCATTTTTGTTAAGTGTCTACAACCGATTTCTGTAATTAGGTATTTTAATAAGTATCTGAGTACAGTATTGACAGCTTGTACCTGTAACTGGTATTTATTACCAGTTCTTGTAACTATATAGTACATCTAACTAATACGTGTAACAAATTGTACACTAACTATTAGCATCAACTAATACTAACAGTACCAACTGGTAAAATACTAGGGCTGGTAAATACTAGTACTAACTAGTACTAGTAACCAATACCGTTAACTAATAACTGTACTTATACTGTTAGGCAACTAGTACTCATTATTAATACCCACAACTATATATAGTACCTGGTACTATATAAGTGTAACCAGAGTACATAATCCCTTGGTACCATGAGATATCAAGGTAACGAGAGTAACAGAGGTATTACAGGATTTAATTGGTACCAGAGTTAGTGGAGATACCTGTGGTACCAAGCGGTATTAAGGGATACTAAAAATACCAATTGGTGCCAGTGGTACCAAAGGATGCAAGTGGTACCGAAGGATATCAAAGGATACCTCTACTACCAGAGATAGTGGAGGTACCAACTGATACCAACAGGTACCAAAGGTAGTGGAGGTACAAAAGGGTACCAAGGGATACCAAAACGGTTTTGATATCCCTACTCCTCCTCAGGTACTTCTGGTACCTGAGGAGGCGCAATACCTTGGATATCTGAAATGGATCTAAAAAAAGGATAATCGTCCTTAGGACATCAGTTCACGTTGACCTTGAGTCTTTAATGAAAGAACAATGGTCCCCTTGGCCAAGGTATGCCGCAGACACGAAACTAGGCCTGTGCTGGTGACGTAGCCAGGGCGATTATGAAGCGGCGCGTTTGCAGGATTGAAACAAATAGGCCGGCGACTTTCACCGCGGTTCTGTTCAGCTCCACTCCTCACCACTCTTGGCCCAACAACTCCAGCTCAACTCAAAGTAGCAATACCTCTCTTTTCAGGTGGGGGATCCTGCTCGCCAGACACGAGACATACCTCAGAAGCGGACGTGTGAATTCTTTTCCCTCAGTTTAACCCGCGCACATGTGATTGTTCTCTCCTCGAGGAACCTCTCGTTCCCGGCTCCGCGATAGCTTAAACTCGAAATGGGCCCTGGTCCACGGTGAAGCTTCAGCTCCAGGAAGCTGTGTACCGCATGTGAAATGTTCGGAAACCTGCAGGAGCGAAACTGTGACAATGTTACACCGGACGTCTCGTTTCACCGAGCTGTTTCGTGTGTTGTGTGCCCTATGGATATCCTTCGCCGTTTGCGTTGGTGAGTACCTGAATTTTCAAGTTTTAAAGAATTTTTTAATTTTCCAAGATGGGTATCAAGTAGTACTTATGGAGAACGACGATTCGAAACGTATGTACCTGAATTATTTTTAGTAAATGGTACACCTGAGGAAAACAAAGTATTGAAGGTATCTAAGCTGATTAAACAATCGTAGGTACTTGAATCAGACACAAACAAAGTGCATCAAGTACCTGACAGAACTAGAGCGTTTGAAGTTCCCGCGGAAGATCAGGTACCAAAATTATACCAGTATCTAATATGTATTTGAAGTACCTGAGGAAGATCAGGTACTAAAATTATATTGGTACCTAAATATCAAATACAATAAATTTCAAGTTCTTCAAACTTTTTTTTATTGTTCTTGAACTTTAAATTTTCCAACTTTTGAATTTTTGGGTATATTTTCATTCGTTATTATCTCGTCATTATCTCTTTCACTTATAAAAATGTCTAATATTCTATTTTTTATTTAGGTTTATTCTCGTGACAATTTTATTTAATATGAAATTTGTTTTAGTCCTTATTCGAGATAATTAAAAATAATAAGTTGACTCATTAAACTTCTGTTGTTGCAAATTATAATTTATTTAGAATGAATTCAGTTTAGAAAGAATATAATCGCTGATTTATGACTTATCTAGTCGCACTACGTAAATTATAAATTCGAATTAAATTTATTCATTGTAATGGTTTAATTGCAATTTATATAAAAAGGCTGGAAAGCTGTTTTGAAAGTGTTAAATCGTAATCAGGATCTTAATTAAGATTTTTAAATTAGTTTCGTATTAGATGTTTCTTAATTAATTCAAAATTTGACTATTTATGCCATTGACCCTGAATAACCCACGCAAAAACCGGTCTCTCGACACTTTTTCTATACTAAAAATACAATTATTTTTGGCACGTCAACTATAAGTTTAGATTAAATTAAAAATGTTACATTTGGATGATATAATACATAAATAAGATTTAAACAAACATAATTAGAAATGATTAAAGATTATTTCAAGTGTCCAAAGTTTCATGATTAATCTAAATTAAATTAAATTAATTTAGACTAAAAAATTCAAATCAAGAGGAATTTAAATAATTATTAAAAACAGGACAAACTTTCACAGAGAGAAAATCTTAATTAAACGTTTAAATCCTCTCGTATTCTTAAATTTCTCACTTTCAGAGTGCAAAAAGTGAAGTTCTTTCGTTTACGGGCAACTCGCACGTTTCTGGTAAAGAATGTTTGCTTGTTTCGTCGTTTCTTTCGACGTGAGACGACTCACGTGAAGGTGATTATCACAAATAAAATTCACGCAAATCGCAATAATTTTTTTAAACATAGATAACAAAGTTATTGACAATGTTAAAATATTGAATGAAGAATTGATGAAAAAGATTAGTTTATTCATAAGGTAAAATAAAAGAAAAATAAATCTTAATATAAAAGAAAATGATTAGTTAGAAAATTGTTAAATTAGCCGTTAAAATAATTGACTAAAATAATAAGTAAAAAAATTAAGAAAGTTGCATCTGAGTAACAAAGATTAAAATATTCTCGTGAAGAATTCTCTTTTGATTTTAATGTCAAGAATAATTACCAGTGTTGTAGGTGTATGCATATCCATAATCATGAGTTTATCTCAGATTGAGATTACCCATGCTCATTAACAAAAGTTGAAGGTTGAAAGTGTTTCTTTAATTTACATCAGTTTACATCTGAGGACGCCCCTCTTGCCTAAAATCGCTATAAAATTTATATACTTTCCTCAACATTTTTTTTGACCTTAAATTTCAAATTAACATAAATCTTTAAAGTCTTTAAAAGATTGTATAATAATTTCTATCACGAGCCTTCAATCTTCGATATTCTTTCGTCATTATTGCATAAATAATACTTGATATAAATGCATATATATTTTATATCCTCCCTTAAAATTTGTATTTAATTAATAAATAGTTGAAGATTAATTAGGATAGTTTATTGAAAGGAGATTGCAAACATTTTTTAATGTATTCCATTTTATTAGCAATAAATTTTAAAGTAAGAGGAATCGTTATTTTGCAAGTTGATACGAAAGTTTGAAGTTTATAAAATATGTTTCGATTCGATGGAGAAAGTTTGTTTAGAGTGACGCAGGAATTGCGTGAGATCAATGAGAGTTTGATTGTCATTAACTTCTTGGATTTCAATTGTTGCACACGTTACCGGAAGTGCAGATGGAAAAATAATCTGGTGAGACATTTATATTTGATAATACTTTTATATTTAGAAATTAATTTCCTGATCTGATATTAAATTATATCTTTATTTCTTAAATTATCTTCATGTATCAAGTGATTCTTCAGTGCAATGAAAATAATTGTTAATACAGTGTTAGGCAACCGCACTAAGTAACAAATCCTCGCATATTACTTTGCTTACATGAGAAACATTGCGAGATGGCTTTGAATTTATATCTTTTCATTCTTTACCTTTGAAGATACGCACCATGCACTGGAATAATGATGACAGGAGAAGGGATGCCTCTGATTGCCTAACTTTACATAGTAATACTAATAAAAATCTGAGAAATATGTGAAATTTCATTATCATTATCATTCCTTTCTTTTTTGTTTTTATACGCATTATTTTTTCTTCATTGCAATACAAGTGATACGAGTCAACGCTCGCTGGACGCGACCTTCCCTTTTTCAGTATTTCCTGTAATCCTGTAATCGAATTTATGATGTTAGGAAAACTCAGCGAGTTTCTGAACTAAATTTATGGTTTCTGGATGCAATTCGACTATTTAGAGACTTTAAAGTTAGTGAAGAATAAGACGTTGATCGCGCAATAAAGTTTCATGTGGATTTCATTATCTCGGGAATAATGTAAAATCAGTAGGCAGATTAGATAGAAACCTGATTAATTAATTAATTAATTAAACTTTCTGTACTATATATCTTTTGTATTCTAAATTTCTACACTTTTCCTCTTTTATCTTCAAATAATGTTTGCCAGACATTTATTCCCAATTAAGAATCTCATAATCATAATTTACACACATGAAACTTTTGAATTTCGTACATAATTGCAATGATTTCAAGTAATCAGTGTAAGAAAGTGAGTCGAGGTGAAATGTTTCTTAATTTTGTTGCAGGGGCTCTACACGGATATACAGAAAAGCAGAGGTATGACGGATGGTACAATAATTTGGCACACCCTGATTGGGGAACAGTTGGCAAGTATAAATTATATCATATTTTATTACTGAAATTATTTTTCAATTACAATATAATAATAATATATCTTGATTTCACGTGTATAATATTTCAATTGTTATTTTCATTTATTTCATTCGTTTTTTGGTGTGAGATCGAACATGAACCAATTAATTAATTATTGAATTAAATATAAATTATTAAGTGATAAAACTGTAATTAATTACGTATCCCTTTGTAGATAGCAGGCTGATACGAAAAGTCCCAGCTGCTTATACTGATGGAGTTTACATGATGGCAGGCCAAGATAGGCCTTCGCCTCGGAAACTTAGCGATCTTTTCATGCAGGGAGATGATGGACTCCCGAATATCAAAAACAGAACTGCTCTTTTCGCTTTTTTTGGTAAATATTTTTTTTGGCCAAACTTTAATCACTAACACAATAATTCCGCTGAATTTATTCAGTAATTATAATTTATTCAGTTTATTGTGTGATTCAATTAAAGCGAGTGTAAAAGAATATAATTTTAATAATTGTTATGAGTTGATTTGAATACGAATTATCCAATGGCCTTGAAAACATTCAATTTTATTGCACTTATCCCTTTGTGACCGAGTTATCCAAGTTGTTGACTTACTTAACAGCTTTTTTTTCTTTTTTATCCGTTTCAAGTGCACTGCTTTTTTTTTTTTCTCTTGTAACGGTGAGTAAATGGATTTTTTAGGGCAGCTGGTCACATCCGAGATAATCATGGCCAGCGAAAGCGGCTGCCCAATAGAATTCCATCGGATTGATGTCGAAAAATGCGATCCGGTTTTCGACAAAGACTGCCAAGGCAACAAATACATTCCGTTTCTTCGGGCGGATTACGATCGAAAAACTGGCCACAGCCCCAACAGCCCCCGAGAACAGGTAAAGAATTTATTATTTAAAAAGAGATGTTGTTTTATACATTAAATAACAGTTTATTTCGCTATCAATTGATTTTTACTCGTTTCTCAGCTTTTAATAATTTTTTATTGAATGTATACAGAAATAATTGGTTATTATTGAAAGTTCTTGAATTTAATAATTGTTTAAAGCCTTCCCCGTTCGATTTATTAAAAAGAAATAAAAAAAGGGACCGATGTTAAATTTATTCATTGATGAAAAGCAAATTTATTTCCTTCGAACACGACTTGTTCTTTCTATTCTGGCAACAGTGACTCGATCAATTTTTTTGATAATTTTTTTCACACGTGGTAAATTTACATTGCAGAGTGAAGATTACAATCATTCAATTTGAAAGATCGAAATTCAGAATAAAAAAATAAGTCTTGAAGAAATGTATTCAGGTGTTATTGAGATACCTTTTGCGAATGTCTTTGATACCTAGATATTGATTAATGATCTTCTGAAAGATTAATTGATTTTCATTCAAAGGCCATGTTTTTAATATAAAAGTATCGAAATAAAAAATCATTTCATTATTTCTTATTAATTTTAGATATGAAACATAAGTAAAGAAACATCTTTGCTCTATATTTTTTCCTTTTTTCTGAAAAATATTCCGGTGTCCCTGAAAGAATGAGTAAACAGGATATTTAAAATAATATAAAGATGGACCAACTCTTGTAAAAAACAAGAGACTTTTTTAAAATTAAATAAGAAGAATAAAAGAGGCGATTTAACATAGAAGGATAAAAATTGCTTAAAATGTTTAATTTTTATTCTTCTTACCGGATAACTGCGAAAAATGCGCGAAAATAGCTGTGAGTACGTGAGGTTTCAGATAAACAAAGTGACAAGTTGGATTGATGCCAGCTTCATTTATTCGAGCAGCGAAGCATGGGCCAATACGATGAGATCCTTCAAAAATGGAAGTTTCCTTATGGAGCTAAAAGGGAAATTTCCGGTTCGAAACACTATGAGGGCTCCACTTTTCAACCACCCAGCACCCAATGTTGTTCGAGTAAAAAGTCCCGAGAGACTGTACTGTAAGCTTTTTGAAAATTCTATTTGTAATTTCACTTGCCCTCAATAAACAATAATAATTGAATAAAAGTAATTAATTTTTGTAATTGCAGTGCTCGGTGACCCCAGATCGAATCAGCACCCTCCTCTATTAGCCTTTGGAATAATTTTTTATCGCTGGCATAACGTGATTGCTGCCAGAGTTCAACATCAACACCCCGATTTATCTGATGAAGAAGTTTTTCAACGAACCCGTAGAATCGTTGTAGGAACTCTTCAGGTATTATTTTCATTATTAAATAATTCAGCTAAAAATTAGAAATCGCATTAAAAAAATTTTTAATGATCATTATAGAATCATAAAATTCCTTTTTAATTTCTTTTCCGCATTGCATTCCAAGCATAAATTTTTTTTTAATTTGAAAACTCGTTTAACAAAGTAACTAAACTAGTAATTTGTAACAATAACTGGAGTGTTTTGTGATTAATGACCAGAGAAGAATAAAAGTTTATAGATCTGTTACAATTATAGTTTTCAAGTTTACTTCAACGCCTTGGTCTATCTCACACATTTTCTGTTAATATTTTTTTACATATTTTATCTTTTTATTATCTATTTTATTTTCAATGTCTTATTCTCAGTGACATAACTTTAAGAAAAATAAAAAGAGGATGAAGAAGAGTCGTAAGAATTGTAAGAATGGAGGTCGTAGACTATGATTTGCAGTAGGATAATGATCGGTATACTGTATGCTTTGCTAGTGACACCAATTTCACTCTGTTTCTTCTTTTATTTTTATTACAGAACATAATCATGTATGAGTACCTGCCAACTTTGTTGGGCGAGAAACTACCTCCCTATACAGGATATAAACCGGATTTGCATCCTGGGATCAGTCACATCTTTCAGAGTGCAGCTTTTCGATTTGGTCACACCTTGATACCTCCTGGAATTTATCGTCGAGATGAGAAGTGTAATTATAGAATGACTCAAACGGGACAACCTGCCGTTAGGCTCTGTGGTACCTGGTGGGACTCCAGTGTGAGTGATTTGTAAATTTAAAAGTATAAATTTAAAAAAAAAAAGAAAAATTCAGATCAGATCACCATTTATAGCACTTTAAGCAAAAAAATAGTCATTACTCATCTAGATTACTCATAAGTTTTGTCTTTGACCCATTTACTGAACATTTCGAGTGCACTCTTGTATGATTTATAAGAGTAAATTTGGATGAGTAGCGAGTGATCGTAACTCGTTGTAAAATGCAAAAACCAAGGTAAAATTAAGTAAGCCAGCGTGATAATAAATTATACAATAACCATAAGTACATAATACGTGTATTCTGGTATTTGTAGCCAGGTTTTTCACACTAGGTTCTCGTACTGTATAATAGAATATTATGAAAGTACGTGAACCCACTCCCACGTCTTTGATGAAGCCAGTAAGAATTTTACTGCTTCAATGCAGCCATCACTTATTCCATTTTCGAAGGATAATTGATACTTACGTCACATTAAAAGAATCATGCAATTGAGAACTGGGGTATTCGATCGAGAATATTGAATCTTACTGTATGGTAATTATCTCTGAGATCGTATAATTCAACTTGTTTTAGAGTGTACTTGTATGTTTACGAAACAGTTACGAAATGTGGCTTACTTAATTTTATTATAGAATTTTAATTATTTTGTTTCTTTACTATTTTAAATATATATCCGAAGAAAATTATTCTTTATCATCCAGTATCTTCTGTAAGATCGTAATTTATCCATTTACATTTTCAATAATTATGAAGTATAATTAATTCTTCTCTGCCTTTACATTTTATCAACAATTGTAAATGTCACTTAAAATGTTTTGTAATTCAAATAAGGAATTCAATTTTTCAAATGAATTTGTATTTTTAATTACATTGTGTTCACAAATACAGTAATAATAAACAATTCTCAATTTGTGAGTCACTTAATATGACGTGATTTACTATGTCTTACTTTTTATGGGACTTTAAAGTTAATGGTAATTCTTCTAGGTGTGGAATAAAAAAATGGTTGCAATAAAAAGACATATAATGTGAAAAATGCAATTTGATTTGAACATCTTTTAATCTTTATTCTTTTTATTGTTGTTCAGATTGAAAGCTATCACATAATTTTTATTTCTTATTAAATATCTGCGAAATATTACAAGAAAAAAATTAATAGGAGATTAAAGATTAGTTATAATCTTTCTCTGCATTATGTCTTTTTGTTCAGGAAATGCGAGTCACGGTTTTTCTCTCATTTCACATTAGTTACACAACATTCAAAAATGGAAATTTCAACACAGATTATTGTCAGATATATAATAAGCAAAAATTTCTGAAAAGATTCAGTTTTGCAGTTTTTAAAATAATTTTTAAGAAAATAACATTTTTGCAGGAATTTTTTGTAAATAATACAATAGAAGAATTGATAATGGGAATGTCTTCACAAGTAGCAGAAAAGGAAGACAATCTTCTGAGCAACGATATTCGAAATAATCTTTTTGGACCCATGGAATTTTCAAGAAGGGATTTAGGGGCATTAAATATAATGAGAGGTCGCGATAATGGACTTCCTGATTATAATTTAGCCAGAACTTATTTCCAATTACCTCGAAGAAAAACTTGGAATGAAATTAATCCTGAGCTTTTTAATAAAAATCCGAGTTTGCTGAGAACTTTGATGGAAATACATGCGAATAATTTAAACAATATTGATATTTATGTGGGCGGGATGCTTGAGTCGAGAAATGGACCCGGAGAACTTTTCACCGCTGTCATCAAAGATCAATTTATTCGATTAAGAGACTCGGATCGATTTTGGTTCGAGAATGAAGAAAATGGGTGAGTTTCATCAATTATTTTTGATTATTTCTTATATTTTTCCTTTATTTTATTTTCTATTGAATGGATTTCAAATTCACGTTAATTTTCTAATAAAAATGTTTAATTGTTATTATTTGGTTTTTCCCAGTCGTACACATTTTTACAACTATGTTGCACAATTTCTAAGGTCTTCAGTATTTAATTTCTTTAGTACAATACAAAAAAAATTGACCTTCTCACGAAACATTTTCCTGAGGTCTTTTCTCACAGCCTGTCAAGCCGTATTAAACTCACTAATAACATCTTTCATATTTAAAACATTACTACCTATTACTAGGTAGGTTTTCATTTTTTTAAGTAATTAATTCATTAACAAAATTTCTTTTAGAATTTTCACGAAGAGTGAAATTGAGGATATCCGTCGTGTGACTTTGTGGGACGTGATTACGAACACGACAACTATCAGTCCAGAAGCTATTCAACGAAAAGTATTCGTTTGGACAGATAAGGATCCGTGTCCACAGCCCTTCCAACTGAAGGCTTCAATGCTTGATTCCTGCGTGCCATTTCAACGTTACGACTACTTCGAGGTAAAATCACTTCAGAGGCTTTTCCAATTTCTCTTATGTCTTGTTAGATTCTTCATTGCTTATGTAATGCAGGAAAATCTATTTGACGTTTCACCTAAGCACTACAAGTTGTGAAAGCGGAAGGCAATTTTTATTAGAAACTCTGCACTTGATGAACTCAATGAAACAAGAATTAAACCTTTTGATTGTATTCTTTATTTTATTTTCTAAAATCGAAAGAGAAATTGTGATAAATAAATCCTTCTAGTACATTTCGAAATATGTTTCAAACTAAAACCAATCCATATTTTCAAAATCCTTTTAAAAAACTAGGACAACATAACTGAAGAATCTTTTTTTCCAGGGAAGTGAATTAATTTATATTTATGCCTGCATTTTCCTCTGCCTGGTACCATTTTTGTGCGCCGCTGCAGGATACGGTCTAGTCAAATTGCAAAATAAGCGTAGAAGAAAATTGAAAATTCTTCAGGAAGCGCTTCGAAAACAGAGAGACGTAGGTCGACTTTACGTAGACAAAATGATCGTTAGAGAATGGTTGCACGCCAATCATCGGCGACTGGTAAAAGTGAAATTTGGACCGGAAGCCGCGCTGCATATTGTTGATAGAAAGGGCGAAAATCTGAGGACTTTGGACTTTACCAATGTCAACTCTATCAGTATTGAAGAATCTCAGGTTTATATATTATTCTTTAATTTTCTGTATTTTTTTATCCAATCTAAAATCTAATTAACAATTTAAAATCATTTTACGTTTTACTCTAAACTAGAGTCACTAGAAAATCATTAGAAAATCATTCAAGGAATTGGCTCAAGATCCACTTGTATTTAAAACCAGTTTTTCCTCCGCCAAACTGAGAAAATCAGAAATTAAGAACAAAACAAAATCTTTTTAGAAAGTCTAGAAGGGAAGACCCTGATAGTTACACTAAAGGCTTGTTATCAGAACATAATTATCCAATCTTGTTACCATCCACTGAAGATAAAAATCAGTCATTTCTCTGAGGAAAGTGGCTCATCTCTAAAGATCATTAATGATTTCAGGAAAGCGAAACTGGTCATCGCAAGGCAATGGTTCTGTTGCGAATACCTCGCGATTACGACCTCGTCCTTGAACTGGATTCCCTCAGCTCACGTAGAAAGTTCATTGCGAAATTGGAGACATTCCTATCTTCGTATAAGAAGCACTTTACGTTAACGCAGACGAATCGGGATATAATGCTAGCCAAAGCGGAAACCAAGGAGCGCCGACAGAAGAAGCTAGAACAGGTAGAGCTGAGAAGAAAATTTGCTCTATCATTGAACACTTATCACTAATCACTGATTACTGAGTACTGATCATTGATTATTATTGAATATTGATCAGTGATTGTCCTACTAAGTTTTAATTCTACTCTCGAACATTCAGCCTTTTGCAATATTCCATTTATTATAACGAGAACTAGCCTATTCAGTCCTGAGGCTCAATGCTCATAGTTAATGAAACATCCATTACTCAATCTGTCAGCATGCAGCGCTTCTTTGTCCTTTTATGTTCACTATGAGTCGTTAGGCTCACTTATCCAGATTAACAACGCTTAAGATTCGATTAGCACAAATTAATTGGTATTAATTTGTAATTTTCCGAATCCGTATAGAGTCGAGCTGTTTATTCCACTTAAGAAAATGGTTGTCTAGAAGAAAAGATACTAATTACTAGAGTTTTGTTATTGATTTTCAACGATTTATATTTATTGATTGTTCCTTTTTTTGGGTTTTAATAGTTTTTCCGAGAAGCTTACGCCCTTACATTTGGTTTGAGGCCAGGGGAAAGACGTAGAAGATCTGAAGACAGTGACGGTGGTGAAGTTGTCACTGTTATGAGAACATCTCTTTCAAAAAGTGAATTTGCAAGCGCCCTTGGCATGAAACCCGATGCTGTCTTTGTGAAAAAAATGTTCAGCATCGTCGATAAAGATGGAGATGGGCGAATCTCATTCCAGGTAAAAATAAATTTTTTCTTTTTCCCAAAGAGAGATAAATAAACAAACACGTAAATAAATCAATCTTTCAGGAATTTCTCGACACGGTTTTACTATTTTCGAGAGGAAAAACCGAAGACAAATTGAGAATAATTTTCGACATGTGCGATAAAGACAGCAATGGAGTCATCGACAAAGAAGAATTTTCAGAAATGTTGAGATCTTTGGTCGAAATTGCGCGGACCACGAGTCTATCTGATGACCACGTGACTGAATTAATCGACGGAATGTTCCAAGTGTGTAATTTAATTATTATTCGTGCTTTGAATCTGATCATAAATAATAATTAAATGATGCTTAATTTTAATTTTAATTATTAAAAGGATGCTGGCTTGGAGAGAAAGGAGTACTTGACCTACAATGACTTTAAGTTGATGATGAAAGAATATAAAGGAGATTTTGTGGCAATTGGATTGGATTGTAAAGGAGCAAAACAAAATTTCCTGGACACATCGACAAATGTGGCTCGTATGACGAGTTTTAATCTTGATCAGCTTCCACCTGATGCCAGGAGAAGTTGGATGAGAAAACAATGGGATGCCATTTCCACTTTCCTAGAGGAAAATCGACAAAATATTTTCTACCTCTTCATTTTTTATGTCGTCACCATCGTTCTCTTCGTTGAAAGATTTATCCGTAAGTGAAAATAGTATTTTTTTCTATTTCAATCAATTTAGTTTGAATTTTAAAAACTAAATTAATTAATTTAAAAATTCATTTCTTTCAGATTATTCTTTCATGACAGAGCACACAGATTTGAGACACATTATGGGAGTCGGAATTGCCATAACGAGAGGATCAGCAGCTGCCTTGTCTTTCTGTTACAGTCTTCTTCTACTTACAATGTCGAGAAATCTTTTGACGAAACTAAAAGAATTTTCGATCCAGCAATATATCCCCCTAGATTCTCACATTCAATTCCACAAAATTGCTGCTTGTACAGCACTTTTTTTCTCGATTTTACATACTGTGGGCCACATTGTAAATTTTTATCACGTTTCGACCCAACCAATTGCTAATTTGCAGTGTCTCACGAGCGAAGTGAATTTTGCAAGTGATGCCCGACCCACGATTGCTTATTGGCTTTTTCAAACGGTCACAGGTAAATATTTAAGAAAAAATTAAACATATAATAAACGATCTTCTTGAATAAAAAAAAATGTTTAATTGAAGTAATGATATTGCAATTTGTGGAAACCGAGGTGAAAACTGTGAGTTCGTAAGTTAGTGAGATCGATAAACTCAGATCAGAAAATAAATCAGAATAATAAAGTGCTCAGAAGTTTGTCTACGGAAAATAAAACGCATTCCTCTCTGATTTGTCGCATTCCTAATTGAACTGCTCAGAGGGAAGCAAGAAAAATTACGCAATGATCATTATCCAATAAATCACATAAAGCGCTAAATCAATTAAAGTCATAAAACAAAAATGTTAAATTGACTTTTATCTCACTTAGTTTACAGAAAAAAAACATTGTTTAAAGTCAGTTAGATTAAAATTAATTCAGGAATAAATAAATGTTTTATAAAAAGTAGTAATCACGTAATTAATTGTTAAATCAATTAATGAATTCAATAAATGAGGAGATTGTTTTTTATTGTTTCAGGTCTCACTGGAATTTTACTGTTTGTCATCATGACAATAATTTTTGTCTTTGCTCATCCAAAAATTCGACAAAAAGCTTACAAATTCTTCTGGATGACTCACAGTCTTTATATTGTATTATATGCTTTGTGTTTAATTCACGGGCTTGCGAGATTGACTGGAGAGCCGAGATTTTGGATATTTTTCACTGGACCTGCTATCATTTATGCTTTGGATAAGGTGGGATTAATGTTCGATTGATTATAGTTTAAGTTTTGTATTTTGAAATATCAAAATACAAGATTGTTTTTCTTTCGTTAGGTCGTCAGTTTGAGAACAAAATACATGGCTCTCGACATAATCGAAACGGAACTCTTGCCATCAGATGTGCTAAAAATAAAATTCTACAGGCCCCCGAATTTGAAATACTTGTCAGGTCAGTGGGTGAGATTGGCTTGTACCCCAGTCAAATTGAACGAGTTCCATTCATTCACCTTGACCTCGGCCCCACACGAAAATTTCCTGTCCTGCCATATTAAGGCCCAAGGTCCCTGGACCTGGAAATTGAGAAACTATTTCGATCCTTGCAATTATAATCCTGATGCAGAGCATCCGAAAATTAGGATCGAAGGTCCTTTTGGGGGAGGAAATCAGGATTGGTACAAGTTCGAAGTTGCTGTGATGGTTGGTGGAGGCATTGGAGTCACCCCTTATGCTTCCATGCTTAATGATCTTGTTTTTGGAACTTCTACTAATCGATATTCAGGAGTTGCCTGTAAAAAGGTATTTATAATATAATTAAAAAGTTAATTACAGTAAAAACACTCAGGTTTTTAAAATTCAATATTTGTACTTTTACTTTATCTTTAGGTATACTTTTTATGGATTTGCCCCTCTCACAAACATTTCGAGTGGTTCATCGACGTCTTGAGAGATGTGGAAAGAAAGGATGTCACTGATGTACTTGAAATTCATATATTTATTACCCAATTCTTCCATAAGTTCGATTTAAGAACTACTATGTTGGTAAGTAATAAGCTTAAAAAACTCTCAAGTTTAAATTCGAAAAGTAGATAAATGTACTGAAAAATATCTTATTTTAAAATCTATCTCTTGAAATTTGAAATGTCTTAAAAGAAGAGTTGTCTTTCCTCAAGAGAATCTTTCTTTTTTTTTTTCATATCACTTGCGCGTGATCTCCTTTTAAGGAAACTTATCTCGAAGAATCCTAACACGTCCGTGCAAATGTCGTTCTCAGATCTCAGTGCCATAAATTATTCAGCTTTACTCGAGAATTATTTTACGAGCAACTCTAGAGTTTCTCGAGTCCGCCTTATAAATCCAATCGTTAATTTTCTAATTCTCTAATTCTGACTTCTGTTGCAGTACATTTGTGAGAATCACTTCCAGAGGCTGTCCAAGAAAAGCATATTCACCGGATTAAAAGCGATTAATCATTTTGGTCGTCCTGACACGACGTCCTTCTTAAAATTTGTGCAGAAAAAGCATAGTTATGTGAGTAGTTTTTTCATAATTGATTAAATCGAATTAATAGACTCGAGTATTTTTTTTTACTTTAAAAAGAGAATTAAATATGCAAATTAAAAGAATTTATCAGAATTTTTTTAAGAAAGATGATTAATTATGAGTAATAAATTGTTGCAAGTATTGAATCATTTTTAATCTTCAGATCTGTCGAGAATTTTAATTTATACAAATGTAATATTTTTAATAATTCCAGGTTAGTAAAATTGGTGTCTTCAGCTGTGGACCTCGACCATTGACGAAAAGCGTAATGTCCGCCTGCGATGAAGTGAACAAAGGTCGACGATTGCCTTATTTTATTCATCACTTCGAGAACTTCGGCTAAAGTGCTATATCACCATAGTTTTTTTATTTAAAAAAAAAATATTTTTCCGAAAGTGCGGTTTAAAGTGTTGTAAATAAACGTGAGAATGAGTGTAATCGAGCATTTCTTATTTATGACATTTAGAGTCTATAAAAGACCTTAAGTGTTTTTGTAAGTAATATTTAAATATAATTAAATATTATTTAATTTTTGTGAGACGATAGAGCAGTGCGAATTTGATTTAAGCTCGATTAGAATGACGTGCCGTGTAATTTAGCCTTTCATAAGTTATTAAGGTCATCAGCAATAAATCAAAGCATTTATGACATCTGAAAACTGCATTTCTTTATTTAATTTAATTAAAAATTATCTTTAGTAATATTTAAACTTTTACTCAAAAGTTTGAAAAGAGAATATAACAAATTATTTTTGTAAGATAACCATATGGCATTTATTTTTTTTTTCTATTTACAAATATCTGAAGTTTTTGCTTACACAAAATTAATAAATAAAATTTATTTAGATAATTCTATTTTAGAAATATTAACTCGTGCTAACGACTCTTCTTTGAGCAGGTGGAAATGGATAAGACCAGTTCGTTTTATTCGGTTCTTCATTGATTTCGGAAGATTCATGTGACACGTAGCCACGATTTATCACACCTTGAGTATCATCTCGTTTTTCATTACTCAACTTCGATGATAATTGACTGAAAATAAAAATTATTAAAAAAAAAAAAAATTTTTAGGGCGAATTAAAAAGAAAATAAGCTACAGTAAACAAAAATATATTTCAAACCTGATGAAACGATCACCAAAGGAGTCTTCTATCTTCGGTAATTTTCTTCGAATGTTTCTCGTATCGAAACTCTCTTCTATGATAACATGTCTATCATATGGAGTATCATAATCAACTTCTAATATCGTCGAGAATTGATGCGGGAATATCATATCAATTGCTGTGATTACGATTCCAGCAAAAAGACACGTGATACCTGCAAAAAGCCAAATTGATTTTAAAGCCTTTTTGTGAAAGTACAGCAAGTTCTAGAATATAATCTTGAATACAAAAAGGAACAAATTTCTGCTAGAATATTCTTAATTACTCTATCAAAGTTGTCGATAGAAAAGGAATACCGTTTCATTGAGAGAGAATGTGAAACTTGATTCTCAGTAACATGAGACATGGATGAACAGTGAAATTGTGAAAGTCTTTCCCATAATAAACACAGCTTCTCAGACTCCACCTGCTTCTGTGCATTGCAATCCAACTGTACTTTAAACTCGAAAATATTTTCTCACGAAAATTGATTGAAATTGATAGCATATATAAATTATAATTACTGAGAAATAAAAAGTTATAATAATTTGAGATCCTAGTTATGTATCAAATAATAACATACCTAACAATTGAAACAATCAGCACTTATCAAAAATCTGCATAGAAAGAAACAAATCTTTCTTTAAACTCTTTTATCTAAACACCTGGATCTATGTAAAGCTATTATTCATCAATATATCATCCAAAATGCATATTTTTAATCGAGTACAATGAAACAATTAATTTTATCGCATAGAATCAAAATATTTATGAAAACTTCATAGATCGACATTAGCTCTTAAATGTAATAATATGTGTGTATACACATATGATTACGATGTTGTAATATTTGATTTTGCAAAGTGAATGAGTGAAACGGGAGTCGAAGCTTTACAATTACATAGTTAATGTCACGCGTTTCTATATCCACTCTCATAGTTAGAAAAATGCTTGACCAAATCCATATAAAATCGGTCAGTCTTAAAAAAGTTATATAAAAAAGGAGTCAAACTTTAATATAATATTTCCTATCTAAAAAGTACTATTTTCTTCATATAAATCTTTTCACGAAATTATGACCATTTAAATATTTTTCATTAAAAATATTAATTTTAATATTTTTCATTACCTTTGGAAAAAATTAACATATATAATTATAGAGGAAGATTCACAAATTGATAGTGACAAGAAAAGAGCACAGATTGCCTTTAATTAAGGGTGTTGGACCCAAGTATTAAGCTCAAAATTCCATTCTCCATTTTACTTAACGAAAATTATAGATAAATGTTTTTGCATAAAACAAAGAATTCAAAATCTGACTTCAAAATTCAATATTTTCATTTTACTTAAAAAATATTTGAATTAGATATTTTCTTGCTCTGTACGCTTAGTTCTAGTTAAAAATTGGTTAATTCTTCAGAGGGAAAAAATTCCAAATTTAATATTTGTTGTTTTTTTGGATTCTGAAAAAGTATATTTGAAATTTAAATAATTTTATAAAATCACTATGGTCAGAGTGTTCGACTTCATATGGATCCGGTCATGTATATATATATATATATAGAGAGAGAGAGAAAGAGAGAGAACATTTGTATGTAATACCTGCGAACATTATGTATGCTCTACTTATGCCAGACCCGCATTGAAAGAGATTTTGTATAGTTACTGTATTATTATTTCAGAATATTGTACATTTAAAATAATGTATTAAATTATCTAATGTTGATATAAGAATCTTTTTACTAATTACTTTTATTAAATATTATGCAATGTATCGGTGAAAAAAAATTAATTAATTATAGAGTTGAAAGTGACTTACCAGCGACCAAAACAAGCCAGTAATTCCATGCAAAGTCGAAAATGAGAATTGAGCCATCAATGTGAGCCACCAATGGCTCGCATGGCAGTAATTTCCAATAAATTAGGTTTGTAAAGAGCAAACAAAGTCCAGTAAAAATCATACTAAAGGCTCCATAACGTGGCACTACGACCAGTAAAAGGTTCATTAACATCCAGGATGCAAAAGAAGTCCTTGAATATAACAAAAATGTATACAATTTTATAATTAGAATAACAAATAATTCTGCAAAAAAAGTTTTAAAAAACGATGAAAGAAAATTACTATAACTTATACCATAAAAAGAAAATGAAAAACATTTGTTTGCACACGTGAGTGCGTAAAATCGATAAATTATTAGTCATTCCCTGCATGATTAAGAACACGTAATTTAGATTCGTAATTATCAATTCCGATTGATGCGTGAAGATAATTATCGCAATATTTCACGTACAAATTTTAAATATGAATTATTATCAAAGAAAGCCTTTGAAAAAAAAAAATCTTTAAAGTAGTGTCATATTATATTTTATAGCGTTTTTTTTTACGGCGAGAAAACGATGTTTCACAATCTTGCAGAAATTTGTAATAAGCGTAATGTGGAAGAGATAATTAGACAATTTTTTATTATATCACTCATGCACTCAGTGCGTCATTTGTGGGCTGTATTTATCGCTAATTTCACTTCAAGTTTCACTAGCATAATTTTGTTAATAACATGCTAGAGTGTCATAAACAAAAAGAAGTTTACGAGCTATGACTTTCTTTTGCGGATAATTATTTTAATTTTTCAATTGTTGATAATTGATCAGTTTTTCTCGTTTTATTAAGAAAGATTTAAATTTTGAGAATAAAAAACTCTCGCAACCTACCACAACATTATTGAAGCATAATATCCAGCTTCTCGATATTTGCTTCCCCATGAAAATCCCTCTTGATGGAAACTAAAATATTCGACCAGCGAAACAATTGGAAATGGCGCACCTTGAGAAAGTGATTCTTTAAACATGTCTTTCATTTCGTGTGGAGTTCGCCAAAAAAATCTTTCATTGTACTCCACATCTGCTACGTCCATATTTGTTGGTGTGTCTATCGTAACAAATAAAAATACTCAATATTAGATGAAGGGTGTTGGAGCCAAGTTCTAATCTAAAAATTCGATTTCTTCATTTTACTCAACAAATATTAAATTTTGAATTTTTTCCCTCTGTAAAATGAATTAATTTGTAACTAGAATTATGCATACAGAGCGAGAAAATATCTATTTCAAATTTTTTTTAAGTAATACGAAAATATTCAATTTTAAAGTTAGATTTCAAATTCTTCATTTTATGGAAAAAATATCGAAACTAAATATTTTTTCTCTCTGTACGCAGTCTTATATTTGAAAAATGATTAGTGCTACAGAACGAAAAAAAATTTATCTACAATTTTCGTTAAGTAAAATGGAGAATGGAATTGGAGCTTAACACTTGGGTCCAACACCCTTAAGCTCAAAATTCCATTTTCCATTTTACTCAACGAAAATTATAAATAAATATTTTTTCACTTTAGAGCGTTAATCTTTTTTCAAATATAAGATTGCATACAGAGCGAAAAAATATTTAATTTCATTACTTTTTGCATAAAACGAAGAATTCAAAATCTGACTTCAAAATTCAATATTTTCATTTTACTTAAAAAATATTTGAATTAGATATTTTCTCGCTCTGTACGCTTAATTCTAGTTAAAAATTGATTAATTCTACAAAGAGAAAAAGTTCCAAATTTAATATTTGTTGAGTAAAATGAATAATTCGAATTTTTAGATTAGAACTTGGCTCCGACACCCTTAACACTTGAATCCAACGCCCTTAATATAATTAATTAGTAAAATCTAAAATCTAAATCTCTTTTTCAAATTAATTTAGGATTTAAATAAACAACAAAAGAAAGCTAATGTAAAAATAATGGAGAGATAAAAAAATAATTCTTCCCTACACTGCAATCAACTAATAAGCAAAAAGTTGGTGTTTTCAGCGGTTAAGTCGTCATTAGTAGACTGTGAAATTTCTTACGCCTGTAAGTAATGTTGATGTGCATCAGACCGATGTACCCTCCGATTTCTGCGGTCATCCTTTGTTTCGAAAAGGCGCTGAAGGAGCCGATAATAGTGGCAGAGGTTGTATGCCAAGACGAGCCATATTGAGCAACTGTAGAGTTAAATCATTTACACAATAATGGTCAATACTTCTATACTTATAAGTCTCATGCAACTTAGGCATAGAAAAGAGTTAAGCGTAGTTTCTGTTTCTATTTTTACAAACCTTGAATTGAAGTACCCACAAAGAGGCTCAACGTGACTGTCAGAAATGTTGACAATCTCTGCAATATATCATTAAAATTCTTCGTTATTCCATCCTTCATATCAAAAATGAAAAAATATTAAAAATTATTTCCATTAATAAACAAAGAATATTTAAAAATCAAAGAATATTTAAAGTTTCATAGAAAAGATTTCATGGCAATTAAATAGAAAATGAAGAAAAATTGTGTTTGTAGATGTATAAAAGGATTATAACAAGGTATTACAGAAGAATAAATTTATTCCTCAGGTGTCAAGAGACAAGAGAGCGTGGATAATCAGAAGGTCGTCGTTGATGGAAGTTCGTGACTCACCTCCTTACGAATACCAGGGAAAATAATGAGAAACGCAGTGAATATCGTGCAGAATATCACAAAGATTGTGATGAGGTGAATATCTCCAGTGACTGGAGTCCGATTAGTGTAACTGTACAATGTTGGGCCTCCATCATTACGAAAAGCATCAAACCATCCCTTCATTTTTAAATCTGCAAAAAAAAATAATACATAAAATCGGAAATTTTCATTATTTTCCTACTTCTATCTTACTTTTGAAGATTTTTCTATAAAGAATAACTTATAAGTACTTCTTTCTTACTATCTGAGAACCCAATATAATTAAACCTTAATTCCACAACCTTGTCTTTCTAATAAAAATGCATGATCAACTCCATTCCCAGAAACCCCTCCACATCTTTATCTTTTTTCATACTCATAAAATAAAGTCCTTGGGAAAAGTGCCCTTGATTTCTGGGTGAATGTGTGGCCTTTCAAAAAGGACACAATAACTTCCTCTCACCATTTTAGATTCACACACGACCCAATTCTTGTAAGTCGAAAACTAATACATAAAATAAATGCCATCTCACTTTTTTAACTCTCAAACGACTTCCATAACAGAATTCGACGCACTCAATGAATCATCCAGAAGAATGAAGAATCTCAATCACAGGAGGAATTTATGATACTAGATTTTCAATAAAATTGAATAAAAGTCATATTTTCTTCTAGGATTTAATCTTAGGCAAGGACAATCTTTTCTGGAAAGAATTCACTCCTGAAGAAATGTTTCTGGTCTCTTTAGTAGTCTTTTGAGCGAACACGACTTGCACGTACACTTTCGCTGACTGACATGATTCACAAAGCTCATCAGAAATCATCGTCACAAGGAGTGACAAATCAGTGCTACATCCTCCACCAACTACCACTGTCTGGAAGGAATTGAGACTTTTTCGAGGTATCAATATCGATCTTAGATCGATATACACTCTGTGGTCCCCCTTTTTGCTTTACGCCAGGTAAAAGTCGATGGAAAGGTCAGTCGCTCTGGCACCGCATCCGTGTATCATATTCTGCACATATTATGGATTCGATTGTTGAAAAAATAATTAATTACAGAGGAGATAGAAGATATTTCTTCAAAAAAGTCCTTTCAGGATTTCCACTGAAAATTTACTTTCTGTGTGTTCTGAAACTACCTCAAAACTCTCTAAATTTGATAATCAGTGCAAGTGATTGGTACTTGCAACAACTGGTCACAATGTTAACTGATTAATCAGTGAGAACTGGATGACTGAATCAAATCCATTTTTATTTATTTGGAAAAAAGTTCGAGGAACCTTACACTTAAAATTCAACAAATGAAAGTTGAATTAAGGACGTTGGACTCAAATGTTAAGCTCAAAATTCCGTTCTCCATTTTACTCAACGAAAATTATAGATAAATCTTTTTTCACTCTGTAGCACTAATCTTTTTTCAAATATAAGACTGCGTACAGAGCGAAAAAATATTTAATTCCATTACTTTTTGCATAAAACGAAGAATTCAAAATTTGACTTCAAAATTGAATATTTTCATTTTACTTAAAAAATATTTGAATTGGATATTTTCTCGCTCTGTACGCATAATTATAGTTAAAAATACAAAGAAAAAAAATTCCAAATTTAATATTTGTTGAGTAAAATGAATAATTAGAAATTTTAGATTAGAACTTGGCTCCAACATCCTTAAATCGTTTCTAGCTCAACATTTACAAAAATCGTGGTACCCCAAAAGAGCTGATTAAAATTTAAAACAAGATTGCTGCACAAAAGAAAGATCACATTACTTAGGTCCTCTTGTCAGTAAATAAAATCCCTTGATGAATCATCTCGTTCCAGGCCCCATTGAAATTTTGCAAAAGTCTAATAAAAACCATATCACACGTGCACCTGCGATCGCGATACGCGAACGAGCTACCAGGATCAGGCAAAAGTAGCTCAAACACTGAGCTCAAGTAGGTTAACAGGTTTCCAGTTGAAAGTGGCCTCCACTGGAAGATGGAGGTAAACCGGAGGGGGCAAATGGGCCCGAAGGTGGGGGGCAAAAACAACGAGAAGTTAAATGACGACGTTAATGAATGGTAATTATTCTGGAGAGCATGAGGCCTTTACTTTGAGTAGACAATTCAATTTGCACGCTCGTCTAAGAAATTATGGCGAGTTTCAAGAGCTTGAGCAGATTTAATTGACCAAGTAAAGAATTGACCATGATAATTGACCAAATGAGCGTCGAGGGCAATTCATTAAAATGAGATACTTGGATTTATTATTAAGTAGCTTTATTTACGAGGCTCAGATATATGAGCAGTTGAGTATAATCCAGTAAAATCCTTTGATATCCTTGACATCAAGTCAAGGGCGTTGGACCCAAGTGTTAAGCTCAAAATTCCATTCTCCATTTTACTCAACGAAAATTATAGATAAATATTTTTTCGCTCTGTAGCACTAATCTTTTTTCAAATATAAGACTGTGTACAGAGCGCAAAAATATTTAACTTCGATACTTTTTGCATAAAACGAAGAATTCAAAATCTGACTTCAAAAGTCAGTATTTTCATTTTACTTAAAAAATATTTGAATTAGATATTTTCTCGCTCTGTACGCTTATTTCTAGTTAAAAATTGATTAATTCTACATAGAGAAAAAATTCCAATTTTAATATTTGTTAAGTAAAATGAAGAAATCGAGTTCTTAGATTAGAACTTGGGTCCAACACCCTTAAATAACTTGAAATGAGGCACCATCCACCTCTTATAGAAAAAAGTTAATGAAGAGTAATCATCACTGAATAATTTAATGATTGAATCCTCTTTCTATCTGGAAGTAAATGTAACACTTGCTACTCTGCCATGCCCATTGCGCACAATTAAGAAAGCAGCAAACGAGATCATAAAATTTTACTTATTATTGTAGTTTCGAACATTGGAACTGCAACATCTCCAGGATTCACGTGAGAAACCCATCTTTCTTATTTTTTAATAACAAACTGTTTTTCTTTATTATATAACTTTCGTTACTGAGAAACTTAACTTTAAGGGCGTTGGACCCAACGAAAATTATAAATAAATATTTTTTCGCTCTGTAGCGCTAATCTTTTTTCAAATATAAGACTGTGTACAGAAGAAAAAAATATTTAACTTCAATACTTTTTGTATGAAACGAAGAATTCAAAATCTAACTTCAAAATTGAAAATTTTCATTTTACTTAAAAACTATTTGAATTAGATATTTTCTCGCTCTGTACGCATAATTCTAATTTAAAGTTGATTAATTCTACAGAGGGAAAAATTTCCAAATTTAATATTTGTTGAGTAAAATGAAGAAATCGAATTTTTAGATTAGAACTTGGCTCCAATACCCCTAATAGAGGAAAGGAAGAACTAAAAGAACTTCATTGGGCAAAGAACCAAATTTTTATCTCCCCCAGGTCAGAGGGCTTTTATAATTTGAAATCCGTCTCAATATCGAAAGCGTAGTTTTTTTATTAGGGATCTATTAAGTGTTTACACTGAAATACATAAAAATTAAGGAAAGATACCCCAAGAACTACCGAGGAGTACAAAAGGGGTATCAGAGAGGTATTAAAGACGGTACCGCCATCAAAAATATCTTTGAGATATTAGTGGCACGTTTACGGGAAATTAAGGTGTATATATGGGGGCTTGAGGTAACAGCAATAACTTTTGCTATTTTGAGAGATCTAAATCTGTACGAGTGATGCCATACTTCACTAGCAGCACCAGCGGCACCACCACGAGAATTCTAACTGAGTTGAGCTTCTTCTCGCGCAGTCGCCTAAGCACATTGGCCACCTAAACTACCAACCACCACTGCCACTGCCTACCATCCCTCCAAGGTAAATGATTTTGCATGGGTTTGCAATGTTTTTCCTACCCCCAAAAAAAAATCCCAGTCAATACCAGAAATTTAGTGATTCGTGAAGTCTCAACATTTCTAAAGCTCTAAAACTTCTTTTTTTTTTTAAAAACGTTTTGTTTATTCTTATTTTTTACCCTCTTCCGGGTAGCAAATTATTGTTACTCAATTATTACAAAGTAAGTGGGTCTAATTAGTTTCGAGATTTTGGAAAATTTAGTGGTAGTTTCGACGAACCATAAAAGGTTTGCAGGTTGTTTCCGGCTAAGTTTAAAAATACTGTGTTTAAGCGTGGTTAGAGATCTATCGATGATTAGGTGTTGAGAAAATGTTTTCATAAATTCTGTTACACATTCCACTTATTTAATTATGTAAAAAATTAATTTATATCATTAAGAATATTGTTGCAAGATTCTCATGTCTTAATTTTAATCTTAAAAAAATCTCTATTCTTTTTACTATTCAGTTTCGACTTTTACTTATTATTAACGATGAGGAAAGAACCGCTTTTTAAATAATATTCTTATATTTGCAAAGAATAATTATTAAATACTGCCAAATTTTTCTATAATATTTATTTCCTTTTTTTTTATTTTTAATTATACGATCGGTTTTTATTTCCGGTGAAAATTACGTGAATGACAATGTGCACGTAAATCTTAAATACGGGGCATGAGCAAATCCGTTTTTATTAAGACGCGATGAAAAGTGAATAAATATTTACTTTGCTTGAAATAATCTTTCCTCCACAGCTCTGCTCTCTATATCGCTACAACATCCGTATGTGTTCTCTTCTCGTTCTTGCACGCGCGCACATTTTGACGGAACAGTTTCAAACTTAAGGAAACCGACTTAATGTCAAAATTAACTTTATGTTTAACCAAAATATACAAGTCGAAAGGCAAACATAATTTAAGTCATAAATTAACAACGGAGAATTGTTCCTCAATTTATTAAAGTTAATTTTAGTTTTAAATAAGAGTTTTCATTATTAATATTAGCCATCTCGATCCATATTGGTCCTCATCAAACTCCAGATTATCCTCAATTTTTAGATTTTCCCAATTTGAGCCGTGCAAAATATTTGTTCTCTTACACAAATTAATTTTCGTTTAATGTCCCAATTTTGAAATTTCTTCCATTAGGTGACCTTCATTTTTGATTTCTATTGAAAATTTAAGGTTGTTCTTATTATTTAGGGGGTATCCTCAACTTTGCTACTTCTCCAAGAATGGATTTTACAAATTCTTATAATTTTTTTAAAATTAAACCCAAGTTTCGAAATTACTCATTTATGTTCCTAATATTTTCCATTAAAGTGAAATTTCACAAATGAATGTTCAATTAGTCGTAAATAATACTGCACAGCAAAGCGAAATTAAATTACTTCCGTATATACTCAATATGAGATGAAACAATGTACGAAATGAAAGTTTAAATCCTTTTATAATCGACTCTAAGAAAATAGTATATAAATTATCTCTTTTTGTTTACATTTATTAATTCTTTCTTTTTAAATGTAAATTTTTAAGTAAAGAAATAATACGGGACGTTGAACTGTATGCGCTTTCTAATCTCAATTCTTCGTGTAAATAAATCTTCAGTAGTCATTCCCGTTTTTAAGGTTGATGACAGCTAACTGAAAAGTTCAGAAATCTGAGATTTTCTATTTGCCTTCTAATTTTCAACAAATAATTTCTTCCAAGTTTAAGTTAGGATTTTCTCACTTTCGATCTTTTGGTCTATCCCACTTGCGTGGCTGTCAATCATCCTAATGGGCTCATTTTCACTCGACGTTAGGTATACATAGTTACACACTTCTTGCAATTAGCTGTCTTTGAAAATAACTCATTTTAGCCATAATTAAAATAAAATCCCTTCCACAAATAATATCTAAAATAAAAATAGTAGATGATAAAAAATGAAGGTTAAAGGTGAACTTGAGCTTTAGCTCTTCATTTACTTTATTTTCTCATTTTTTCACGTCTTGAAAATGGATGTGTCGTTTGACGAGGCCAAAAATAAGTTTAGGATCTTGAGTGCGAGTATATTTTTTCATTTACGGCTGGAAATAAATTCGCGCTTCTCCACGAATCAGCAACGCTGCAAGTTTAAAGCTCGCTTGGAAGCAAGGACGCGTTAAGGAAGAATTATAAATACTGCGCAAAAAGTCTCTCGTATATATCCGTTAAGAACCTTCCTGCAAGTCCCTGATTTATGCAGAGTGACTTTTGACTGACTATAAAAGCGCAACTGCAAAGTGATGAAGGCACCAGAAAAGCCTTTGACATTTATTTCTTCTTTTCAAGCGAAAAAGAAGATCAAACAAATCACTCTTATTGCAATCTTAAAATAGGGGTCTACATTATAAACTTTCACAATTCAAGGTTTGAAAACCTTAATTTTAAACTGGGAAAAATTTGTAAAATTTGAAAGGAGGAGAGCAGTAGTTGTGGGGGGAGGGAATTAAAGAAGTCTAAAAGTTTGGAAAAAAATACAGTTAGAGAAGTCCAACAGTTGGAGGAATGCAAATTCAAGATCGAAAAATTGGGGAAAAATAGATTTAAGAATAAAGTTATTAAACAAATATGTTTGGAACGTATTTGAATTTCGAATATTTCTCTAAACGTGAATTCAAAGGCTGGACCTTAGTTGTACGGCCAATTGGTAGAGTATGAAATTATTTATAGAAGATGGCCTCGAAGCTTCACAAACACAACGTTGGTCAAGAACATTTGTTGTAATAGAGGATTTCCGTTGCCTTCTTTATGGAAAATCTTCCACATTAACCTTGAAGTTCTTCTTCACTGAAAAAAATAATAGTTTCAATTTAAATAACTCAATTTAAATTCAAAATATTCTTCTTGGATTTTAAAGAATTCAATTTTTAATTCCTGTTCCAGAAGAATACTAAGTTTTTGATTGATCTGGAATAAAATTGATGATTATTAATATTTGGGTGTGGCAATTTTGAAATAGGAATCAAAGCTTGCATTGAAACTAGGATTCGACAAAAATAGTTGTAGGAGCTACTATAATATAAATAGTATAAGTACAACTCAATCTCGTATGCACTGACCACAATACTTGCTTCCTCTTCGTCCAAAGTGCGATTTCGTCTCAGCTTGACCTGCTTTCCAATTTCTCTCATACACCTACTTGACGGGTTTTCCAGATGCGTTGATGCTTTAAAGCTCATAAATTCTTAATGACGTTCTATCGCTGCCAAAAAAAATCTAATGAAAAAAAGAAAAATATTAATGAAAAAATAATATCTAAAATGATTTAAAATGCAGAGATATAAAAGATACGAAATAATTAGAATGAAAAATATGTAAAATGTATAAAAATGTTCGTGAAAAATTGTGAAAGATATTAACGAGAAATTTATTTTAAATAAAAAAGAAAACAAAAGGAGAATGACGAAACGAATCCGGAACCGACGATTCAAGGATAAAAATAATTCAGACTCGAATGACGTGTTGTCCGGCCTCTATAACAGAAGGGAAATTCCCATGACCTATCTTTTGCTCGTTTTAGCTTCAATTTTTTTATTATTTATTTTCTACATGCAGAGCCGAGTCACCATTTTTTTGTCGATTCTTTATTCTTTTCTTCGGTGGAGTTCATTGCCCGAGGTTGAAGAACGTGAAAGGGTAGGGCAGTCTAAAAGCTTGACAAATTAACTCGTAAAAGTTTACTTATTAGGATTCAAGACGAGACTATTTTCCAGACAGGTAACCATTAAACAAAAACTGGTTTGATTGGACGATATAATTTGTAATTCGTTATACAAGACCATGTCCAATTTGTTCACAAATTAGATATATACAGCTGCATAAAAAGACTCAATTTAAAGTGTTTTTGTTTTAATTATAATTTATTATTAAAAATTGAATTTATGTAAATATTTTGGGAAAAATGAGGAAAATTCTAAAACTGGGAAAGAACCAAAATTGGGAACCTAAAATTGGGCAAATAAAAAATTGAGGCCCACTGAAAATAGACTCAAAATTTCTAAAAGACAAGTAGGAAGTTTCCAAAATTTTGGATCTATGGGAAGATGACAGTGGAGGAAGATCCTAGATTTAATTTCGACCAAAGGAAAGAAGATAATTAAATTCTTATTCCTAAATTTAGTTATGTTTTATATGTACAAACTTTTTAAAATCAAATTTAAAATTAGAAGAAAATTTTGAGAAGAGAAAGTAGAACGTAGGGGTTAGTAATACTAATTACCGCACACCTGGTTCACGTTCTGGTCTCGTTATTCATCCAAATTCGCCTGCTCTCGTGCATAAGACTAAATAGAACGCGGAAGGTCTGCCAACATCTTTCACCGACAGCGAGTCTGTCAAAGGCAGCAGCCCTGTCAACTTGTATTTTGACCGTGACTAATCTCCCCTGTAAAAGTACTCGAATTACATTTGATTTTAAATCGATTTTTAATCATTTCAGCATTTTTGTAATCAATTTATTCAACTGGAAAGCAAATCTATTCTAAAATTAAATATATATCTTTATTTGAAGGCTAAAAGTCGTTATTTTGAAAACAATTCGGACGCTGTCAATTGTAATTGACTATAGATTCTTGGTAAATAAACATTTTGTGAAATTAGAATCTCAGTCACAAATTCTTAGATTTTCTGAAAATGCTAGAATGATTCGATTGCGTCAATGCGTCTGAAGTATCGCCTTGCCAACTTATTAAGTTCCAAGTGATGAGAAACAGTCTTCAAAATACGAAACTCTCAATTTGAATGAAGATAAAAATAGGAAATATTCAATGAAATTTTCCAAGCATATAAATAAATATTACGACCCATCTATATTAACAAGGAAAGAACTTATTAAAGAAATGTTAATCATTTTTTATCATATTTTTTTATCTTTCAGCGAAATCATTATCATTCTTTAAAGAACTGATTTCTAAATAGATCACACAACCATTCGGAGAATAAAAATCGCCTTTTTTATACAAACTTATTAATGTAATTGTCAAGAGAAATTAGAGATGAGAGTCGCAACATTGCGAAACGTTTTCGTCGAGTGTTACGAAATTAACAGAATTAAACCTTGTTTATTCTAAGTCGAGCCTATTTTAGAGCGAAGAAGTCTTCACTATTGGTAGCACACCAATAATATAAAATATCTTGTAAATCTTTTCCATTTTGTTTAATTAGACTTATTTTCTTGCTGAATTTATTTAATTAAGTTATTCTTTAATTAACTCCGTTTTTAACTTTTAGGTGTCCTTGCACATCCAAAAAAATGTCGGAGGCACAAGGTAGAGAAAGTTCTTTAAAATACATTGGATAACTATAAAAATGAGTTCTGTTAAAAATGTTTGTCTTTTAATTTCAGAGATTCAGTCCATAGAAAGCAGAGATAGCAGTGATACTGAAAATTCAAGACCAAGAAGTGAAGTGGATGAAGATAAACAATCTGATAATCATGACGGATCTGAAACACCAAAATCAGGTTTGATAAATTTTCTCTCTTTTTACATTTGGCTAAAAAAAGAAACAATTCAAAAATAAAAATTATCAATAAAACTTGAGTAAGTTCAAAACTAAGTATTCAAAATTCGTGACTATTTTTTCATTATTCCGGACAAACTTGGTTCTAACATAAAATCTCAACTCTTTCCTGATTTTTTAAGTGAATAGAATTTTCCGTCTCATCAATTTCCTCCGTTTTTCTGGTCCGATCAACATCTTGTAAATAAACTAAACACCTGGAAAAATAAATGCAACGCAATCGCTAGAAACCAACAACAATATAAACTTGCTTCGTCAGGTCTCGTCGTCTTTAGAAATACGCATAGGACGATCGACCTAAAATAAATCTACAGAGAATCGCCGCGTTTTAAATAAAACCGGGTTAGCGACTCGCGTAACAAAGCTCTTGGAAAATACCGCCATATGAAAGCTTTAAATTTCCACTTCCTCTTCAATCTAAACCATAATTATTACATATATTTAAAATTGATTCCCAATGTCTTATAACTAAATTATCAATACATAAATTAAAATCTAAATTGTCAAGTTAATTTTTTTTATTGAGCTGAACTTCTAGTATGGTATGCAATGAAGCAACGCCCACGGAGTAGTAAAGAAATTCTTTCCCGTGGTCTTTCAGAGAGCACGTCGACGCCAAAGAGCGACGAACCGGAAAAGAATGTTGGCAGCGCCGACTCGGACGCAAAGCCCCCAACAAAGTCGACTCCGGAGATCCCAGAGCGACAGCCCCAGGAGCAACAAAGCAGGCCCGGTGAGTGCAATTTACTGCCAGTATTAGTAGAACGTCTGCGTTCGGCTCTGGAGCTCTCCTGCTCAAGTCGAAGTAGCGAGGACCAACTTCCCCTCGAGGACTCAGGCGTGGATTCCGAGGAAGACCTTCGAAACTGGGCGTCCGGTCTCGGCACTTCCATGGACCAAAGTGAGACAGTGATCAAACCCAAACTAGACCTCAAATTCCTCGAAGAGCTGCTCCTCTCTGACATTCAGACTGCCCTGGCCCGTCTCCAGGACACCTTGAAGCGCGTCGACATAGGCGCACTCACCAAATACAACTCCACTCTCGACCCCACAAACAAACTTCACCTCCTCCGTCTCATATCAAACCTCTTGGCCAAGTTGAAGATTCCAGAAGACGCCATCAAGTCTGAAAGATCCGATAAAAAACCCCAAGCCCAAAGAAGAAATCGTTCCGAACGCCACACAATCGGAGTCTCAAGTGAGGAACTAGCCAGAGCCAGAAAGTGGCTCGAGGGACGAAACTTGAGTCCCAATTCTGAACAGCCTATCCCGGAATTCAATTTCAGGCTCAGCTTGCTTCAAAATCAACACAAAACCGAAGAGGTCAAAGAGGATTCGGAGAAAATCCCTGAAAAGGTGGATAAAACCCCGGAGATGTTTGAGAAGATTTCAGAAGTCCAGGAGAAGATGGAAAAGTTTGATCAAGTTCATGAGAAGTACATGAAGGATGCGATCAATCAACAGCAGAGTCTTCAGAACAAGATCAGAGAACCCAAGGAGAATACCTATGATATGGATAGACTTTTGAACAACTCGCTAGAGGACTACAGATTAGACGACAACTACAGTCAGCAGAATGCTCCACCATTTTATCAGCAGCCTAGTGCTCCCAAGTATAACAAATTCCTCGCGAAGAAGTCGAGGATAAAAAGAGCTAATACGATAGATATTCCGAATTATCTAAAACTTCAATCTGAAAGCAGTCATCAAAATGGGTGTATTTCTTTGAGAAGACCGATTGATATCAGTGATAAGGTTGTTTCGAATGGTGCCAACGTTATTCCCTCCTTTCAGCCCAAGACCGAAAATGATCGAAAGTTTCTGGCGCTTATTAATAAGAATAATGACACTGGAACACCCGTTACTTCAGTTCCCTTCAAGAACTTTGCCTACAGGCAAAATTCTGTAGCAGATAAGAACTGGAACAATCGGTTTTCTCATATCAAAACTGCTTTTGATAAACAGAATCCCAACAAGTCACCGACTTCAGATAAAATAGAGAATTTTGATAAATATTCGGAAGGGGATAAAAGGAAGTCTCTTGGCGAAAATGAAAACGTAGTCCATGGATCTTTGAGTTTATCCTACGGACCAGCGAAAAAGTCCAATGGATTTACTCACGCACCGACTTCACCTTTCCAAAAGATAGAAAAGCCCCCAAAAATCGAGACGCCTGCTTTCCTTAAACCTGGATACATTCCCAAGGGTGGAAGCAATCTCCAAGCGAAGGTGAGGATGTTCGATCAGGAGCAGAATCAAAATCCTCCTCCACCTCCACCAATTAGAATCAAAGGCAAATTACCCAAAACTACTGAAAATATCTTCAACAATATCAACCACGATGACAAAAGACCTGAAGGAATCACTGAAAACGGTCATCTAAACTACCACTCCTTCTGCAAACAATTCGCCCCGAAGGGATCGAGTATCCTCAACAAACCTAGTCACTTAGAATTGGCTAAATCTAAATTCACCCTCAATGACGAGATACAAGCCCAAACCAAGGAAATTAAGAAAATGCCCTTTGTATCGTGCCAGAATGGGCCCTTTCAGAAATCAAAACAAAAGCTTCTTAAAATGCAACAAGAGAATTTCGAGCCCCAGAAATATCAAAAGCAATATGACGTTTACCCAGTTAATATAAATTCTCCACATGTTCCCAATTGGAGTTACAGACACGATCAAACCAAATCAGATCAGAAAAACCATCCAAGACATCGGTTTGAGAATCTAGAAGACAATAGAAGACGCGAGAGTTCTAGATTTAGCAAGTTAATCAGTGAACCTGTACGCAGTTCTGTTGGAGTCCAGACGGGAACTCTACCTCATCAAGAACAGAAAACCAAGTTTGAAGATCCAAGGACTCATGGAGAAACTAAACGAAGATCTAGTAATGTTTCTGTCCAGACTTCAGAGTTTTATGACAACGCTAAGAAGTCTACTTATGAAGGTAATAAGGACTTCAGGAATCATGGAGATCAATACGGCTGTCCGAATTATGATCATTACACAGAAAGAAGAGGGTCTATCGAAATTCCTCGAGTTCCAGCCTATGAGTCTTCCAGATTACCGATAGAGCATCCTAGAATTCCTCCAGAGCCACCCAGACTTGAACAAACCGGTCCTCCAGTTCCCGAACGCACAAACTATGGAAACGTACTCCTCAGGAATTATAAAACCGACCAGACGCCTAGATCTAAAAGCACCTACTACGACTACGATGAACCCCCAGCCTATGTTCCTCCAGTTCCAATCAGGAGCAACTCCATTGACAAGATACATCGCCTCTATCCAGAAGAAGAGTCCAAAGAAGAGGAATTTATACCAAACGTGGAACATATCCAAAACCAGGACATCAGTCCTGATGGAGTAGTCACCAGATACACTTGTGCGATAGCAACAGTTGCTTCAGTACCTGACAGTCCCGAGTCTTTCGACGAAGCACCAAAACCAAAAATCCCTCCCTATCCTATTTTCAACGAAAAGCAAGAGACCCCAAAGGTGGAACCACCGAGACGTAAAGACTCCCAAGCAAGTTTTGAGGAGATCCAAAGACACAATTTATTGCAGCAAAATCTTATCAGAAGGATGCAGGATCAGAATGCTAAAAGTCCGACTAAGATCTCGCAGGAAATACCAACTATTGCATCAGCTCCAACAGTTCCAAAACGTGAGAGTTCTGCTTTCGGGGATCTAAGATCCCCAACCAGTCCCTCATTCCTCTTTGGTAATAAAGCTACCTTAAGGCATGGTGCAGATTCTGGAGAAGGTCGAAGGACCCAGGAGAAAATCAGCATGTTTGAAGAAAGGAACAATCCACCAGTCAAGAGGCACTTTAAACCCCTGAATGTTCCTCGAGCTGACTTGGCACCTCCAAGAATTAATGTGGTGAACCCTTCCAAGGTTCACAAGCCTATCTTTAAAAACGAAATACCTATTTTGAACAGCGTCAGTCCTGTCGATTCTAGCGATGAGTACCTCATGTCCTGTGCCAACAGGCCATCAAGAAATATTGTCCTCACGAAGTCAGAGTCGTGGCATCAACTAGCGATGGCTAAAACCAATCTTACTGTCCCTCCGGCTAACTCCAGCCCCTTAATGAAGCCTCCAAAGCCAAAATCTCCTTCTTCTTTGAGACTCTCGAAGCAGTTCGAAGCTTCTTCTTCCTCGGATAATATAAAGAAGATGGAAGAGAGGATCCAGAGATATTTCCAGGGTCCTGGGGGAGCTTCAGCGGAATCGAAAAGGGAGGTGAAGAGCAAGAGGACCTTGACTTCGAAGAGAAATCCAAATAGCTTGATGAGGAGTCACACGATGCCTCATATTTATGATGATAATAAAATTTTTGATGAGAGCGCCGATGTTGAAAAGGCCTTTGACAGCCTTTTTAAGGAAACGACCCGAAATGACAATCGCTACTAGGAGTGCGATCGTCCTTTATTCGCGCTCATCCAAAGCCTTACAATTTTGTTTGATAAGTAACCAGTTAGTGCGTCTTTGCAAGAACTTTAACTTAACGAAAACTGCAGCGAGCAACGAATCGAATCCGCGCTAAGTTCTAGACGCTGTGATAGCCGAAAGCCTATTTTTTATGTCGTGTCTGATGTGTGTTTCCGAAGCCATGGAGTAGAGATGGACGTTAGTAAACTCGAGGCAGCCTTGATAATCAGTGAGTTGTTTTGTCTCATTTCTTAGGATCATTTTATTTTTTACCTTAAAGATGCAACTTTACTGCCACTAATGACAACTCACCTTCCCAATACCACTCTGGATTTAGGGTAGCTATTTAATTCTCCCAAGTTCAATACGGTTATAACCATTTAAATCTCATCTGGCCTAAAATGAGAAATTTTCATTGATTAGAAAAAAGATCTTCAATTTTTTTCTAGTTAATCAAGTATTCCTTTGGATTTGGGAAAAATGAGGTTTAAAAAGAGCTTTGGTACCGATGAATAGCTACCAGATTTAGAAATAATAACAGCCCGGGCTTTGGGACGGGGTACTAATATTTTTAAGGAAGTGATTCTATGGGTTGAATCTCTTTTGAAAAAACGGTGCTCAATTGATTTTCATGTTAGTTCTTGAGAGAAGAAGCGCTTCAGTGTCTTGACTTTGGAAATATTTTTAAAACGTAATAAAAATTGTTCAGACAATTAATTGTTGAAAACAATCAACTAATTTTGAGTATCACCTTCATTACAACACTTTTTTCATCAATCTTTTCTCCTCATCCAAGTTTTAATACTTTCTCTACCTCGATTTGTGTAACCTTTATTTGAAAAATAAATATACATTATTGATATGTAATTGATCAGGAATTTATACATACAGGGTATCAGAAGCTCAAGGATTTGAAGGAGGCGACTACGATTCTATATTAAAATTCGAATATGCGTAGTATGTACCTAATTTTAAATTCAAAATTTGCATTTTTATTTTACCTTAAATTTTAGTAAAATAATATTAACTCTTGTCCTTTGATTAGAACCTTTTTCAGTAAATTAATATTTAATAATAATTAAGTTTTGTGAAATTTTCTTAATTAGAATACAAAGAGTGATTAGATTAGAATTTGTTTGCAGGTCTCTGAGAATAAAAATTAGTACTAACACTATAATAACAAAAAATTAAAATAACATATTAAATATAAGAAATAATAATTTATTAAATTGAAATTACAAAATGGAAACAAATTATATCTAAACTTTGGACCTTAAATGAATGAATCCAATATCTTTTGTAAACCGTCAAATATTAAAGATCGAAAATAGAGCGAATTAAGTGAAGTGGAATTCTACACAATTCAGTCCTCAATTTAAAAATTGTATGTATTCCCACAAATACTCGAAACCCATTCGATTTGAAATATTTATTCAGCGAATCTGAGTAATGGTAGTAAAATGCTTCCTTGAAAAAATAAATAAGTGAATCCAATTAGTAAATTTTAATGATTTTTAATAAACCTCTTTAGCATGAATTGAACTAAAGTTTCTCTTTCGTTATTATTTAAATTCCATCTTCGAAACATGCACCACACGGCACAGACCAGACATTCAAGACAAAATTCAAATCTTAATTCCACAAAGAGCTTCTTTCGAAATTTCCAATCTGAATGCGCCAATTGTTATATTAAATAGTCTTAGTTCCCGCGATTAAAATTGAAACTAGTAAAATATAAGGTTGAGATCCAACATTGTATTTATCAATTTAATTTTTAGTTTAAATTAAATATTTGATTTAATTAATTTAGAATTAATAGATTAAAACGACTTTCTGGAGATAGAAGTTAAACTTAGATGTAGCCAATAATTTTATCTGCTCAGGTTGTAGAGAAAGACTTCTAAATATATTATGTAGACAGCAATTTTAGGTTTTTAGTGGCAAGTACAATATTTTTTTCTAATTTGGGAAATATAAACTGACACAAAAGAAACATATAGTGCTAATAAAACTACCATTACTTAATTATTAGTATGAATCAATCAGCTGAGCGTGTCTAATCGGTGCATGCGGATCCAGAGTTTTTTCCCTACTAAATCAGACTTTTATTCAATTAAATAGTTAATGAAGAAAATTATTTTCAGCACCAATAAAGAAGCCAATGTCACCTTTTGCGAAATTTCGCCAACTCGACCGACAAAATAGTGCACCCTCTTCGCCAAGGTAGTATAAATTTCATTAAATTTATATAATTTCAAAATTAAACAGTTAAACGGATTATATGTATTGAATTCTATTATTTGAATAGCACTCCAAAGACTCCGGGAAAGGATTTTCAGTTCAAGTTTACCGATCCCGTGGTACAAAACAATGCAGTCCAGATAAAGGAACGACTGTTGGCGTGGTGCCGTGCCAAAACCAAAGAATACGAGGTAACGTAAGTGCTTGACGTATTTTCAGAAAGATTTATTCACACATTCAACCAGTGCATTTTCATACAACTCCGAGTCACAAAGGCGTTGTTATAACTCTCGAAATAAATCCTTCAAACAAATCTTCCTAAATGTATCTCAAAGAGTTAAAGAATACCAAAAAAAAAGAAAGAAAAAATATTAAAGGTTCTGCAAGAAAATAATTCAAAGGAACAATTCTTTTTTCAGAATGTCCAGCTGGATAATTTCTCAACAAGCTGGAGCAATGGATTAGCCTTCTGTGCACTGCTTCATCATTTTAAGCCAGAAGCTTTTGATTATCACAGCCTCCGCCCTGAAGATCGGAGAAAAAATTTTCAACTGGCATTTGAAAAAGCTGAGTAAGTATTTGGTTTTTAATCATTTTCAAGGATCATTTAAACAGAGATTTAAATCCAAGCCGAATATTCTCATTTAAATTTTGGTTTCTAGTGAAATCGCGGGGATCGCGCCGCTGTTGGACGTCGAGGACATGGTGATGATGCGCCGCCCGGATTGGAAATGTGTTTTTACTTACGTCCAGTCATTTTACCGCCGTTTTAAGGACGAAGATTAGGCGATCGGCGCACGTTGTTTTTATTATTATTGCACTCGTTTTTGTTATTATTGGAATTCAGCGCAGTACGTCGTAAGAAAAGACGCGACACGAGCTTATATTTTGTATTTCTGGCGTGATAATGTACTGCAAAAATATAATATATATGTTTATATATTTACAAGAATCCCCAAGCCTTTTGTATATACTTCAAAGCTCTAACCACTTTAACTATTCAAAATATTTAAAAACGAAATTACTTTAATTCTCTATAATTATAAACTTATTCTAACCGTTTGTACATTATTTAACATATTTTCAATATAAAAATCTTTTTTATTGCGAAATACACGAACGCATCAGATGCATTGAATTACTCTCAAAAATTGATTTGACTTAGTTTTTATTTATCTTAAGGCTTGTAATTAATCTAGATTTAGAACTACTTAAAACTAGTTTAAGTGATCGAGAAGTCTAAGCTGTCGATCATTTCACGAATCACAAAACCAGCATAAATCTGCTGACTGGTCGATTATTGAAATATTTCTATTTATATAAAATAAAATATTTTGTTTATGATTGTACAAAGAAACTGGGGTTTAAGTGAAAAATGCTTAATTTTCAATGCTTAGAAGGCAATGCCATTTGCATCTTGGCACTGAATCAAAGCTTTGAGTAATTTTAAGTCGTAAATAATGTAAGAAAAACTTGCAAAGAATGTGTGTCATTTGCTACGAGCTGCAAGAAATTTGAAGAAATCTTAAAACACTGCATGACTCGAGGCAGTGGTTTCTACATAGACAAGTTAGTCTTCAGCCTTTTTACATATTTTTAATATTAATATTAAACACTAGGGTACTCAAGTTAAAATCCTGTGATGTCCTGAATCAAAGCCGACTGTCATCCAGCGAATTGTTTATGTCTCCTCGATCGTCGCCAATCACCTCCTGAAAAAAGAAAAACGAAATTATTATTAGAATATATTTTCATAGACGCATCTTTATTATATTTTAATTCAAGGGAATTTTGTTATTCAGGTGGTAACTTGCGTTCCAAAAGTACCTGTAAAACTTCCACGAGGGCTCTTGTCTCAACAAGCATCTCTTGGCAGAGGCGATACTTCTCCTCCATTTTTGCGAGACGCTCAGATAAATCTCTGTTCTCTTCTAGAGCATCATCGAGTGCTATTCGCCTCCTTTCAGCCAAAACTTCCCAATAATGTTCACTTGGACCGGCTGAAAATGATTGTTAATTCAATTATTAAATCGTGAATAATGAAAACTAAATTTTACGTATTTAGAATTAATGAATAAATATAATTCTTAAGTAGATATTGCAATTTTACCTTCGGAAGTTAAATCTTCGACTTCGATTTTGATTTTTCCTCCTCGAGCAGTTTGAATCGCTTTGTTCTTCAATGTGTTCTTCTTGCGTTTGGTTGTTTCATTTTTGGGTGTATCGCATCTTACTTTGGTGTTGTCGCTTTTCATCTTAGTGGACATCTCACTAAAAAAATAAATATTAAACAAATTAATATTGATATTATAATTTCAATATATTCAGTAAAAATTGAAGGTTGTTTGAGGTTTACTTACTCCTTAACTGCCTCTTTGACAGCCTCTTTTAGGGAGCCGCTGCTGGATCTCAGAATTCTTCCAGCTCCGACTAGATTTTCTTTATCAGTAGCTGCAGGCTGCAAAGTGTGTAAAGACTTCCTGACTTTATCCTGTAAATGATTTTTGGTAATGAAGCTTTTCTGCTTCGTTAATGAAATTTATATTTAGTATTTCAATCTCAGATCTCAGACATAAATTATTTTCAGTTTAAAACAGGAATTATCTAACTTTTCTTCAACTATCTTACATAGGTTGATTAATTAAATAAATCAGTCGTCTGATTATTAATAAAAATCAAATAAAATGGATAAAGTTATTTTTATAGTACAGTAGTAGAATATGTCAAATCTATTTAATTTAATATTCAGTATGAATTAATTCATAACTTCTAAGAAAAGAAGTAAACAAACTTAATTATGAACCTAGAATATCAAGAAATTTATTATCTCGTAAGCAAAACACATTTCCAATTCTTTTATTAGAAAATGAAGGACAACTCTCAACGGAAATTTTCAAAGGAAGAAAAACCGTTAGGCATAACCTCAAGAGAGTAAAACATCTTAGATTCAACCCTCGATACGTTAAGAATATGCCAAAAATGAATAAATTTCAAGAAAAAAAAAGCGGAGCAACGTTAAAGAATTTATTTAATAATGATTAGTGCTTTAATAAAACAAAAAGCGGACAAATTAGAAGAATCTACTAACCTCAGCAGCTCCAGTTTTGGCGGCAGTTACTCGTGTTTCACCTCCAGTTTTCATGACTTAACTTTGCAAAATAAACCACAGACTAGAGATGAAAACCTTTTATTCAGTTAGTGACCTAACTGAATTTTTGTTAATAACGTTAAGAACTTGAATGACTTCAATTGAACATTTATTTTTTTGAAGAAAAACGAGAAAAACACGACCAAACGGCAAACACCGCTCTTTGACGTTTCCGGAAGTTGAATGCGACATGGTGGACAAAATTGGAATTAAAGGTAAAGATCTACGCAATCATTCTTGCGCAGGTTTTGAAAAATGCCGGGAAACGGGAAGCTTATATACTTTTACCTGTATTTTTTATTGATTATTAATAATATAAGTTAAGGATCTGAAATTTGTAAATAAGTAATCAAAAATATGGGCAATAAGAATAAATTAAAACTGAGAGAGCGGACTTTTTAGAAAATGGAAAATATTAAAAAGCTAAATATTATAAATATGTAGAAGCAAATTTAAAATGAATCTCAAAATAATACAGTGGATTGAAAATACTTTATTTCAAATAAATCACTTTTAATGTTCTCTATAAATAAAGTGAAATACCTCGAATATTTAAAACGGACGGACAATACATAGCATTATTTAAATTACCTCATCATTTCAAATTCTTCCATAATTTACATTTAAGATCAACAGCAGAACAACTAACAGCTGCTAAAGAGAAAAAAATCTCTACTGATCCTGAATAAATAAAAAATACAATTAGCTACCTAATTTTTCTACCCAAAAAAATCCCAAGTCGTTTAATCTAATTATGTTAAAAGTGATGTTTCAAAAATTTTCCTAAAAACTTAAACTACCATAAAATTAAAAAACAGTAAAAAATGAGATTTCAAGAAATAAATCATTTTGTGTAATTACATCACAGTTGAAGTATCTAAGCCATCAAAATCTTTAAACTCTCGGTTTATTGAACTTGGAACTCAAATTTAAACATTATGTGAGATTGGAAACTTAACAATACCAAATCTAATCTATAATTATTGTGACTGAGATTAATTTCGAGAAATTTTAAATCTGACTTATGCTACTAGAAACTGTAGAATGAGATTGAATTGAAGGGTTTCGTAGAACGGGAAGATTGCTGTTTACACAGTTCAGCCACAAATTTGCACACGTTGCGTGATAATTGTTCTCATTATGAGAAACTTTACCACTCGTTATGACTGTTAAGCACAGAGCACAAGTCACGTTGTCATTTTGATGCAATGGCCAGACTGGCAATTCTGTTACAATCTGAAATTAAAAAGGAAAATAATTAACTTGTAAATTTTGTTAAATAATAAGTACAGAAATAATATTTACAGGAATATTGGTGTAAAATGGTTCCATCTCAGCCCAGATTTTATCGATTTCCATCAACAAATCATCAAATCCCATGATATTAATATCCATTTCCTTGTGGGAGAAATTTACACGTCTGCAAACCGCTGCGACTTCTGCCAAATCTAAAAATAAATAAAGATATGTATACAATAATTATAAATTACGAAATACTGCATATTTTATTTTTATAATTTAATTCAATTTTCGATGCTTACTGCAGAGAAAATTGTATCCTTGGGCTGTGGCTAGAACTTCACGCAGAACTGCTTCTGTGGAAATGTTGGAAAATATATTAGCTGCGACTTGAAGTAGTAAAACACAACTTTCCATATACTGTTTCCATTCCCAATAGATCGTCTAAAAATGTAGAATATTAATTTTCAGTTTCGTAAGCAGGCTTGTTTATCTTTCAGTCACATTTACAAAACTACTAAACCTGGTGCATATTTTCCAGGGTCGACTCATCTTCCTGATTAGGGGAAAGAAAAGATTTAAGATCGAGACTAGGAACTGATCCGGATCGAGTCAAAACAGGTGCACTGTTTCCTAATTCTATACTATTTACTGAGATGCAATCATCCTTTTGAACTACTTTATCTGAAAAAATAAAAACACCATTAGATTTTTTTAAATTAGAACAACTAACAACTAATTAAAGATTCATTGAAGATATTTTTTACCTGTATCTAATTGTGCTTCGAATTTACTTCCGAGAAGTTGTTGATCCCTAAATTCCTCCAATCCAAGGGCGTCAAAGGCTTCAGAAATTTCTTGAACTAAGGAAGTTTCTGTTTTTATCTCGCTGCTCAGAAAATTATCCGCTATAAAGTCAAATTCAGAGACCAGGTCCATATTTGTTTCTGTGCTTAAAGGTTCTAGATCTCGTGCGATTCTTGGTGGTTCTTCAGCAGAAACAAAGTCTCCAAAATCGTCTGCTGGGAGTGGATCCACTTCTTTCAGATTTGTTTTGCTAAAAGTTGTAACTGGCTCTTCTACTAAAACGCGAAGTGCACTGTACTTGTCTTCCGTTTGCTGTAAATTCATTAGATCTTGTGTGCTTTCTGCTTCTCTTGGTGTGTAAATCTACAAAAAATGATTGTATATAGTTGTAAGAAAAATAAATACTCTGAATAAAGTGATCTTCGTTAAAAATATCAACATAATAAATTTCTCCTCACCTTATCCAACACCAACGGTTTACTCAACCCTTCCACTTCATTTACAGGAATTTTCTCCATTGCTTGAAATTCCTTCGAAGTAACTTGAATGCTTTTAGGAGGATCATTACGTATAATCGTATCCCTAAGAATCACTGTCTTTGATTGATTCTTCAAACTACACTTTGGAAACAATTCCGACAATTTTTCTAAGTTTCCATCCACCAAAGAATTTCTGTACCCCAAAAAATTTTCAGAATTCATTAAACTTCTTCCCTCTAATAATTGCATTTCTCTACTTCCTCCTAAATTCATTCCGGAATTTCTTCCTGCCACTCCCGATTGCACCTGACTTCCAACATCATTTATCTGTATTTCTTTTCCCAAATTAATTGCCGTATTTCTTCCTAAATTCCCTTGATTTCCTTGACTTCCTTGGATCGAGTGTGATTGTGTTTTTAAACTCGTTTTCTTCAATTTCTCGCCAGGTTTTTTAACTCCCAAATTATGATTTGCGAGTCTGCTTCCAATCGCTGATCCTTGTTTTGAATCCCACATCGGAATTGTTGGGATCGTGGGAAGTGGAGCACTTTGGAAATCCGAAAAATCATCGTTGAAGTCATTCGATGAATGATTTTTCAATCCTTGACGAGACTCCACAGGAAAATTAATTCCAAAGCCACAGTTACTCGGAGAATTTTTAATTTCTGATCTCGTTTCGTCAATAGAATTAAATAAATTATCAGCACTCGATGAAGTCACGACTGAATTTGTTTTAATTCCAGATCTCGTATTGGAAAAAGAATTCAAGTTAGAAATAGAACTCGAGTTCAAACTTGTTGGAACGGTATTCGAACTTGGAATAAAATTCGAATACGAAAGAGAATTTGAAGGAGTCTCGAACCCAGAAAATATTTTTGAATCCTGCGGTTTTATTTCTTTTTTAACCGGAATAACGCTGTAAGTATCCAGCAGCGCAATATTAAGATTAGGAACAGGTGGAACTCGAACAAGATGTAAAACTTCGAGACTATTAAAGGGATAAGAAGCTTGTGCAAGGGCCACTAAAGATAAAACGATATATAATTCTTGTTCCGTTAATTGCCCAGCGTATTTTTGATTAGCGAGACCCCAAATATAACCCAGAACTTCAGTGGATAATTGACTAGTGAGTAAAAGTGGAAAAATTTTGTTAGTGTCGACTAGAACTTCACCGAGATTTGCACCAGGTCGACTTTTTTCTTCACGGACTGCCTCCCAGATTTTTTTGTACAAAGGTGGTAGGATGTTGGAATTTGGCCATAGCCAACCTGGAAGTTGTGACATTCTTTTTTCACTCTGATTTTGCACTTTATACATTGTAAAATCTGAGAAAGAGGCCCTGCTCCGATCAAGGGATTTTAAGGTTAGGTCACTTGTGAAAACTAGCACAAATCACGAAATCCAACATATCACAGTAGAAAATTATTATTTTCGCAAGGGAGGTTGATATTTTGGGTGTTTTCGTAGCATTGTAGAACTAATTAAGGTAATTAAAGACTTGCGAAAATGTTTTATTTTTTTTGACAGATGACAGGTAACGAGTTGTTGAGGTTTTTGTCCTTTTTGTGGAGTTATTTCATGTCCGTGAAGTTAGCAGTTAGCACAGATGTTATGTATCAGTTGTTAATATGTAACGTCAAACTGCTCAGCAGATTTTTTTACGATTCAAAGTGAATTTTAAAAACGTAAATGCATTATTATTTTGAAAGGGACTTTAATTTTTTTTTCATTTTTTCACACTATATTTATATAAATATTTTTTATTTTTCATTTAGAGGGAGAACAATCCCCCTTGGTGCCCCCCTGGCTACGGTCATGGATTATCGACGGCCCTGAGACTGCTCACTGACTTTCTGTTGGAGAAATTCTGCCGTTGGCTGAAATTTGAATCCCGCGAAATTTTGACCAATGGTAGTATTTCTCTAGTCGATTGCCAATGTGTGGTAAAAATTCTGTAATTTCGGATGAACATGAAAGATCGTTTGATGACACAATTCAAGGTTATATTTCTGATTAGTGCGAATAGAATATTTTAGATTTTAGCCCTTCCGTGTTATTTATATTTTTATTGGCCCGAAATTATAATTCTATTTCGAAAGTAAGCTCTTTATGTTCCTCTTCCTTGGCAAAAAAAAGTATAAAAAATTATAATGAGAAAAATCTAATTTAAAAAGCGCGCCAAGCTCTTTTCACATTTTTCCGTCAATGTCGACCAATCAAAGCCCTCTTTCTTTCAACTCTCTCTCTTGATTAGAAAACGTGGCCAAACCTTCACCAAATTTGACCAAACTTCATCCAATCACTTCGAAACTTCATCTAACCGAAGTCCCAAAAACTTCCGAAACTTTCTTCATATTGTCCCGCAATATAGAGAAATTTACAAAAATTCTCATTAATTTTCTTTATCCCGTGACTAAATTCGAGAACACTGTATCCCCGTTCCGGGTTTTCATCCAAAATTGAATCCCCACGTCTGCACCAGGACTTGGACTTGCCAGGACTCTCCAAAAAAATCTGCGGACCCTGCGTACTGCGGTATCGGTAAAATAAACCACTGCAGTATTCCGTAAACGGCGTCTCTCTCCTCTTCGTGTTGTTCAGTTCATGAGTAATCTCTGTTCATGTCATCTCAATTCTCAGACTCGTGTTCACTCGTGTTAGTATAGTTGTCGGAGAAGAAAATCAGTGAAGTGAAGAGAATTTACTTCATTGCATATCATTATTCTGGAAGAATCCTTTGCCAAATAGTCAAATGATCAATTCTCATCAGAGTCTCTAGTCCCTGAACCCGCAATTTCAAAATTAAATAAAGTCCAAATAACCTAGAAACTAAAAATTCGCTACTCGCGGGACGCTGCCCGCATTATCGCGTGTCCACAACGCCGCGAGAGAATAATTTCCCTCGATTGAAACAAAATCAGGAAGGGTGAGCGGAAGTGCGGAAGGAAGGAAGGACGGGTCCGCGCGCCCCCCTTTCGAAATGAAGCTCGTCGACCAAGTGGTGCGGAGTTTTAAAGTCGCGAAAGTCTTCCGTGAGAACACCGACAGAATCAACAGTATCGACTTCTCGAACAATGGAGAGCTTCTCATATCGTGCTCCGAAGATGACCAAATTGTCATCTACGACTGCGAAAAGGGCACCCAGGTGCGGACCGTCAATTCTAAGAAGTACGGCGTCGACCTGATCCACTTCACACACGCCAAGAATACAGCAATTCACAGCAGCACAAAAATTGATGACACAATTCGATATTTGAGCCTTCACGACAACAAATACATCAGATACTTCCCGGGACACACGAAAAAAGTTGTGTCCCTGTGCATCAGTCCAATTGATGATACTTTTTTGTCGGGATCGTTGGATAAGACGTTAAGACTTTGGGATTTAAGATCGCCGAATTGTCATGGTCTGATGAACGTTTCGGGAAGACCTGTAGCTGCTTACGATCCTGAGGGACTCATTTTTGCAGCGGGGGTTAATTCTGAATCTGTTAAATTGTATGATCTGAGGAGTTTTGATAAGGGACCTTTTGTCACGTTTAAGTTGCAACAGGAAAAGGAGTGCGACTGGACGGGTTTGAAATTTAGCCGGGATGGGAAGACGATTTTGATATCGACAAATGGAAGCATTATCAGACTTGTGGATGCTTTTCATGGAACCCCAATGCAGACTTTCACGGGGCATTTGAATAATAAGGGAATTGCAATTGAGGCTAGCTTTAGCCCTGATTCTCAGTTTGTTTTCAGCGGCTCTACTGATGGTAAGATCCCTTCCAAATTTTATGACTATTTTTAAGGATATCTGATAATTAACATAAAAGTAAATTTAGTTTCCCCAACTTTACACTCGTAACAATAAATATTTATTCCTATACTATAGGTCATTTACCTCCATTTTGTACAGACGGAGGTAAATGGCCTAATACTTTTTGGAAAAAATATTTATTATTGCTAGCGTAAACTTGGGCTCTTATGATGAAGTATCACATGTCCTTAAAACTTTTGCCACGCTTTGCAGTTGGTTTTTTTCTTAGCATGAAGAAGCGTGGGTTGAAGAAAGTGAGGTTAGGAAGATTGATTAATTAATCTCTGATTACATACCTGATTATTCCTGGAATTCAAAATTATTCTAGTAAAATTTTATACGCTCGTAGGTATATTTATTTCAGGCTAAGCAAATGTTAGTCATTAGCTTCTTCCTTAATTAAAAAAAAAAATGCTAAAAACAATGGATAGAAAATTTAAATACAAAAAAAAAGTAAAAACTTATTTTTCTGCTGGGATTTCCATTTATTGTAACCGAAATCAAGTGTAGATAATTTTTTAAGCTTGAGTTATGTACTAATGATAAATAGACACAATTTCTTTAACATTGAAAACTCACTAAATATTTTCATACGGCTATGCTTTTGAGAAATCCATCATCTTTGATCATTAATTTCAGTCCAGATAAAAAGCAACCTTATTATCAAATGCAAGATTCGCTATTTTAATTGTTTCAATTTTAAAAATTTTTTAAATAAAACGAGTTTTGTAAATTTATCTTTTTAGAACAGCTATTTATTTTATCTTCAGTGATAACGATTCGCCTATAGCTTATGGATTTAAAGTTGCGGCGTAAATCGATGTTTGACTCACGCTTAGCATAAAAAATAAGGATAATATGTTATAAATGCCTGACAAAGTTTCGTGTTTGTACAAATAAATAACATCAACTTCATTTTAAATTTAAATATTGAATTAAGATTAAGTATGCTTTGGAAACATGTAAAAAATTGTTTAATTTTTAGGAAGGGTTCACGTGTGGAATGCCGACACCGGCTACAAAGTATGCGTCCTGAACGGCGACCACCCAGCGCCCGTGCAATGTATTCAGTTCAATCCAAAATATATGATGCTGGCATCGGCTTGCACAAACATGGCTTTCTGGTTGCCGACTGTCGATGATTCAGCGTAAGAACCAAATTTCCTAATTGCTCACGATGAATTATCCAATATCCGTATCACCAAGGAGGGAAAATGAGTCCATCGACGCACAAGATGAGTTCCTGGATATTTTCATCGAGCAGCAACATGCATTTAAAGTACCTAAAGACTCAAGAGAACCCTGGGCGTAAAAAATACCTTCCTGGATGAACCCATGAAGGAAATGCAGCGAAATGAATCTATTTCGCACTAGGTACGTCGAAAAGAATTGGTTCGATGACCTGTGCCGTTTGGTGCGGATATCGGCGTTCTGAGGTCGTCTTCGGAATACCTCATTTTGCTATCTTCGATAAACGATATCTATTCCGATATTGATATTGACGGTATCAAGTTTCTAACTACGAAGGTCATTATCTTACATTACCTTGCAATGTAGAAACTTCATCTCTGCTAAAGTATTCTCACTATCATCCATAAACCTTTCTCAGATCTATGAATCTAATCCAAAAAAATGCAATTAGTTTCGAAGTAATGTAAGATCTGTGGAGTAAAGCTCCTTGTAAATAATTTCGCTTTACTCTTATTAGCGTACGTTCGCCGAATTTAAACATGAAAAAATAGAAGACAGTTTTGTATTCTTTCTGCAGTTTCCTTAGATCGTAATATTTTATAGATCAAACCTGCATTCGCTTAACTTCATTCCAAAAGCCGTCCTCATGCTTAAAAAACATTTTACATATTTTATTCGTTTATCTCTAGACATTTTACGCATTGACTCCAAGGTTCGAAACTAATCGTGATCGTGAGTTTTTCGTGCATTTAAGGACATGACGCGGAATTTGATTGCCGTTATATATATGATAGTCTAGGTTTTCTAAAAGGTTTGTCGCGCTTTTCCTGCTGTTTGACGATTGCACGAAGTTTGGCTTTGAAATTTACATTACGAGTTTCGGTGTATATATTCTTTTTGTACATTCTCTAGTTATTTTTGTAGTAATTTCTAGCAGTTTCAAGTTTAAATTGTTCAGTCCTTATTAGCTTAAAAGATTCACGAATTTTGTGCGATTGTAAAACGGGTGACCGTATTTTTGAAATCAATAGACCGATAAATAATTGTCCTTTAAATTTAAGTGTAATTAGATATCTCTTGAAAATACGTAAGAATCCCTCTATATAGCCATTTTATTATTTTAAATTTCGCAGGATTACATCTTAGTATCAACTTTAAATTTATATTCAGCTGCCTTCAAAACGAGAGATTTCTTCTGATTATGGTCTTTTCACTTTGTTTTTTAAATAAAATTTTTTTATCACTGGATCATATCGCTAAGCGATATTCCTGTTTTATAATTAAAAAATGAACTTTTTAGAGTGTAACTTGATTTTGTGTCAATTAACCACGTACAATCGAGGTTTAGAATTAAATTTATAATTATGAAATAAGGCACAGCTTTGTAAAAAATTATAGAAAACTTATAGTCAGATCAATTTGTAAATATCTGGATACTCGTTTCTTTGAATTTTTTTATATCATTAAGTACAACCTTGTGATAAGTTGAACTAGCTTACGCGATTCAGAAAAAATATTGTTTGCTCCCTTTTATTCAAAATAAAAATCAAGATGTACTGCCACGTCATACTCGAGATAAATTCAAGAAAACTTTGTAACAATTATAAAATAGTATTTTTATAAAACCACCGAAGCATTTACTGAAGAAACGCAGAAACGAGAACTCAAGGGAAAAATAGAGAAAAACTACAAATAAATTGAAAGATTAGAACTTTTTAAATTAATTTACGATTAGATGTGTGAATTGAAGAATGTTTACGAAGTGTTTGTGAAGATAAATATTTGGAGATCGTACTGCCAATTAAAAATCTCAACTTATGTAACTCTTTCTGGGTAAAAATGATTGGAAAAAGTTAATTTTTTCCCAGAACTTGATACTTTTCTTTTATTCAAAAATTATAAAACTAGTTTACGATAGTGAATGTTTAAGCGAATCCCGTAAAAGATGACATATTGAGATTTTAAATCTTCCGAGTATTGCAAACCTCGAAATTACTTCTATGAGGCGATAATCTGAAATCAACTTAGTGATTTCGTTAAAGCGTAAAAAAAGGAAAATAAAATCTGTCTGTGTTGCTGTGAATTTAATGAAATGATTAGTTATTAGAACTGGGTCGCGAGATATTGTAAAAGGTTTTATATGCGTTTGTAGATCAAGAGATAAGGAAATAAATAAGCCAGGTGAAATCTCAAAATGCAGAGACTATAGATAAGACGAAAGATAGTAGAATAAGTAAAAATATCTGGCTGTTACTCGTGTAATAATGAAGTGATAACGCTGTCAATGACCTCCGTGTACCTACATTTGTTTTAATTACATCAGCTTCCATTCGCGAACATTAAAGTTAAATAAAGTAAATTTTAAGAGATTTGAAAATGAATCGATACTTCCATAGTTCTCAAATTCTGAAAGCGACTCATTGTTCGCTTTGAAAATTTTCGACACGAGTGCTGTTTGCATTTTTTTGTAGATCACACGAGTTTTCTGTGAAATGTAATAACAATTTCCTGTCCATTGATTAATGATTTAGAAATTAACACGCTAAATTCGACAATTGAGAATCAGTGATTCAAATTTTTGATAAAGACTTCATTTTTTCGATACCTAAGAGTGAAATTTTTAATTCAAAAGGAAGAAAAATTAAGAATGAAGAGGCTTTATTGGAAAATTTAATCATATTTTTTCATTAATACATTAATAAATGTATTCATAAATTTCTTTTTGCGAAATATTCAAGACGAAATTACTGATTTATATTATAAAACTACATTTCGCCACTTTCATAAAATATTTTGAAATTATTTCAAGCTCATAAGTTCTATTATTTGGAAATTTGTTTCTTTTAGAGAAATATGCACTCTGTGGAAAATGGGAATATTTTATGAAAGGGGTAAAATGGAAAGTGTGATTTGTCTTTTTCATTAAGTGCGCAACAGATTTCTAAAATAAATCGTTTTTTGTATACCTCAGATGTGTTTTTTCATTATTTCCTAAATTAAATTAAATTCAGGTGTTCGTTAAAAGTTATAAATAATATAGTTACTAAAAAATAAACATTTATGACCAGATGAAACTATTTCAAATGATACACTCGTTTTTCCTCGTCGGAAATTGTCGAAGGAGCTCCGGACATTAAATCCTTGCCATCCATGGTTTTGGGGAAAGCTATCACTTCTCTTATACTGTCAGATTTGCAGAGAAGAGCAATAAAGCGATCGAGACCTAGTGCAATCCCGCCATGGGGAGGAGCTCCACAATCTAGAGCTTCAAGTAAATGTTGCAATTGATCAATTTCAATTTTCAACATCTTTAAAATTTGTGTCTGCAACTTTTGTTCGTGAATTCGAATCGAGCCTCCACCAATTTCAGCTCCATTCATAACCAGATCATAGTGTAAACCTCGCACCTAATTTACAATTTTTGAGAAGTTTAGTATTTCAGTTATGTGATTTTCAATTCAGATTAAACTTTAATTCGATTATGAAAAATTTGAATGAATTAAATTAAAAACTACCTTAGTAGGTTCCGTCAAGAGATAGTCAACATATTCAGGATGAGGTTGAGTAAATGGATGATGCATAGATTCAAGACATCCATCTTCACTACTATTAAATAAGGGAAAGTCTAAGACCCAAAGAAATTCAAAACCTGGAGTTCTTATAAAGTGACCGTTTGCTTCCAAAATATTCGTGAATTCAACTCGTAATCTTCCAGTCACCCGTTGCTATACAAATTAAAAAAAACTTCAATTAATATATACAAATATTTATTAAGATCAAAATTTAAATGAATTATGCTTACAGCATCTGTTTTGTCTCCATAAGCCAAAAAGAGAACGTCTCCTTCTTTGAGCTGAAGTTTTTCTAAAATTCTCTTTGCTGCATTTTCAGAAATTGTTTTACTTAGTTTTGAGGAGATAGAATCACTACATACTTTCATCTGCAGTAGTTTCATTTTCTTAAAATACATTCTGGACATTCCTGCCAGTTGGTTTTGAACTGATTTGGAAAGACTTTCCTGATTATGAAAAGAAGATTTGTCAGTCTATTAAGTATATTAAATCTATTAGCTTTGAATAAAATTATCTTTTTTAACAAAATACTCACACTGCATCCTGGAAAAACTACAGCATAAGCACCGAAGGTTTCATTTTCCTGGGATAATTCAGTTCCAAAAATTTCACTCAAATTTTGCAGCTAAAGATAAAATTAAAATTAATCACATTTGAAATTTCAAATCGATCTCAATAAAAAAAATATATTGCATTTCTATATTATAAAAATCATCGTACTTGGTACGGAATTCTTAAATCTGGAGCGTCCGTTCCATATTTTTCCATAACTTGATCATAAGTAAAACGAGCGAAAGGAATTTTCACAGGACTGAAGTCTTCTGGCCAACAATAGACTACTAATTCTTCTATTAATTCTAATATCCTTTCTCGATCCGTAAACGACATTTCCACGTCTAGCTAAAAAAGAAAATATATTATTTTGAAATTGAAGTACGATGTTAACTTTATTTAGAAAATTTTAAAATTATTTTCATGTATAAATTTACTTGAGTAAATTCGGGTTGCCTATCATTTCTGGATCCCTCGTCTCTGTAACAACGCGCGATTTGAAAATATCTATCGAATCCACCAATCATGAGCAATTGTTTAAATTGTTGAGGACTTTGCACTAGAGAATAGAATTTTCCTTGGAATCTTGTTGGTACAACAAACTCCTGAGCTCCCTATAATTATTTAATAAAGAAAATTAGATTTAACAAGTTATTTAAATAATTATAGGCAAAATTATTTTTATAATTATGCTTTGCTAACCCCTGGAGTTCTCTTGAAAAGAGTTGGAGTTTCGATATCAACGAAACCACACTGATGGGTTAAATACTCTCTCATTTTCGAAATAACTTCCGATCTCAGTCTTAAATTTCTCTGCAATTCTGGAAATCTGAAAGCTAGATATCTGTATTGCATTTGCAGTTGTTCCTTCGCCTTGTTAAATTTTCTCAGAGAAAATGGAAGTTGTGCTTTCGCAGAACTTAAAACTTCTAGTGATTCTATTATCACTTCAATCTTTCCAGTTGCCATTGACTTATTTTCTTGACCAGTCGGTCTTTCAACAACTTTTCCAGTTGCTCTTAAAACACTTTCGAAGGTCTGATCCTTCATAATTTTCGATAAATCTTCTTGCTACAATATATAACTTAAAATATAGATATATTTTTGTGGCAAAATTTCTTTTATTATCAATGAGAGATTTTAAAAAATGATAGTTTAACGAACTGAAATATTTACATTTTCTCCAATAATTAACTGAGTCGATCCATAACCATCACGTAAAATTATGAATTTTCCTAGCCTCTGGAACTCCAGCCATCCACAAAGTTCAACTTTTTCTCCTACATTTTCAATTCTGAGTTCTCCGCACGTATGAGTTCTTTTCGAAAATTTGTTAACCGGTACGCTACTTACTAAATGAGGAACTTCCTGACTCGCTAAATCGTGACTGTGAAACTTTGATGTGGAAAGACATAGTTGTCTTTTAATCTAATTTGAGAAGAAATCAGAGATTTATTAATGTTATAAAAACATTGCATTTAGCAATATGAGATTTTGTTCGAAAAAATTATGTTACAAGTGGAAGATAAGTTTAAGTGTTGGAGCCAAGTTCTATTAAAAAATGTAAAAAACATATGAAACATATAAAATGAAAATATTCAATTTTGCAGTTAGATTTTGAATTCCTCGTTTCATGCAAAAAGTATCGAAATTAAATATTTTTTCGCTCTGTATACAGTCTTATATTTGAAAACAGATTAGCGCTACAGAGGGAAAAAATATTTATCTATAATTTTCGTTCAGTAAAATGGAGAATGGAAATTTGAGTTTAACACTTGGATCTAACAATTAAATTTTAAAATATTATCAAAAATTCATGAAAAACTTACCTTTAAAGTCGGAATTGTTCTTATATTACGGAGATAATGAATTATTTTAAAATATTTTGCACTTTGTTGACATAACCTCTGAATTACATTATTCTTAGAAAACATTTTTATGTGGTTTATAAGATTCTCAAAGGTTATAAGGTTGTCAAAGAACGTGTCCAAAAAATCACATGCAAATTACAATAATTTTCAACAATTGTTAATATGTAATAGCAACATGAATTACAGATTATTTAGCAATTTCCACAATTTCCAAATTCACTCCAGGGGACAACACAACTCCACTCTCTCCTCTCTCTGCAGCACTCCACGAAAATATTTTCAATAATGCACATTTACGATTTTTATTTGTTTAAACATTTTTAACATTTAAAAAATTTTTTTAACATGTATAATTTACTTATTTATTAAATACGCATTCACCAATTTTTCAATTTTAAACACTTATGTACGATTATAACAGTACATAAGATTAAAGATAGCATTTTCACATTTATTCGATACCAAATAACAGGCGATTGTATTAGGAGCACATGATAAGCGAAGAGGTATTCGTTGCTCCTAATACAAAAATACAAATTTAAATTTCGCGCCAAAAACGACCAATCAGGCGAGAGTTACCTCCTCGCGCATCATGTACTCCTAATACCAGGAGCAATGTATTCGACTCCATTCTCGGCCATTCTATGGCAGAGCTGAATGCAAAGACCAGACGATTGTATTAGGAGCACATGAGGCGCGAAGAGGTATTCGCTGCTCCCAATACAATTTTAAATTTCGCGCCAAAAAAGACCAATCAGGCGAGAGTTACCTCCTCGCGAATCATGTACTCCTGATACCAGGAGCAATGTATTCGATTCCATTCTCGGCCATCCAATGGCAGGGCTGAAATGCAAATACCAGGCGATCATACTAGGAGCACATGATGCATGAAGAGGTATTTTTCATTTATATTACAAAAGGCAAATTCAAATTTCGCGCCGAAAACAACCAATCAGATACCGAGCCAAGAGTGGATACCTCCTCGCAGTTTATGTTCTCCTGATACCAGGAGCCGTATATTCTCGTTTATTCGAGACCGAAATGCATGTAAAATGAATTGTATCAGGAGAATAATTCACAAAAAGCTCTTCATTTATAACCCTACCTGCTTTATTTCCGACAGTATTTGGCAATAAAAAAGGCACAAATAGCATCAAATATATCATAATTTTTATAAAATAAGTACCGAATATCTTAGGTAATTCTAAAATTCAAACCGCGTTGGTTTATTCGGCTTATTTCGCTTATTTACTAAGTTTGTTTCAAAGCGAAATTTAGGTTATCTAAATCTCAGTTGTCAAAATCTTCAAAATGGTAAGGTGTACCACCTGGTACTGTATCAAGTATATAAATAAATAAATGGTACATAAAATCAGTTGTTTATTAAGGTAAATAATTAAAACTAAGTTTGTTTTTTTTTTAGTTGCCGCTTTCGTTATTGAGAACGGCTCAAAATCATCCCATGGTATGTTTCGAATCTCTAAAAATCAAAGTTTCGTTTCTACAACGTTTGTTTAATTTATTTTATTTTTGGTGTTTTATTAATTTTATTCAAATTCGTTTATTTTCAGCTTGTAGAATTAAAAAACGGCGAAACTTATAATGGACACTTGGTTAGCTGTGATAACTGGATGAACATCAATCTTAGGGAAGTTATTTGCACATCGAGGGTGAGTTTCATAAATTACTCCAAATTATTTCAATCAAATAGCTTCATTGATAATTTTTGATAAAAAGTGTGTTATTCATATTAATGTTGATTTCGGGATTTAAAAAAATCAAAAACACAAACTTTATTTGGAAAATATATTTGTATATCCACTTTAAAATATTGATCAATTATTGGAAATGTACAAAGTTTGATTCTTTTAATTTCTATCAGGATGGAGACAAATTTTGGAGGATGCCCGAATGTTACATTCGAGGTAGCACAATCAAGTATCTCCGGATCCCCGATGAAGTCATCGATATGGTTAAAGAAGACGTCCAAATGAAGAACAGAGGACGAGGAGACATGAAAGGAGGCCGAGGTGGTCCAAATCAAAGAAGAGGTCCTAGAGGTATACAAAATTTCCTTTTCATATCCACAAAATTTATATAAAAGTGAATTAAGGTATATTGTTTGAATTAAATTTTTCTTACTGTTCAATTCCATGAAATGCTTTCAATAACTCGTTAAAGATTATTTGATTTAGCCCATATATCCGTTTACTTTATGTATTATGTAGGGGGCACATCAAATGGTTTTTACAGAGTTGATATTAATATTGTTTTTAAATGTAACTTCAAGTATAACAGATATTTAATACATGAAATTTGATTTTTTGTGTAGGTACGTTTGGAGGCAGAGGTAGTAGGGCACCACCTCTCGGTCGAGGAGTTAGTTCAGGCGGAGGCGGAGGAAACAAGCAGAATAAACTCAAATGAATTTACTTTAGTTCTTTTTTTCTTTCATTTTCTACATATTTTATAAATATATTCCTAAAAATTGATTCTGTTGATCAAGAAGTTGTTACAGAAATAAATACAAATACAGTTTGAATTCTAGAAAAAGTATTTACTTAATTCTCAATATCTATACATATTGACACTAAAAGTTGTGCTTTTGTTTTATTTTATTTTACACATTAATACTTATTGAATAGTCCTTGTAATAAGAATTTAATATATTTGACGTTGTAGTCCCATTTCTGATGTGCACATCATACATATTTGAAATTAATCAAATTAAGTCGACCGCAAATTATAAAATAATTCTACATA
>CAJFCO010000046.1:1504675-1571801 GCA_904066015.1 Synergus gifuensis | reverse complement strand
ACAAGCACTTAACCATCATATCCCATTAAATGGGTTTGACTCTCATGTTGTGGATTTAGATATGTAGAATTATTTTATAATATTTATAATATTTATCGTCCTTCAACTGAAAACAAAAAAGATAATTATTAGAAATACAGATTAAAAATCAATTTTGAATTAAAATTATATTTTCCAGAATTCAGCAACAAATTATTATTATGAAAAGTAAACTTACTGTAGGAGGCAAGATCTATTTCATCAGGTAATTCGGTAATATTGACGTCGAATCTCTCTTGAACATCATTCAAGATTTTCGCATCACTTTCATCGCTTACGAGCGTGATTGCCAATCCCTGAAACAAATAATTATGTTAATTACACCTTGAAAAGAATATTTACTTCCAAAGTTCATCAGCGATATTTTATTTTTTAAAAATACAAAAAGTATTGTAAGGTAAAAGCAGATTTAAAATATTGAGAATCCATCAGTAGTGGGTAGTGGTAAAATTGAGTGTCATCATACTTGGCTAAGATAAGAGATACATCATTTGGAATTCTCAATCTTGTTCAATTAGAAAAAAAAATGATCACCACAAAATAAGAAAATTTCTCGCTATATCAGTTTCATATATGAAATTTAATATTCATTTTATATTTACCTTTGTTCCAAAACGTCCAGCTCTCGCTACTCTGTGCAAATACGTGTCAGAATCTTCTGGCATATCATAGTTGAATACAATATTAACTCTTTCAATGTCCATTCCACGTCCAAACAAATTCGTGGCTACTAGAATTCTCTGAAAGACAAATAAGAAAACCAATTAATTTTCAATTCGTTTCTAAAATTTCCAACATAAATTCAAAATGAATTTTAAAAAATTTAGTCTAAATAAAACAATTACCTTTTGGAAGTCTTTGAATTGTTGATACCGTGACAATCTTTCTTCTTGTGTCATTCCTCTGTGAATTCCAATGGCTGGGAAATTTTGGTCGGTCAAAAGTGTCGCGAGAGCCATACATCTTTGTACAGATTTCACAAAGATCACAACCTGGTTGAATTCCAATACGTCAAGAAGTTCAAACAACTTTTTGTTCTTCTCGTTTTCCTTTAGTTTGACGTAATGTTGCTGCAAACCGTGCAGCGTAAGTTTTGCTTCATCGTCGACGTAGACTTCCATAGGCTGCACAGACAAATATTTTTGGTAAGACAACCTACTCTAGCCTAACTATTTAATTTTCCCCGCATCCTTAATTTCAAACTTTATCAAAAAGGAAATTAAAAGCTAGAGAAATTTTAAATAGTTTAGAAGAAAATTTTTAGAAAATAATGTTCTTTTTATAAAAAAAGTCACTCAAAATTGAAATTAGTGTTGCAGTCAATGAATTAAAAAAATAAATAAAAAAAAGTATAACAGAATGGCCATGAGAGAACTTCAAAAATTAAAAAAAAAAAAAAACTATGTGTATGTGTAGGACTAGAATAGTTAAAAAGAGAATAAAACTTCTGCATAATCTCAAAAATAAATAATTATTTATCGAAATGATCTAAAACTGTAGGCCATTCTATAAATATATAAAAAATAATACATAATTGCGTAATAAATTATATCTACATTAAAAAATAAAATTCTCTGATTCGACCCCATGATCCTAGAAATCGGTCTCTTTAATCTAAGACAAGACTAGGTAAAAGGTATTCGTCGTTGATTGGGTTAGTCTAACTTTTTACATACGGTTCGGCGAATCCCACCTCTCGGTAGTGCCAACACTCGGTAATGTAAACTGTCTGCAGTCACCCTGACAGAATAAAGGCGGCGCACCCAGGAAACGCTCTGCCACTCCACAGACCTCTCCATGGACACATTCCTCTCATCGAAGACTTGTAAATCGATCGTGTTCACCGAAATCTCGACTATGATTGATTCAATTTTCGAGGCTTTACTAATCTCAAAGATATATACCACAACAGCTTCTCTAATTAAGATTTCTCCTTACACCTAATCGTGGTCAAAACGTAAAGCACTTTCACTCATGTTGGGATCCACCCAGATCCATTAAATCTCCTTTCCCTTTCGTTAAAATTTTTAGATATTGCATTATTTATGGTTGAATTTATCACGTGGTATATTTATCTAGCCTCGGATTTATCGACGTATCTAACTCCCTATCTAATATCGCGGCCCCAGAATCCTCTTGCATCTTCTTTCTTGAGTTCTTCTTTCTTCTTTTCTTGATGTCTTCTTAGCCCCCTCCCACCGATTTAGATTTCATTTTCAACCCAGAAACTTCCCACCCTTGTTCCAGCGCGTTTACGATTCATTTTACAAATTTCATTACAAGTGTTGCTGTTTTTCTGAAGTATGTGATCTTATGACTTTTTTAAAAATATTAACATTTGGTTGTATTATTTCGCCCCTTCTTTTGCTTTTAAGGAAACTATACTAGATGGTATTTTTGTGGAGTGGTGCACTTTTAGAGGTAGAGATCATTCAGAATCATAAGGAAGGTCATCCATTGGAAATCGAACGTTTTCGTCCGGGAGATGAGGAATCAAGGTAAAGGATTTTGGTAAATTTTTGGAGACTTGCAGATTTTCCCCAAAATACATTTGATTCATTGATTTCAAGAAACCCATTTCCGCTTTTTCGAAGTGGTTAACTAGCCTAACCCGCGGGTGCGCCTTGATAAGAGATTTCAGAGCTCTGTCCTGGGACCAAGTAGGGGCGAACGGAGATCGAAGAGAACAGGAAGATTGGCTAATTACATCTTGCATGAATTTCTTGCAGACTGGTCGTATCTCCTTTGACAATGTGGCGCTGAACATCATAACTTGTTTGCCATGTGGTGTGCTTCTGAATATTTCTTGTACGTCTCTTCTCATATCTGCAATGAAAAAAAGAAAAGGTGCCCTTAGAATAGCGTACTTTCAAATTATAATTAAGGCAAAAGTAGAAATTAGCCGGTATTATAAGTCTTTAATTACTGAGGGTCCATCAGTAGTGGGTAGTGGTAAAATTGAGTGTCATCATACTTGGCTAAGATAAGATATACATCATTTGGAATCCTCAATCCTCTGGATTTAAAACAGGATGCTCTAAATAATTAAGATAAAATAAATCAACATACCCAGTAATTCCAACATTTTGTCGCACTCATCCAGAATAAAGTGCTTTAGGTGCTTTAAGTTGAGTTTCTTGTTGCGAACAAGCGCCAAAATACGACCTGGGGTGCCGACCACGATGTGTGGACATGTGTTTTTCAAAACTTCTTCATCTTTCTGGATTGGTAGACCACCAAAAAATACGCCAACCTGGAAATGAAAACAACTTCATTAATATTCATTAATATTAAAGTTATACACAACTCGAGATCATTAAGTAATTATAATTAATCTTCTATTAATTGATTAAATAAAGATTCTTACCTTAACGGTGGGCATGTATTTGCTGAACCTCTCATACTCTTTGCTAATTTGGAATGCGAGTTCTCGCGTATGGCACATCACAAGAACATAGACTTGGTTTTCGGTGAGTTCTAATTGTTGAAGAGTTGCGAGGACAAAGACGGCAGTTTTTCCCATACCGGATTTTGCTTGGCAAAGAATATCCATGCCAAGAACTGCCTGTGGTATGCATTCGTGTTGAACTGTAATTAAAAGAGAGAAAATTTGATTAATTTGTGATTCGGAAGATTCAAAATTAAAAAATATACTTTAAATTCAATATCAGAACAGATCGAATTCAGTCACAGTAATTCTGATGTCCCTATCTGTTAATGTCATCATTTAAAAATAATATAAAATATTAATTACATTTTATATAATATAGAAAATTAATTTTTAAGTATATTATTACCTTCAGATGGATGTTCAAAACCACAGTCGACGATGGCTCGCAGGATTTCCGGCTTAAGAAGGAAGTCTCTGAATCCACTACTGTGAATGGATACGTAGGTACCTTTAACTTCCTTCTTTGCAGGAGCATCCCCACTTCCATCAACTACCTGTTCATTCTGTTCCTCGTCCTCGTAATCTAAAAGATCGTCGTTGTCTGCCATTTCGAAGGTTTTTGGAAGTTTTCAAGGAGAGGAAATATCTGTAATAAAATAAAAATTTTTGATAATGATAAAAAAAACCGTCTAGACGGACGTTTAGACACATCATATTCAAAAATTATTTTTGATAACATAAGGCAAGAATAAAATGCTCCAAAAGGATTTTAATAACATAATATAATAGTATCCAAGATATTATAAAAATCAAAAGCAAGAAAATTAAAGAAAAAAAATATATCTCATATATCTACTCTCGAGGGAGTTCTCGCAACAAATCTTTTACCACATGTGCCACATATGCTAATTCCCTCTCTACAGAATACAACGAGCCGCCATTTTGAGTGCGAGTTTTTAATTTCGTCAATCACGTAATTCCCTTATCAGTAAAAATCAACCTAGCAACCGATTAAACATCTCCTTCCCCGTTTCTAATTCCCAAAACCAAAAAGTCCTTAAAATATCTTTAAATGATATAAAAAACAACCCGGCTTGGAAATCCCGGAACTCGGGAAAATAAACGACCACGATGCAGCCGCCATTTTTATTAAAAATGAAAATCGATGGAAACAAAAAAAAAAAAAGTAATATTACGCAACCACAGCTACTGATTTTAACTACTTCTTGTACATAAAATTAAAGGCATTATCCTTATTTATCAATTTTCACTAAAAAAAATACGATTATTTAGAAAAATGAATCTAAAAATGCGGTTTCAAGATCAGGATACAACACATTGCAAAAACATCAATGAGCATTTAAATGTGTATCAAATATGCGAGTAAGGAAAAAAAAATAGTATGAATTTTACGTTTTCCGAGAAAGGGAGAAAAGATTTCAGACAATTGTGGAAAAAGATTGCTAATTTTAGAGAGGATAAAAACGGATTTCACTTACCAAAAGGCTGGCTGAAGAGACGCTTTAAGTTGCACAATACGCCTTTATAGAAATGCACTTTATGAGTTTAAACCTTTAAAGAATTACTCTAAAAAGGAAAGTTGTGCAAAGTTATATACTGACCACAGAAAAGATGCTGAACAACTGAACACAACTGAACGAATACAAATTGCAAATTTAATAGACAAAGGATTAATGGAAAAAGACGCTTTAGGCTGTGCCTGTGGTCAGAATGAATGACAATGAACAAGACAAGGAAGACAAGAAGCGGTAGAAGGAGGGGGTAATGATCCAATATGGCGCCCTTGTGTTTCTGCGCATGCGTCACTATTTAAAACGCTAAAATACTATTTTCTGCTATTTTAATTATTATTAATAATAAATAATATTCAAATATGATTTACCTATCATTTATAAATTATATTTAAATAAGATTTATCATTACATATGGTACTTTTTAGCATTTTAAATTGTGGCGCGACCGACGCGTGCGCAGTAGCTAAAAAAATTTAATTTGAATTATTAACTATAAATCACATTTAAATACGGTTTATAAATTATAAAAAAAATCACTTGAATATGATTTATTAATAATAATAATAAAAATAGTATATTTTAGCATTTCAAATAGTGGTATGAATGTAAAACACGACCAATTAACTAATTAATCGACTCACGATGAGCGTACAAAGAGAAGAGCGCCATTTTTGGTCCACGTATTTGCCTCAGAGATCTCAGAGAGGGGGAAAATAATCAATGAATAGGTTCTGTCGAGGGTTCTATAAATGCAAACTCTACTCAATAAATGAAAAACGATACACCAACGCCATTTGCAGACAAATTTAAGTACTTTTTAAAAAGACACGGCAAAATTTAAATTTAAAACCCCTGGAACGATTTGCAGCGTTCCAAAAACGTTTCTAATATCGTGTACCACTGGGGTGAAGTCGAAGTTAACTTTACACAAGAATGAATAAATTATCTTTCAAAACGAATATATTTTTAAATGTATCTAATTCCGCAAAAGTAAAATTTTCCAAAATTCATGATAAATATTATTAGACTTAAAATATAAACTTGGATGGCTAGGTACTGATTCCTAAGACATAATAATTATTAAACTCTTTACCCTTTTCGACTCTTTTTTTATTCCTGTAACCCTAGCACGATATAAAGAACGATAATTTACACTTGGAATTGCTTGTAACAACGAAGTATGGCCAGCCCGTAACGTTGAACAGGGCAACGGTATTTGGTGAAGGGTCGATGTATATGACAATTCTCTTTACATATCTCCTCTTAAATTAGCTTTCATTTATTTTATTTACTTCTTTTATTTTGATATCAATTGCACGTCGCAGTACTGCGAATCGCACTGTAAACAATTGACGAAAATTGAGGCGTCGCAGACTCTGGAACTGCTTACGTCGTCAGAGGAAGAAGAACTCTTAGGAGACTTCTTTGGAACTCACTAGCCATGTCGTTCGATTAGACTCAAACGCAATATTATAATTTTTCACATACTTCTGACGTCCCTCTTCAATCCAAGAAATGGAATCTAAATTATAGGTTTTTTCCTTTTAAATCGGGCAGCTTTGAAAAGACTGTCTATCCAGAGGTCGGAATCAATTGGTTCTCTTCTTAATTTCCATTTTTAGGTTGAAGGGGAACACAGAGACAGCCAAGCTCACTCCATTGAGATCAATCCAAAGTCGTTGGACAAAGTCTAAGTACTAATAAAGATACGTCTCTCGCCTCCAGCTCACTTTCGACTTTTGAGTTAAGAATTTTTTGGCAATTGCAATAAGAGTCCGAGGACGAACAAAATTAGACTCGAAAGAAAACTAAACGGCTCCATATTCTTCACTGGACGGAGATTCGTCACTGGGTGGAGGTTTTGGAGGTCTCGGAGGTCTTGGAGGTCTGTGGTGATGTAAAGTTGGTGCAGGTCTTCTCGGAGGAGGTGGAGGATGAGCTCCGTAGGAAGTGTCATCTCCTTCCTCGCTACTTGGCGACGGAGATGGTGCTCTGTCTTCCTGTTCTTGCAAAAGTTGTCGAAATTCTTGTATCGATTCATTGAGTGACCAGAGTTGAGAGAGAAGCGATAAATCCAATTGTCGAAGGCCAAACTGAAAAAAGAAAAATTAAAGGATTAGTTATCATTTGTCTCGGACTGCAGTCGTAAAATATTTGCATATTTTTCCATTCATTATCACAGAAATTTTTCTTATCCGAGTCTTCAACATTAAAGCATGCTTAGTCAATTTCTATCTTTTATGGCCAAATAAAGATTGGAAAGAGTCGGTTAAGTTATCAGCAGGCAAATGGCTGTTATCTAAAATTTCTCAGAGTGAGTAATTTTCCAGGTTTTATCTCATTAACTATATTAAAAGTACGCATTTCTGGAATTATCGTATTTTACTAGTCTACCTTTGAGAGATTTATTACTCATCGAAATTAGAGAAAAAAAACTCTTTTCGATGGTGAATTAGTCAGTGAGAATACGTTTACTAATATAAATTTACTATATAGTCGTTCAAGAGAACCTCACTTATTATTTTTTTTTTTACTTTTTAAAGTCAACTTGTAGTTCTACTTCTGCCACAACGACTGATACTAATTCTTCATCTGGAGAACATACATAATGTTTTGAACATGCATCTTTCAGAATGCAACTGGAGCGCGTCACGATGAAAGGCTTACTCTCTGACTCTCTGTTGATTTCAAAGTCAGGCGAATAATATAATAGACCAATAGGTAACCCAGACATGAACAGACAAGACTACCACAGCCGCTCCCACGCTGCATTCCCTCAGGCGTGACCCTTCGGTTCGTGCCACTATCTCCCTCTTTTTCTCTGTTTTTCAGTACCTCTTCCTTTTCTATCCCGTTCTTCTTTAGTTCTTTACTCTTTAGTCTTTGTACCTTCCCGGTACACCTTCGCGATTCCACCATACCGTCAACTCTTTCACCTCACTCTCTCTTTCTCTCTCTTCGACTCATTCTAATTCTCATTTTACGCTTGCTTCGTTCCCTCTTCATGCATTCCCACGATCAACACGGACCAGCTTGGAAATGCTAGCTAGGTGGTTGCATTATTTTAGTCGTAAATCACAAGTTGGTGTTCTGTTCTACCTTGGCGATACCAGCAAAACCAAGCAAAAGTGAACGTTTCGCCAGAAAGGCGAGGAGCCATGACGCACTCGTCAATCAGAAACAAGAAACCCTTCTAGTCCAGAGAGCAATTTTCAGTCCGATAACGTAATAGGAATCTAATAGAATTCTAATCGCGAAAGGAAGTCGGAAGAGGAAACCGTAAAGATCTTCGATGTTAATCTTGCCAGGAGATGCTGTACACTGATGTCCAGTTTACGTAACTCTTAGGCAAGTCTTGCGCAACTAGGTTCTCTAATCAGGTGGTTGCAAGTCGTAAATGCACTCGAATTTCTCTTGAACGCAGTGGAAAACTTCGTTAAACCTGAATTCGAATTTTCCATATCTCAGACGAAGAATCTGTAAAAATAGGAATTAATTAGGAACTGAAATTCAGCAGAGATAGTACTTTCATGATGCTCACTCGCACAAATTAAGCTTCAATAATGTAAGTAGACCACGAATTGAAAAAGTGTGTCTGAATCAAGGATACGCGTGTCTAGAATAACAAAGCTGTTTTGCCAGCAATTCTGTACATGTGTTTCGTACTTTTACGACACTGATGCATAATATCCAGCAGGAAGTCCATTAATCCATTTCTAATCTAGATAGATTACGTATTCAAACAAGTATTTACAGATTCCTTTTATTTGAAAGCAAAAGACCGGTAGCTTAATTTTTCAACCTTGGTTTAGAATCGAGGCCTTAAAAATTTGGAATTCACAAGCATCCACTTGAACCATTTTTTTTCTGTACAATTAAATTTAGCTTGCTCTTTTGCTTGATGGCAAATATTCTCAGCAGAAAGTGGCAACGTTCCTGTTTTCGTTTTTTTTCTTTTATTAGGCTTGGTAACCTGAGAACTAACGATTCGTGAATGCAGGATTGCAGGTAGGTATGTCGCACAGGTTTTTTGCGACATTCGAGTTAGGTTCTCCAGTTTCTCCGCGAGCAATGATCTTTACTGGCACTTAGAATGGAAAGTTTCATCGAGAGTGGAGTCGCGTCTTTACCATTTTATATAGTACCAAATCGCCTTATTTTCCTTGTTCGTCCTCTTAAAGTGCGATCCCCTTTTCTCAAGTCTTCCGCATCCGCTTTTCACGACTCGTCGATCCGTTACCTTCAATAGACACGTGGGTCGTGGGCTAACCACTAGATCGATGAATATTTATCTCACAATGAAACCGGAGAATAGACGATGAAATATGTGTTTCAAGTAACAACATACAGTCATTTCCACATTTTTATTTTGAAACCTTCATGAGACAATAATCGTTTGTTGTAATAGAAAAGTAAATTAGTTGCTACTATTTATGTTTGAAAATAGATCTTTTTTCATAAATTGCAATACTTCTGAAATGCTTTTTTGAACTCTATTATCTAAGACAAAATTAATTTTCTATTATAAAAATACAAGGCCTGAAAATGAAAACAAAACGTTGTGAAATAAGAAAGCCTTAAGATTTGAAAGGTTTCTAATTACAAATAGGGATTGGAACTTTGAAAGACTTCAGATTGAAATAAGAGGTATCAAAATTTTGGAGTCAAATTAAAAGAATAGTTTGAAAGCGTTAAAATTAGAAACAGTACAATTCGAACTAAGACCAACTGAAAATACAACATAACTAAAAAAAAATCTAAGAACGACTCCGGTTTCAGCTAAATTTAAAAAATAATTTGTCACCATTTCTCTTCTGAGGATGGCCAACTGGGTGTCAAGAGTGGTGAGTTGTCTCGCAGGTGGCGAGGGTCTTGAGCCGGATTGGGTTACATTCGTCGGTGTTTTTGCGCTCCTCTGAGTCTTACTCGATGATCTCGTCGGAGGTGGAGGTGGTTCACCTGATTCTCCCCTTCCACTGTTAAGGTTGAATCCACTGAGGCTCCGTGGAAGAGGCGGCAATCCTTGCAAGGAAGACATCGCTATCCTCTCGAGTATACTGCAACAAAAATATCGAGGCTGTATGAAGATACCGTTATAATACGAGGTGGTCGGTTTATTCGTTCGAATTGATTGCTCCTTCTCGGAAAGAAAAACGATCGAAACCGTGACTCATCATGCTTAGCAAAGTATCTCGATTTGCGACTATTTTGGTCTTATCATCACCGATTTCCGGCTGTGGTTTAGAAAAATCTAAAGAAAGTTTTTTTTGTAAATAAAAGCGGATGGAAATCGATCATTTGGTTTCCTCTGACCGATAAATATGATAATTGTATTATAATTTATGTATGTGCTTGTTACGTTGACATTGGCACACTTCCTAATGCACTCTCAGTACGAAATGCATGTTATAAGTTGTCAGTGGAATATAAATTTAAAAGGAAGTTGGAAAAAATGGAGTAAAATTACTTCAAGTTTATTTTTGTCTTTTGAAAGCAGAGGAAGTCTGTAAGCTTAGTTTTCGACCTTGGTTATACATAATTTGGTTTCAGAAAAATATGGGATTATGAATATTGATGATTCTTGGTAATCGTCGTGCCTGTACAATTTTATTATAATGAATAAATTTGATTTATAAAAATTACGAGTCTATTATTAAAAATGTTTACGTAAGAAGTAAGTGTTACTCAAGTATATACAAGAAAATGATAAAAAAATAGAAAGACTTCTCATGACTAGTAAGTGAGTGAATTTTTTGTGACCCTTTTACAAAAGGTTAAAGCAGTTAGTGTTGGCTTATAGAGAGAAGTATTAAAATTTATGTGGCTGAAGTACAGAGCGTTCAAATCAACTGACATTTATTCTATTGTTCCTGCAGTTAAATTAAAACTGTTTTTAGATACCAATCTTTCAACCGTATTAATTAAAAATGAATTGGTTAATAATTTATTTTTGATCCCCGCAAAAATCTAGAAACAGAGCCCCAATTTTTACTGACCCAATCGTTCCAACCCAATGTTTACATCCCACAATCATGACCTAGTAGAATCTAGTTCAATGCAAATCCCAATCATAATTCATCCTCTCCCTATGCGAAAGTTGCCTCAAACTTCCTATCCCAAGTCGAAAATTCACCATCGCCCTCTGACCATCGTGAACTCACGTCACGTCCTTCAAATCGCCGCTCTCCTTTGTCGCATGGCGAAAGTCGTTTTACTCCTAAGAGTAACCGGCGAGTTTTACAATCTACGCTCTACTCTCTCAGTCTCTACCTGGAAAAATCGAGGTCACCGAACTCCACCTCGTCCTCGAGGTGGGCGAATCCGTTGACACGATCGCTGGCCTCATCACCAGAAAGGGTGATTTGCGTCGACGAGTAACGGACCCCAGCTTCAAGCCAGTCCTGGTGATAAATATTATCCCCGTCTTCATTAAAAACAACAGCTTTCCTTTCCGGTTCATCAACAACCACCACCGTTGCTCCGTCATCACTTAAAATACTTTTATTCTCATTACCGGTTCCATCGTTCGTCATCGTACCATTCGACGATGAAGAGTCAAACCTCTGCCTTGGCTTCAAAGGTGGCGTGGTTCGACCTGCAACCCTCGCTTCTTCACTAATTTTCAACTTCCTAGCCTTAGACTCTCTTCTTTCTTCATTTTGAACAATATTGTTCCTTGCGGGAACAGGTGGTCTCAGGTTTTTTCGCTCCTGAGGTTTGGGACCTTTAAAAAGATTCAAATTTTCAGCCTCGAGACGTTGGGGTCCATCAATCTCGTCCTTGTATTTACTTTTAGAACGTTCCCTAGCCTCGAAGCTCATTTTTTGGGAACGAAGTCGAGGTCTCTTAGGATCAAGGTTGATGTCTCCCAATCTGATTTCTTTAGCATCTTGTCCATGTTTTTCGAGGTTTTTGAGACGACACTCCTCTACTAATTCGTAAATTTCATTCTCCAAAAGACTCTCAACACTTGGTCTCCGACTTTGACGTGGGGTTTCTGTATTTTCTTCAGGATAAATCTCGTTAACTTCTGAATCTTGAGTTCTGGAATCAGATCTCGTTAGGGCTTTAGGTTCTTTCTGCACTTTTGGTTCTTTTTCAAAATGTGATTCTCTCTCAATTTTCGGTTCTTCTTCGGTATTCAATTTCGCCACCTGGCTTCTAGAATCAGATCTTGTTGGGGGTTTTGACTCCTTATCGAGATTCGGTGGTTTCTTCACCTGGATTTTGGAATCAGATTTCATCAGGACTTTTGGTTCTCTCTCAAAGTTTGATTCTCTCTCGATCTTCGGTAACTTTGTATTCAAATTCGCAATCTGACTTGTGGAATCAGACCTGGCAACCGGTTTTGATACTCTCTCAATTTTTGGTTCCTCAATTTTCTCTTTTTCTTCATTTTCCTCATTTTCTCCAACTCTTTCCTTTTCCTCCTCCTTCGCCCGATCCTCCCCAACTTCCTTGCTAGATTCGTAAACAATAGTCCTTCCCGTAGTTTTGGTCGCAACCTCTTGTTCTCCAGACCTCCAGGGTTTGGTATTCGGAGGTGGAGGTGCTTGCCTCGTGGGGCACGGGGGCCTGGGGGACCTCTTCAAGGCTTCAGCAACAACCTGTCTGCTCGGCCTTGGAGGCACTGGAGGAGGATGTGGTCTCTGAGAGGCTGCGAGCTGCATTCCGCGGCACTCATCAACAAATCCGAAGTCACTATTTGAAAGCGCAAAGCTGAAGCTGAACACGTTTCTCGTTTTTCACGACTCGCTGCTTCTGGCCTCGTCGATCGCTGCTGAAAACTGAGGAACATAACGATATAACAAAAGAAAGCTTAGTAGAACTTCACATAACACAGGATAACAGAACACTGATGAGTCTCCATTCCAAAATTGTTATCTGAATTGATAAGATACGTCATGGGTCATTATCATGATATTGGAATCTCCTGATGTTTTTATTGATCGGGAAAACCAAGATTCGTCACTAACACCAAGCTGTTGCACTCTAGACTCAAGTTGGTTCAAGAGAACGGGCGAGTTCTTGAGTGTTTATGGAAACTATCATTTGGAGAATGGAAGGATAATTTCAAGATTTCCTTTTTAGCTCTGGTTTTCTGGTTTCTTTCTCGAAATCTGTTTGGAAAGGGTTTATCTCTCCTAGAGTTTTGGGATATTTACGGTATATTTTTTTGTCGGTATTTAAAGCCGAGCGCGTTTATCGGTCTATCTCTCTCATTCTCGGTGGAGAGACCGACTTGAACTGACTCTGTGAACCCGCAAACATCCTTCGCGTTCGAGAGACCACGTGACTGCCGAGCTCGCGTTCTCTGGCATCAGGTAGTCGCCACGGAGTGTGTTTCTCATTCCGAGAGAGATGCCTGTGTAGGTGTGGGTGTAGGTGTGCATCAGAGTCAGCAGTATCGTCGTAGTATCGCGTGAGAGAGTAAACCCGATGAAGAAGGGGACGGGTCCCATTAGGTATCCTGCCTTCTCCGCATGCTGGTTTTACGTTCACCAGTATCGTGTCATGTTTAAATTGAACCCTGCTTCCAAACTCTTTTACAATTTCATTTTAATTCCAGTCCATCAATGTTCCTCCTTCCTCATTCTCGAGATTCAGCGTTTTAATTAAACTGCCTAATCCCAATCCCTATGACGTAACAAATAAAGGAAGAATAAATACAAACAGTTTGCATTGTTAACTCATAAGAATCGAAAATTTAAAATCTTTAACTTTAAAAAATTCTCGGAACTCTTACATTTATCAATATTTTGAATATTTTCTCTATAAGAAATTTTGTTTTCAAATAATGATAATGTTTCCTTCCTCTCATGACTCATTTTTACCATTAAGTCTTTGAAATTCTTAAATTTCTTTTCAAATGCATTACATTCTTTCCTTCCTTAATATGAATACTGACCTTGAAAATTTGCTTTACTTATCTACGTTTGCATAACGCATAACGCATCACTGAGTCATTGTATTCAAGATATCAAGTTTCAGCAGAACGATTTGTTAATAAACTTCATTTTTAATCCTTTTCACTGCATTAAAAAAATACAAATATTTAATTGTCCTTTTATTCGACAAATCTTGAAAAATAGTTTGATCATTAATTGTACTTCTTGGATAATGCAAAAGGGTTAAGGATTACAAATTTAATATACGTTTTTAAATCAAAGGCTGTCAAAGAAAAAGTAAAAGTAAAATTGGCTAGATGGTTGCAATATAATTAACGTTCAGATTGCATGTTTTTTGTGTAATACAGTGTTTTTTTCTTTAGACATTATCATTACAAGTAACCATGATGATGCAACACGTAAACGTACATCATCGATACAAAGAATATGTTATTTATAAAGTTTAAAGGATGTGCCTAAAACGTTTATATAAATTTCTCTAAACGTCGCGTAATAATTTTGTACACTTCTCTAATAAAATATACCATTTTAGAATAGATTTTAAACTCTAAAAAATGTACTAAAATAAATAATAATAAAATAAAGTTGTCAATGAATTCAATTAATTCTACATTTATTATGAATTACATCTCTCCGGTTTTGCATATTAAATTTCTCGACTTTATAAATATTTATGAAGATTATTAAATATAATTTAAGACTATGGCACGTAGATTTGCCATCTTCTTAAATCAAATCACATCGCAGTGAAGACTAGTTTTCTCCTCCTCTAATTTGAAAAGAAAACTCGTTTCATTATCATAATTCTGAGCAGATGATTAAATAGCAGTCCTGACTAATTGCCAATTTCAAAAAATGCCTTGAATGAAACGCAAGGACTGAGACAACATGACGTAATTCAACAAGAACGATCGCTACGATCGTGTTTAGGCTTTTAACTAACTAATTACGCCATTCTAATTCTTGGTCATCAATTTAATTAAGCTAGTCGGTATTCAGAGTGTAAAATAATGCTCTTTCGAGTTTCAGCTTTGCAATTATTATTTCACCAACAATGACAAGCCTCGTGTATCGTTAGCGTGTCACTGTTAATTGAGTATTATATGTGACAACGATGTCACTCATGTCAGAACGTGTTTGAGGCACTCACTTTTTTCAATTGAATCGTAAAATCACGTACAGTGCATACCTTGCATTATACGATTCATAAAAACTCATGATCTCGTGAAGGTAAAGTTGATAATAAATTGACAGCTTTCAAAGTTTAAAAAAACAATCAAATTGAGAAAATAAAAAATTTATAATCTTGCAGAAAAAAGCATTTGCATTTTGTTAAATTTTTAATTCAAAAGAACTGGACAACCAGCCCAGTCCCATTTAAAAACCCAATTTCTCGATTCCAAACTTATATTCATTCAAGCTCCGTTCTAAAAATTTGAAAACTAATAAATATAAATCACCAACATTTTCCCGAGGAATTTTAAAATCAAAATCAAAATAAAGAGATGTATATCTACCTCTTTCGTTGTAGGGTGACACCTGGGGGATGTTGTTAAAATCAGCTACTCCTTGAATTTCCATTCTTGACGACACATTGGACAAAGGTGACTTGCTTGTTGAGAATGTAGCCACTTCATAATGCAGTGGATGTGAAAACAATGAGAGCACTGGCCCCAGACTGTAACATTAATAGAATGCTTACTTCCGGTAGATGTTAAATTGACAAAGTTATATTATCGGGCATCAGGTTATAACACCTGGCACCCGGGTTGCCGGCAAGAGACGCGATGCAACTTTCCTCTTTTATGCCCACGACATATGTATATCCATGTGCCAAAGCAAGGGGATGTCGAAAACAATCCACACCATCGAGTACGAAGGGTCGGATCGATATTTAACTTCCAGTTGCGCAGATGCAACTTTCATTCAGGCTATTCTGCCACGAGGTGGAGTTTTAATTTCCTACGATGGAAACAGGATTCAAAATAAACAATTTTATGCCTCCCCCTCGCGAATTCTATAGAACTTTAGAAAAATAAAATTGGGGACGCGAAACTAGAGCATTAATAGATAGAGAAAGCTTTGCTGATACTTGAAATTATTTAGGCTATGAAAATTACAAACTGGAGTAAAAAATAAAAAAAATTGATTAGATATTTTGTTCAAAATGAAGTGTATTTGCAAGTAAAGAGTTCTTTAAATGGAGTTATTTATATTACCATTTGGTCTTGAATAATAAGAAACAGACACTTTTTTAGTTTAAGTCATTAGCTCTCTTATCGTACAAAGACAACTTCTGTTTCTCAGCATCCCCTGGCTAAACGTAGATAAAAAGTTTAAGACTTTGCATGAAGGTTAAAATTTTTTAAAATTAAATTGTAAGTCTCCAGTAATTAAATAGACTCCTATAGATTAGAAAATAAAATATTTGATTTTTAATATTAAAAGGTTTTTGGATATTTTTACGGTATTTTAAATATTTATCTGTTCTTGGTATTAAAGAAATGATGCAATGAAGAGTGAACAAATGATAATAATAACATATGAATTATGTAGTTGTTTACCTAAGGGACAATCATCGCCAGGAATTTTACAATCTGGACAACTTGCGTCGAAAGGCATTCGGCAAATACCGCAGTTATCATCGTTGGCAATCCAACGCCAAGTAGCAACTCCAGTCCAACCTGCAAAATAAATTTATTGCTTTATTATTTCGGCAAAAATTGTATAAAGCAATCAAACAAAAGCAGAAAAAAATCACTCATTATACTTAATTTTTTAACCGATTTGAAGTATGCAAAAATCAAAAATTTCAAATTTGACGTCTAATAAATTTAAAAACTCGTCCTATTAATAGTTTTACATAATGATTTTATATTTGAATTTGCATGCAATTTTTAACATATAAATCTCTTTCGCCTTTTTAACAATAAGCAGAAAAATTAGAAAATCGACTGAAAACTTTCAATGCCATAAAAATTTCGATTTACGCAACTACTGAAATAATTTTGTATTAATTTAAAGGATGAAAAATTGCTTCTTTCTTTGTAATAACACATAGTGGGTTTAAAAATCAAAATAAGAAACGTGCTTGTCCCGTAAAAGGATATAGAAAAAATGCAATTTTAGGTTAAGTTATAAAAAAAGATTTACCAATACGTCAAATTGAATTAAATAAGACCGCACCATCAATTTCTACTGTTAATAAACTTTTATCTAGTATTTTTTTAACATATCTTAAAAATAAGGCCACCTTTTTGCACTCAAAAATTCAAAAAACGCGAAAAAAAAGAAAAAGTAAACAAACCATTCATTATACTTACTTTTAATTGTAACTTTCATTCTGCTTCTTAAACACACTTGGCTTACAGAATTTTAATTACACAAAGGACCAATTATCTTTCTTCTTATAACCGCAGAGCATTTAAAATAAATACATATACAAAAATTCAAAAATAAATTATCCTCCAAAAAACTCGAGAACTAGAGTTCGAAAATTCTCGGTATTTTAAAATTGGGTAAGGTAACAAAGAACGTTACTGTAACTTACGTAATTTAAGAGAATTAACGAGAATTTATGAGAATTAACATTTTTTAACATTATTGGTCATATCATTCATTGTGGTAAAATTACGATAATATTTTTTACAGTGTACTTACTACAGAAATATTTTTTATTTTTCATTTAGACGGAGAACAATCCCCCTTGGTGCCCCCCCTGGCTACGGTCATGGATTATCGACGGCCCTGAGATCAGGGATGGGTAAGTAAAATACTCTAGGTAATTTACATAGTTTTTTACAGTAAATTACTAGGTATTTTACGTAGCTAGTTTTCTACACCGAGTAAATTACGCGTATACGGGACTTTACGTTTTTGCAGTCCTCCATCCCACTAACAAACATAACCTCTTCAGAACCGTTGAAATGAAAACCTTTCGTGCTTTCAGGGAATTTGAATGTGTTCAAAAGGTTCAAAATTAAAATGACAAGAGGCGGCAGACCAAAGCATGATAAGTATCATGAGTTAGCTTTTATTGCGAAATTGCGAGAAATATTTATTAACCGTAGATGAAACGAAAATAGACCAAACGTGGACCAAACGCAAAAAAAAAAACTATAAAAGTTTACGGATTTGAGGTTAGAACAAGATATTAATATTATACCTAATCAATTTCAAATATTTAAATAAACCAAAATACTATTCTACAATTATCTATACATACCTGTGTCCCAAAAGGCGCTTATATCCAACATTTTTTTGTATTTTATTGCAAAATAAACATTTCGCTACAACCTTACTATTCTCTTGTAAGCGCTGAAAATTTAATTTATTCCACGCGATATATGGTCCAGAGTATGATTTTATTTTCCCTTGCTTAGTTTTGGAAGACATGCATAGTTAATTAATTAATTAACAATATTAACTTTGTTGAAAAATGGAACGGAGCTTCAAAAAAGTGAGGTTATATATAGTTCTATAAACCGTCATCTTGGCACGTAATTTATTAGGTATTTTACCTGTTTTTTACGTAAAATACCTCACTTAGGTAAATTCCGTAAAAAACCTCGAGTGACGCGTCACTGCACAACCCTGCCTGAGACTGCTCACTGACTTTCTGTTGGAGAAATTCTGCCGTTGGCTGAAATTTGAATGCCCTGAGACTGCTCACTGCCGTTGGCTGAAATTTGAATCGCGCGTCAAATTTTAACCAATGGTATTATTTCTCTAGCCGATTGCCAATATGTGCTACCATTGGTCGAGAACCGACCATTATCGAGAACCGACTTTAACAGATGTGCGCATGTGCAACGCCAACGCCACCAACGGCAATTTCCCGCTTCAAATTTAAAAAACTAAAAACAATTTTTCGAAATAAAGAAAAGGATCAGCAAAATCAGCAAAATGCTGATCATTTTTTTTATTTCACTCGCACCGCGAGTTCGATCGATCACGTGATGTTTATTTATTACATAAAGGTTTTTTCACATTGAAAGGGTATATTTTTAGGGTTTATTGACCCTTCGATTGATAACAAAATTCTTGAATATGTAGTGATACAAGGAATGGTGTGTATCCAGATATTTGGTTTCTTTGGTTTGGTTAGGTTTAAATGCCATTATAGTTGCTCCGATTTTGACATTTGTGTAGCAGACTGCTTAATTGTTTTTGGAATTTCTTTTTGTACATATTTTGTGTTGAAAGAATAGTTTTTTGATACTTGAAATCATGATTTCGATATACGAGGAATTTACCTGGACAGGTGAGTTTTATATTATTTCGCCTTATATCAAGAAAATCATTGATTTTATCGGAATAATTTTGTCGTAAAGGATGATAAGGAAGTAGATTAATTAATTTGAGCCACGACGGTAATATAAACAATTAAGGTGAATATATTATATCTTATTTTTCTGAATTTTTGAAAAAAAATTGTTATATATTTCTATGAAGATGAAGTTTATAGATTGATATATTTAGTTCAAGGTTTTCTAGTTCCTATTATCACATCAATTATTGAAAAAAATTACTACGTGTCTTTCCAGAAGAAAATTCTACTTGGTTTTCTGGAAATTTTTCATTAATTCCTGCGTTCAAATTATTTTGCAGTATTAAAAAAATATTTCTGTAATTTGAGGCTAATTTATCCAATTTGAAGGGAAAGAACTTTTAAAATTAATAAGTAATCTTATTTTCGAATAATCCAACATAATAAAAGGAAAATATTATATTTATAGATGTAAGAGAATTATTCAGAGTTTGGAGAGAAAATAATGAACGAAAAAGTAAGGATGTCGTCGACTTATGGGAATCGACTTTAAAATCGAAAATAGATAATCTTGGAAATGAAAGTAAGTTGATGTATACGAAAAACTATAATTATGCATAAAAAATGAATTAAAGTAGGTAAAAAGATTCATGCCAATATTTTTTTAGAATATTTGGTTTTGGAGCAAGTATGCATCGCAGCTTTGGATTGCTATCGTCTTTCTTTAGCTGAACAATGTTTAAAAATTCTAATGACCGAGTTTCCTGGAAGTCTACGAGTCCACAAATATCACGCAATGCATTTGGAAGCCTTGGAAATGTAATTATAAATTACAGTTTAAAAATTACATGATACCTTTGGAAATTTATTTTTACTTTTAAATTTCTTACATTCTCTGATAGGTACGATGAAGCAGTTGAAGTATTAGATTCAATAATCAAAAGAGACGAAACTAACGCAGCTCCAAGAAAAAGACGTATTGCTATTCTGAAGGCCAAGGGACAAATAACAGATGCTATCAAAGAACTTACAGAGTATCTCAAAAAGTAAGGACTCATTAAAAAGCATTTTTATATACTGATAATTTTAAAATAATAATTTTAATTCAGGTTTATGAGTGATCAAGAAGCGTGGCATGAATTGTGCGATTTGTATTTACAAGAACAGGATTATTCCAAAGCAGCATTTTGTATGGAGGAACTTATACTTCACAATCCACATAGTCATTTAATATACCAAAGATACGCCGAAATTAAATATTCACAGGTCAGTGATAAATATTAACATTTCAAAAAGTAATATGATTTCAAGATTAATATGATTTTTAAATTTGTATTTATTTAATAGGGTGGATATGAAAATATGGAGCAAGCTAAGTCATATTTCTGCCAGGCAATAAAATTGAATCCAAGCAACGTTAGAGCCCTTTATGGATTATTATTGGTAACGAATCACCTTGCATCTTCGGTAAGAAGTACAGCCCCAAAGAAAAAAGAAGCCATAAAATTAAGCGATTGGGTTGTCAAAAGATTGGATAGTTTGTACAAATCTAAAGTACCTCAAAAACAAGAAGGCATTAAAGTAGTAGAAGATTTATTATCTCAATTACAAATCGAAGCTTAGTCGCTAAAATCTCTAGTTTAGTTAATTTCCTTATATACACGGGTAGAGGCATCCATTTTATTCTCTAAAGATAGAAACCTCTTTTCTATTCGCATTTTATAACTGTACAAAAGTAGTGCAGGTAGGCAATGAATAATTATCATCAAATTCGGTTTGAATACTTAGGTATATAATTATTAGGTAAAAAAAAAGAGTGACTGTTTCTTTGTTAAAAATATTGTACGTAACGCTATTGCACTTCAGAGACAATTACTGAGAAAAGAAAATGTTTAAGGAAATGTTATTGCGAAGCGGACCTTCGTCAATTAACTGTCTCATTGTCTTTTAAATATACTTCGTTGATAAAAAACTTCAAGGTTGTCTTATTCATTATAGTTGTATCAGTTTTAAAATTGTGATCTCTTAAGTATAAAATGGTACCCTGAGATTTCGTGTACTTTTTTTTAGGCACTTTCTGGCTTGACGTTTTTTAAATTCTCTACGAACAAATTACTGAACTGCTGGTGCCACAGAATTATTCTGAAAGAAATACAAATAATTTCATTCTTTTCCTTTTTCCATTCGGTAGTTTATTAATTTTTTCAAATAGTTACCCTTTCTTTGAGAAACTCCCTTATAGGTTTAAATGGATTAGTCGATTTTGCTCTTGATAAGACGGAAGACTTTGCAGACAATTTCCGATACTTTGGAATTTCGGATTTTTTTATTCGATTATTTAGATTGTTATAATCTTTCAATATTGATTCTAGTAACCACCTGTTAGGAGTTAAAGATCATGAAAGTTAAATTCTTTTTTAAGAATGTCATTTAATTTTTGTTTAATACTTACCTGTAACCTTCAGTGATTCCAGGGATTTCTTCTTTCGCTTTCACGTCTGTGTAAATACTGGAACAAATTTCCACTCTCGTTGGACATCGCATTAAATTTGCCAACTCTTCTATGTTTAAACTATCTACTATATCTAGTTCGTCAATTGCACCTCTTAAATCTTGTTTATTTGCTAATCTGAAGAAAAAAAATTAATTTGAAATTATCTAAATATTGAAAATTGCTCATATTGTAATTACCACAAGCCCTTAAGGGTGTTGGACCCAAGTGTTAAGCTCAAAATTCCATTCTCCATTTTACTCAACGGAAATTATAGATAAATATTTTTTCGTTCTGTAGCGCTAATCTTTTTTCAAATATAAGACTGCATACAGAGCGAAAAAAAATTTAATTTCGATACTTTTTGCATAAAATGAAGAATTCGAAATTTAACTTCAAAATTGAATATTTTCATTTTACTTAAAAAATATTTGAATTAGATATTTTCTCGCTCTGTACGTATAATTCTAATTAAAAATTGATTAATTCTACAGAGGGAAAAATTTCCAAATTTAATATTTGTTGAGTAAAATGAAGAAATCGAATTTTTAGATTAGAACTTGGCTCCAACACTCTTAAGGCAAATTAATTTTATTCTTACAGTAATAATGGTTTTCCAGAAATATGTTCGTGACTAATAAGTTCATTAAACACTTCTCTATTTTCTGACAGCCGTGACAAGTCACTGGCATCCACAACATAAATTACCCCATGAACCTAGACAATATTTTTCAATTACATGAATAAGTATTCCATTTTTCACAATTTTTTTAATTTTAGCAAGACTTCACAAAATATAAAAACATTTGCTCACATCACTGTAGTATTTTTTCCAAATTGATCGGATTTGAGGACCTCCTCCAAGATCGTAGATTTTTATTTTACATGATTTGTACTTCAAAGACACGGTTCGAAATCCAATTGTTGGCAAAACTATATGACTTGGATCTAAAACAAATCAATTCTAAAATATTAGAATAAACTCTAAAACTTAAAATACGTACCACCACTGATTCTATTTAAAATCATAGTTTTTCCAGAATTATCAAGCCCCGTAATTAGAAGAACAATTGTCCTAAAATGTAAATAAAAATATAAGTATCTGGAAGAAAATTAATTTTAGTAATTTAAAAAATGTAAACAAACTTTTCCGAACATCTTCTGCGACTCAATTCCTCGATTGTCATTCGCACACAGTTACCCATTTCTACATTCTATGATTCTTAAATATCTTTTTAAACTTTTTTATCATTTTAACGCAATATTTTAATCCTATACATTTTCTATGTTTATATTATTCTTCGCGTGAAAATAATTTCTAAGAGCAACGAAGAAAACCACACAAAAATTAAAGTTTCTAAATTGCTAGACACCTTTTAGTATTTATTTGCAATTTTTTCTCAGAATTAAGTCAAGCCGAGGACTTTCGTCTTAGTATTTCGGTGTGAATTAATGTTAAATGATCGCAACGATTGACTGCACGTGTAAAAAGCATTTTCCTACGTGTCAAATCCCTCAGACAGAAAATGCGTTGCCATAGAAACATTCGATCATTACAATATCACTGACGTCATAAGACGATCAACATACTTATAAATGACTTATAAATCAAATATTACAACTAATTACATAATATAGTGGAATATAAATAATAACAATAATTTGGAAAAAATTAATGAAATGATCCGCTTTTTTATAAAATCATATTTTAAGGATAAAGTAAAAACAAGTTAAGCATAAGTTATTGAACAATAGAGAAAGGATATTATTCACTTTTTGAAGCAGATTCTGTTTGAACTAAAGCCTTTTTCATAAATTTTTGATGAAGGCAATCAACGCATTGTTTATTTTTCAAATGAGCCACCATGAGTTTTAGTTTGCAAACCTAAAAAAAGATTTTTTCAAAAGTTGAATACATATAATAAAGAAATATTTCTAAAATGAAGGGTATGTGGTAATTATCATATGAGAAAATTCATATTACCACGTCTGTGCACTATTATTTTTTTTTGAGAAAGTAAAAATTGTGGAAAAAAACACGGGTAATCTGAATTTGCTCATATGGTAACATATGCCTCTAACTTTGTTTTATAATAAAGTAATTGCAGTTTGAAACGTACTTTCGCCTCTAAACGCTGGTTTACTCGCTTTATGTTTCTAATAACTTGTAGATGTTTGGTACGTTTTTGTCGTTGGCGTCGCAAAATTTCTTCGCTCTCAATTCTTTGTTCATTCTTTCTTATTCTAGCACACTCTTTACATCGCGAATTCGTTCTTCTTGTCAGGACTTTACACAAATCGGAATGGCTGTAAAACACCAAAGTTTTATTAAAATAATTAATTAAATTTCTGAATGATAAATTGTAAATATTATATGTATATATGTGTACTTATTGTTGTTAAATCCAATCCCTTTGCACCAGTATAGATTTTCCAATTTGCGAAGACCGTTCGTAAGGTTTGCGAAACATTCTATTTCTAGGTCATAAGGAATAAAATTCACTGCTAGATATCCAACGGAAATCTGCAACAGTTTTTTTTATTAATAATGATTAACCAAGGTATTATTTCATTTACTAAGCTAAAATGTAAATATTTATTTAACGTATTACATAAATTTTTAAATTAAAAAATGCTAAAATTTTCAAGGGAATTCAATTTCGAGAAAAATTAAATAGTGAAATAAAAATTTAATAGTAAATAAAAGAAATTTGGTGAAAAATGAAGTTTTAAAAATCTTACCATTGTCGTCTTGTTATCGTCCAAACGAAGAAATATAGGATACTTCCAGTAAATGTGGTACTGAGTAAATAAAATTTGGTTTGGAGTCATTAGTGAATAAGCCCAGCCAATTGGAAGAGGATATCTTTGCAAATCCTGTAATAATTTATCTCTATCATATTTTTCTATCTCCTTCATTGCAGAACTTAAAACTGGAGATTTAACATTTGCAACAGTTTTAAGAGTAGGTGAAGCTATTTCGTTAGGAGAAACTATTTTTGTATCTCTAGAAATTGGAGGCACTTTTTTAGCTGTAGAAATTGGATTCACTTTAGTAACTCCTGAAACTGGAGTCACTTTATCAATAGAGTTACGAGAATTTACTCTTGAAACTAACGGAACTGTCCTAATCAGTGGAACTTGTGAACCAGAAGAGACTTTTGTAGCAGGAACAACATTATTAATTGGTTGAGGAATGCTAACAGGCTTCGAATCAATTGCAGTAATCGGAATTAATTTCATTACTGGAGAACCGTCTTGAAGAGGCGTGACTTGAGTCATTACTGGAACTCTAATCGCAGGAGAACTCGTGTTAACCATTGAAGACATAGGTATAGGAGAAAGAGGAATGACTTGAGCACCTGGAGGAACAACGAAAACCTGATTATTTGCAGATTTTATCTGAACAATCTGAGGTCCTTTAAAGTTAACGTCTTGCTTAAAAGGTTTCAAAACAGGATAAGGCGCTACTTTAACTCCAACCTTATTGGAATAATCGGACCGGATTGGCCTAATAACAGATTTTGATGGAGTAATTTTCTTTTCTTCTGGTACATTATCATTTTCAGATGGAATTTTCTTTTGAGTTTCCTGTACTTTCTTAGTTTTTTTATCCTCTTCCATTTCTTCTGTTTGCACACTCCCGTTATTATTTTCTGTTTTATTTTGTCGCCCTTGATCCATTCCAGTATTTACTCGTGAATCTCCTTGCAGTTTAATAAGAGATTTTTCTGATTGTTTTCCTTCAGATTTCTCTTTCTCATTTTCATTCTGCGACTTATCGTTTTCTAATGTTTCCGTTTTCATATTTATTTCTCCAACTGATAAATTTGTATTCATTTTCTGTAAATTGGTAAAAATAGAGAGGAATGCAAAAATAAACAATTTGAAATCCAAAACTTCGAAAAATTAGATTTAATAAATACCTGATTTTTCTCGCTTTCTAATTTATCAGAACTTAAAGGAAGGGCTTCGATTTTAAGTCCCCATTTTGTAAAAGGCAATCTGAAGATATTTCCATTCTTCTCAAAATTCTTTTTAATGTCCGATTCTCTGAAATGTAAATCGCAAATTTGGTACGTATTCACATTGTCCACATACGTCTTTAAAAACGGGTGCATTTTGGTAATGGCCTCGTTCCATTTTAATCTCAACTCTCGAAGCTGAAAAAAATGATTATTTTTAAGAAATTACCTGTGAGATATTACAGAAAAAATTTAGAATAACTATAATACTCAATTCTATAATACTCACCTTTGGTGCGGAAAAATAAGCCCTCTGGGCTAAAAACTCAGCATCGTATTTCACATTTTTTGTTTGACACAACAAACACATTTTTTCTTCATTCATCAAATATAAGAATTAACACTACATATATGTTACGCCAAATTTGAATAAACAAGTTACATACTTTTTTGATTTCTGAATTTAATTATTTCTTTCTTAAAATAATAATAAAAGTACTTATCAAGTTTGGATCGTTTGGACCGTTAGGACGGTTTGGACGTTTGGCTTTGGATAACCGGGATAACCATTTATAAACAACAATCAGCTGTTAAATTCGATCTCAACGCTGCCTGCAGTTTACTCAATGAATCACATAATTCAAAAAATTTCGCCATTGTATGTATAGTATTTTTCGGTTATTCAACAAAAGGTTAGAAATCGGAAAAACACGTGTTTTATTCGCTGGCGTTCGTTTCTGATTTTTACTTTGAGTATTAAATTTCTTTTGTCACAAATTTATATCGTTATTAATTGAATACGCTTGGCAAAATGCCACGCGGCAAGAAAACTTCAGAAGATGAAGCAGAACCAATAGCTGGTAAGTTTTTACACTAAAATTGAATGAATGAATCTGAATTTTTTTGATTCAGCACTTTGTAACGGACAATTAAGAATATTTATTGAAGGTCACAAAAAAGCATAGTTTCAATATTACTTTTCTTTATTTATTATATTAATTTTAATGATTGTTCAATTCATTTGTGATTATTACAGATTTTTTAATTTTTTATCCTTTAAGGTTAGGTCACTACCATATATATATATATTAAAGAGTATAATTTATATATGAATCTTTTTTTATTTTAAACAATAAATTCGTAGCACAAAACATTTGCTTTATGTACGATAATTTATTGTAACACTATATATGTATTATATTTTATATAATTTCCATTTATATTTTTTCTATCTATACAGTTCGAAGAACTCGTCGAACATCGGTAATTCCTGACTCTCCTGTAAGAAGAAGTACTCGAAATAAACCGGCAATTGCTGATTCTTCACCAGAATCAATCATTGAAAGCAAAAGTGTTAAAAGAGTCACTCGAAAAAAGTCACCAACTCCTGATCTGGAGTTGTCTCAAACGACCAGAAATTTAAGGTTCGTGTTGAATAATAATGTAAAGCACTTTGTATTATTTAGAGCGCGGAATTAAATTATAACTTTTAAGTAAAAGTGACAAAAAATAAAAAAGGAATAATTCTAATTTTGTTTTTCCTCAGAAAACGCAACGTTAAATCTGAATCAGAAGCACCGTCAACACCAACAGTTGCTAGAGTCACTCGCAGAACTAGAGCGGCTTCTGTAGCAGCAGAAGAAACTAACAAAGTAGAAACTAGCAAATCGCAAAGTAAAAAATCTTTAGGAACTCCTGCAAAGGGACGTCGTCGTTTGATTTCCGTTCCTATAGAACCTTCCCTTATAGAAGAGGATAGGGACGATTTTGGTAATTGAAAGCTTTTTTTCTACCTTATTATGAGGAGTATAGGTATCTAAATTAAGAATATTTAGAAAATGATGAATCTGGATCCTTGAATTGAATTCTCAGAATTGTTTTAAAATTAATGCTTTTAAACAAAATAGATAAGAATTGTAACCTTTCTTCAAAATTCCCGTAAAAACTTGTAACATTTTATTTCTCTTTTTTCAACATTAGAAGCTTCGGAGAAGCCGTCAGACGACAATCAGAATTCCTCCCATGAGAGTTCCGAGAAAACAGATGATGATCACCATCAAGAATTCTCCACATCTAAAGAAGAAGAAATCGAAGAATCGACCATCGCTCCTGTCGAAGATTCTATTATTTTAATCGAAGAAGTAAACGAAGTTAATTCAGTCATAAAGAAGAAGGAGAAATACACCGACATCGAAAAGAGACTCATGAATCGAATGTTGTCTAGCAAACTCAACTACAGCAATAACGAGAATTTAAATGGATCCGAAATCAATGAGGTGCCAGAAGTTGAATTAAAAAATGAACGACGTTTCAGCAAAGAAGAAATTCAAGTCGCGAATCTTGAAAATCACGAGGCCAGCGGAAAAGAAGATTTACAGGAAAAGTTGGAAATCGAGGAAGAAGTTATTAAAGAAAAAACTCCAAGAAAGAGTCCGAGGAAAAGCAGTGGAAGAAAATCCAGTTTGGAAAAGAAAAGTTCCGGAAAGGAAGACGAAAGTAATGGTTTCAATAATGGGGAAAATTCACATGAAATTTCTGATGAAAGGGAGAGTACAATTAAAAAAGAGAAGACTCCTTACAAAGAGAAAACTCCAAATAAAGAAAAAACTCCGAATAAAAATCAAACACCTGATAAGATTCCTACTCCAAATAAATCAAAAACTCCAAAGAAGAGTCCAACCCCATCAAAGCGATTCCCCAATGAAGCTGCAGTCGATGAAGGCATAGATTTTATGACTAATTCTCAAACTGAAGATTATGTCCCCGAACCTATGGAAGTCGACATTTCTGATCCGCAAATTGACGATTTTGATTATGAAAGAGATATTGAAGCGATTGTCGTTCCAGAGAAAATGAGTCGTGATTTCAAACCTCGAAAAAGCATGATAGAAGTCACAAGTGAGAAGATCTTAATCTCTAAGCAGCGATCCAGTCTCGGTAATAAGAAACTCGAATTTATTGATTTCAGTATACAAAAGGAGAAGAAACGAAGAAAATCTAAGGGAATTGATTCCGAATCGGATGACTTTGAATCGAAATCTTTGATTAAGGACATTCCTTCAGAAATTTCACCTGATCAAATGTGTTCTTATGAGAAAAGATCTTCTCTCGAGAAAAGAAAGTCTATTTCTGAAAATAGAAATTCTCTAACTTCTGAAAAGAGGAAGTCATTTTCTGGTTCTCTTTCAGACCGCCCGGTTTCTTTCCAACTCCGAGTAACGCCCGAAAAAGACGAACTTTCGAATTCAAAAGAAAAGATATTAACTTCGAATTTAAGTAAAAGTAGTGAGAAGAAAAGTAGAAAAAGAAAGAGAGAAAGTTCAGAAACTGATGAAAGTTATCAGTTTTCAGTACCCGATAATGAGGAAGAATCTCTTGCAAACAAGAATGAATTCAATACAACCTTGACAGAAGAAAATACTGACGAGGATATAAAAACGCCGAGAAATCGAATTTCATTGACTAAACAAAGGTCGAAGTCAAATGCAAATGAATTTGCTAAAGAATCTGAATCAGAAGAAAAGAACGAGAAGAAAACACCAATGAGTCTTTTAAAGAAGAGATTGTCGGAAGAGTTCAAGGAGGAAGACGCTGCAGAGGAAAAGAAAAAAACTCCGAAAAAGAATAAAAGTTTAATGTCGATGTCTTTGGAAGAAGGAGAATTGTCTAATTCTGAGGCAGATAATGTGAATTCTGACGATGAGGAAGAACTTCTTAAAAGTGATGAAGAATCTTTCGTTAAGAATGAGAAAAGGAGATCGAAATCAAAATCTTTTCAAGAAACAAAGACAAAAATGGAAGAGAAGGAAGAGAAGGAAATTTCAAAGAGTAGAAAATCTTTAGATAACAACAGATCGATGTCTAGTTCTTTGGAATATGGAACCGAATTTGAAGCAAAGGCAGAATCAAGTTTAGAAAAGTCTTCTGGGAAAAAAAAGAATGAGGAAGAATCAGAATCTGAAGATGACAAGAGGAACAAACCGGTTGTGAAGAATATAGAGATTTTGCAGGACAATGATTGTAATAATTCCTTTGTTCAGAGATTAAAAAATAATTATGAAGAAAAGATGGTTTTGGAAAAGACACCGAAGAAATTGAACAAGTCACAAACGGATGAGAAGAAATTGCCAGGTTTTGAAGCAGCTGGAGAGAGTGATTCTTCGAAAGATGAATTAACAGATGAGGATTCAATTGAAACGGTTAAAAGGACTAGGAAAAGTAAGAGCATAGGTACGACTCCGTCTTTATCGCCGCTATCAAGATTGAATAAATTGAAAGATCCAGAAAGAAGTGGAAAGAAGTCGAAGTTTGGTAAGAAAAATAAAGAAGATTCTTCAGATGAAACTTCGAAGATTCCTTTCTTCATGTTTAGTCAAACTAGCAGCGAGAACGAGAGTGAGGTGAGATTTTTAAACATTTTAAATTAAATTATTTGTATTTTCAATAGAAGAATTTTCCTAAAAATCAGTACAATTATAATCAAATTTTTAAAATATATTACAAAACCTTATAAAGAAAACTGTAAATCATTGAACTCATGAGTCAATATATCTAATAAAATAAACTTGAATTTGCAGAATGATGAAGAAGGCTCTGCCGAGGAAGGTTCTAAAAGTATTGACTCAGACGTCGCGAGAGAGTACAATCTTGAAGGTAGAACTATTTCTCGCTATTCGGATGATGACGTACCTGCGGATAATTGTCGTGGTTCAGAAACTGAACATTCGGATTCTGATGATAACGGTTCAGATCTGGCAGATTTTGTGGTTGAAGGAAGTGAAGAAGATGAAGAGGATGAGGAAGAGAGCGACAACTCTGTCTTTGAGAATCAATCTGAAAAATCTTGCGAAATATTCAGACCAGAAGTCGTCAAGAAATTAGTTTCTGATTCCAAAAAAGAGAATGATGATGGCGAACAAGAAGAAGAAAAAGAAGCAGAAGAGGAGGAAGAACTGCAAAAAGAACCATCACCTTCAAAATTCTCAGAGACTCGAAGAAGTCGAAACAGTTCCTCTAAAATGTCAAATTTAGATGAGGAAAATGAAATCAAGGAACAGGAAATACAACTCAACCAACATGAAGTACAATTCCAACAACTTGAAGTACAAATTCATGATCAGGAAAATAAACTTGAAGAACTTGAAGCACAATATCAGGATCTTGAAATTCAAGACAGAGAAGAGAAAAAATCTCCTGAAAAGGTAGATAAATTAATCGCCAAACTCTGTTCCGATTCGGAATCTCAGAATTCAGTTAATGAAGTAGAGAACACAAAAAAGTTGAAGAAACTTAAAAAGAAGAAAGGAAAAGGGGATTCAAAAACAGAAAACCAGAGCCGGAATTCTGAAAAACAGAAAAAGAAGAACGATGTAGAAGTTAAAGAAACGAGTAAGAATAAAAAATCAAAGAGAGAAATGAAGGCAAAAGAATCGAAAATTCCAGTGGCTTCTTCCACTCGTTACGAAGTAACATCAGATTCTGAGGAAGAACCTGAAACTTTAAGTTTCGCAGATGCTAGAAACAAGGTTTTGGAAGCCAACAAAAAGAAATTAGTAAACCTAAAAGCAGGTAAAGAATCAAAGAGAAAGAAGAAAACAGAAAAGGAAGGGAAGAAGTTTGAGGAAGCGAAGGTTGAGGTTACTTACGGAAATATTAAACGTTTACCGGATGAGCTTATTGAAGATCTTGAAGATGTTCCGAGACCCAAAAAGAGACAAAAGGTCTCGAAGAAAAATGATTTTGTAACTCCTTCTCTGGGAATGCACGATCGACGTTATAGTGTTGCTTCGAAAAGCAAAAATCTTGTTTCTGCGAGTGAATGTGGAAGCACAACTGATTTTCAGGTCGTCAGTATCCAACCAAAAGAAAAGAAACAAAAACCACAAAGCTCTTTGGCTTTGAAGTGGTTTAAGCAAAGGATGACTGCTAGGAATATCCGTCAACCAATTTCAGTTTATCTGAGTCAACAGCAGAAAAGAAGGGCTGCTGGCAAGGACAATTTTTGAGTTGACTGAAAAATATAATACAAAAGTAGAACATTTTTGTAAATAAGAAAGTGCAAGTGAGTCTGCTTCAGATTCTATAATTATTTTTAATTAAAGCTAAAGAGATATGCAATGTTTTTGACTTAATAGAATATATATGTATAACTTTCATATCAGAAAGTGCAAATATTTGTATTGGATGAAAGTAAGTGATTTAGAGAATGTAAAAACTGTAAAATCTGTGAAACCTGTTCTTGAGTGATTCGTTGTTAATTTTATAACCACTCTCATTCTATTTGATATTGGGTACATTTTGTTTTTGTGTTGGCACATGTAAATGACTGCGACTCGATGTAACGTTATAAAGAATTTTTTTTTATAAAGAAAAGATTTTTTTTAGTAAAAATGAATTATGAGACATGTGTATGTAGTTATTAATTATTAATATACGTTTTTTAAGATGATATTTTCTTTGCTTTATAATCTTCTGAGTCCGTCTTTTTACTATTTACATAGGTTTTTTTTTTGTGTCAAAAGATTTTTAAAGATTTAAATTTTCATAAACTTATTCAAATAACCATTCTCATCTTTTGAATTCCGCGCTATAGAATCACGCCTGGATCCGGCCAATTGGGAGAAACGTCACACAACTCTGTGTCTGATTTTTCTTTCGCCCTTTCCTTAAAAAAATCCTTTAACCCTTTATTGAGATTTAAATTCATTTGTATTAAATTGGCAATACTCGAAAAATAAATTCAACTAAAATATAAAATAAAAAACGCTATATTATAATAGAAATAATACCGCGGTTTTAGGCTCAGGGTACTTTTAAATTGTTTTCATCCCTGTAGTCTGGCGTCTGCGTGGTTTCGTCATTCGTGTCACAAATTGCCGGAAGGGAAAGGGGAGGGTAAAAGTTCTTGCGTTGCGCTTTGTGAACCCCGCTTGTCCTATTCGGTTCTTATTGATTTTGCCGTGTGCATTAATCTCACAACTGGAACCGGAAAAAAGTTGTTTACGACAATTTTTCTCGATAAATATCATCGTTGACGATCATCCTGCAATCGGGGAGTTATACCTAATCACCGTAAGTCGATTTTCCCTACTTTCGCGACGAAATTTCGATTTTTACGAGCAATGCTTGCTCGCTACTCCGAAATACTTCCCTTCGGCGTTCCGTCCATTTCAGAACCACTCAGAACGCCGTGTCACTTTCCTAATATTGTATAGCTCATCCGTTATTTTAGTGCGTGCCGAATATTTATTTGCTTTGCCTCGGCTCGTAGCTTCGATTTATTTCAATCGAACACAGGTAACGCTGATAAAATATATTCTACAGTGGAAGAAAAAAAGAACTACGCGCTACGCCTTTCCAATTCGAAATATTGTAATAATGATTGATAATAATAATAGAAAAGACAAAAGACCAATATGCGTTATATTCGATTTCGAAAGTTTCTGTAATCGTTTTTTCTTATTTTCAAAGCTTTTTCTTGAAATGAATTGACTCACTCAAAAACAAAAATGAGAAAAAATTCTCATTAGATTATCAGAGGTGAAGAGACGTGATTTTTTTAGGGCGTGTTTCTTGTTGAAAACGACGATTAATATAATCTACTCACTTTCTGTAAATATGTAGAAGTTTGTAGTACACTTTGAACTTCGCAGTTATGTGAGGAAAAAACAATGACCATTAGAATGTGAGATTGTAGGCGAGGTTAATTAAATAATTAAGTTCCATTTTGATTCTCTGTCCAAAATTTGCAGACAACGCTTCGTGCTTCGCCTCGACCTTGAATTTCCAACTTCGAGAAAATTGTTATATGCAAGATGCTCAATTTGTTTTTTTGGTTATTATTGCGTTTTTTGATCTACAAACTCCAGTAATTTTGACTTTACAAGCGATTTTCAACGATTTAATTGAAATTGTGTTTTCAAGGCCAGGGTTGCAATAAAATGATAGAAATTCCTTTGGCGTTTTAATCGATTTCCGCCTGAGAAGTTTCTTGTTATTTGTTTTCTTTTGAAAAATATTTGATTCTCAAATGTTTTTAATTATTAGCATTTTTCCTATGAGAAATCAATATTTTAGTGTCAATTCGTTGTTTTGTTTTTTTTGTTTTTTTTTGTTTTTATATATAGAAAATAGTAAAATTTTGAACCAAGAAAGCAGTTTTTTTTATAAATAGACAATTATTTATTTTAAATATAATCATTCACTAATTTAAAAAATTAACCTCTTTCCAAATTTTAATTAGTAATTACTTTTCATCGTTCATTTTTGTTGAAATTATGTTGTGAAATCTATGGTAAAAAATTTTCGCAACCCTGGTATAATAAAAAAAAGTTTCGATTTACGTAACAACGAACTGTAAACAACTTAAAAAATCTCAAATATTTACGCTTCGATTACTTGTCTGAACCCAAATTTGTATCAATGATTACTCAGGACTCAGAACAAGTTGCTTTTTAGAAATTTACTTACTTTTTTCATCCCTAATGGATAAAAAGTTTCTTATTTTTTCAGTCGGTTACAATAACTTTCAAGTATTAAAAACATAAAAGCCTAACTCAGTTGAGTGTTTATCTATTTATAATCTAATTATTTTTTATCAAAATTAATTAAAAAAATTTTTTTGTTACTTTTTTTTTTACTATTTTTTGAAATCTGAACAGTTCCGAGTCCTGCTAATTATTGCATTTTTTTACAAAGTACATCAAGAAAGTTAAGCAACGCACGTAAAATAAGATAAATCCAGAAACATGAAATTACGAACAATATTACGCATATTTCCTGTAAACTACAGAAACAAGCAAAGGCAAATTATTTACGCTTCGTTTCATTGTTTCAAATCCGAGTCTTGTATCAATAATTAGTAAACTTTTCTAAACTCCGTGAAAAAAAATCAGCAATGCACGTAAAATAAGACAAAGTCAGAAACATGAAACTATGAAAAATATTACGCATATTTCTTGTAAACTTCAAAAAGCATGAAAAGAGTAATTATATTCTTCAGTCTTATTGTACTCATTTCGTTAAACTATTTTTTCTGTGGGTGCTAAAACTTACTGATTTTTTGCTTCGTCGATTTTCAATCCAAAATAATAAGGAAATAAATCATCAGGATTCTAGCACCCATAGAAAAAAAAAAAACTATATTGGGTGTCCCTAATTCAAATCTTTCAAAAGTGACAACCCAAATACCACCGCAGTTTCTTACTCTTGTATCCTGCAATTCAAAAACTGAATAAATAACTCTTAAAAAATTGTACATCGATTCAGCGAATGTTATCTTGACAAAATCGACGTTTTCAGGTGAAAAATGACTCCGGAAGGTTACACACGTGTCTACGTCGGCGGTCTAAACGAGTCGATCAAGAAGGAAGACTTGCAGAATGAATTTGAGAAGTACGGCAAGCTGAATAAGGTCTGGGTGGCGTTCAATCCTCCCGGCTTTGCCTTCATCGAGTTCCTGAACATGGACGAGGCCGAGATGGCCTGCAGTAACATGAATGGATCAGAGATACTCGGCGCCAAATTAAGAGTAGAGATATCTCGTGGTCGAGGTCGTGGGGGCAGGGGGGGTTCGGGCTACCGAGGTGGCTCTAGAGGGTTCAATTCTCGAGGGAGCAGTGGTGGTTATAGGGGAAGCAGCGGTTACGGCGGCGGCGGTGATCAAGGCGGATATTACGCAGGCAGGGGAGGTTCCAATAGGTCTCGAGGTCGCTATGGAGAAGACTATTCCAATAGTGGTTATTCCACTCGCGACCCTTATTCACAAGACAGCTATGGTGCTGGCGGCGGAGCCAGCACCGACTACTACAAGGATTCCGGCTCCTCGAGGTATCGCAGCCGATCTCCTGCTGCACGTAGCAGGTACAACAGTAACCTAATCAATGTACAGTTGCACTAATTCTCCTCTTCGGTACAACTTCTCTTTCTCTATTTACCGAATGGAGCTCTCATATCGAATCAACCAATCAATTTATTCGCGATTCTTCGATATTGAAAAAAAAGCCATGTCCCTTGGATAAAGTCAAACCCTTGGATTAAGTATAACATCCCCTTGGATCAAGTTATTGAAGTCACTTGCCATCTTGGATAAATGAAATCCCTTTTGGAATCAAAACAAATATATATATATATAAATGAAAAGAGTAAAGACTTGTCCCTTGTAACGCAACGAATAGAATCGCTTAATGCATGATTGGCAATGATTTATTCGGGCATTACGAGAGAAGTCACCCTGTTTATGCATGGACATTTTGACCACCAACTTGTGCACTTTGCGCAGCTGGAGCGGTTTAAAAGCTCAAGACTGATGAAAATAATGTGAAAAACTCTTTTGCCCTTCCATGTTCACAGTCATCGTCATCTGCGCGAATGCACGTAAAACAACTACAAAGCTACGTTCCCAATACGAAGTGCGGGGCCAATCAACCCGCCTCGACGACTACTCTGTCCAATCTTCGCAGCGACGTGTACATAATGATTATTACTATACTACTATTACTATTACGACTTATGCTAATGCATTCTTCCCCATCGTATGATCTGGATATCTGGTTTACAGGCTGTTCACGTTGCCAATTCGCATCCCCTTTTCCAGTTTTATCTCACATTTAGTCAATTGTCACTTATTTTTGAAACTGCTGAAAGAAAAACAAAAAAAAATTCGATAAGAAGGGAGTCATTTTCAATGGCTTAGGCGCAATAGTGCACAGCTATTGATTCCGTTCTTTAGAAATGAGAGTTTATTCTACTTTATTAAAGTTTTTAATTGAAAAAGACTATTGAATTTACCTAGGCAATTCAAAAAGAAAGAAGCTTGTTCAAAGAAGTTCATAATGTTAAATAGTTCGTCTCAGTTGAAAAATAACAGTAAAACTTAGAATCACTTGTGTTTACATTTTCGCCTTTTTTAGCGACTTTTTTTGTACGAAAAGTGAGAAAATTTTGGTGCTACGTGCAATCTGTAGGCCATATTACGCATTTACGAGAGTAATAGTATCTCAAGAAAAAAAAAAAAAAAAAAAAAAAAAAAAAAAAAAAAAAAAAATTAATATAAGATTTAATTGTCTTTGAAATATGTTTTTACCCCTTTCACGATCGTACGAAGGCAAAAGAAACTTACTTAGTCTGGCAACAATGTTATTTATCTCGATTGTAACTTAATTGGAATTGAAGACATTAAATATCTTGCGCTCATTATTGCCCGCCACCCTGCCTGCTTGTCTGCCTGTCTGCCTTCAAACCTCTGCTTGCTTATGTATTTTGCTGTCAAATTGCAAAAAATTAAATTCAAACCCATAAAATTATAAAACAAAATAGATAACTTTTTGAAGAAAATAAATTATAGAATCAAAGCTTGGGATATGAAATAACAAATTTAAGATATAGAGAAAAATATAAATATTTTGTTTAGTCCGAAAAAATTATATGTTCACGTGTTGGTTAGACTCACTCATTTGTTAAATTTTCTTCTTTTTTTTTTTGTGATTTATACTTTTTTTTGTCTATACCTGGCCATGCCCGAATTCACACCAAATGCGTCTTTAACTAGAAACTAGTTACTTTATATTAAAGTTAATAAATTTAAAAGTATCAAGTTTCATTTAATTAACAAATTAATTGTGTTATAAATTTCTGTTGCCAGGGATGGGCAGTATTTTAGATACATGTATTTAAAAATATTTGACCCTTCGATTCCTTGGAATTCTATTTGGAGTGCTTTCTGTTGACCGAACAGTATTTTTCAAATATTTGATCAATATCGAGATTAATTAATCGGGAGGGGTATCGGAAGGTCAGAAAAAACAAATATTTAAATACATTATGTAAATACATGCTGTACAAGTAGTTTGTATTTAAATATTCTCAATACTGTATTTTGTATTTGTTAAGTACATTTTTTAAGAAACCTTTAAAATAAAGACATTATTATTGCGTCTTATTTTTTGTCTTGATTTTTTTTTTAATTGCATCTCAACATTTGTTTTTGCTTTATTTTTGGTTTTGCCCTGCAAATTTTTTTCAACGGTTGAGGATTAAGTTGTTAAATTAAAAAATTCTTCATATCTTTTTTATCTACTTTAACATTTTACATAAATCTTAATACCAAATTTATAAACTTTAAGTTGAAGTCGAAAAATTTTGAATTTAGAATCCTCAACGGTTGAGTAATTCAGAGAAAAACAATTTCATTACTATTTACAGGAATATAATTTAATTAACAAATCTTTAAATCTCTCGGAAATTGGAAATCAAGTATTTTGTATTTAAATACATTTTTACTTGACGCATCCCTGTGTGTTGTGATGTTTATTCTTTTTAAATTCCTTTCATATGTTCTCTTTTAAAAATTTTTATTGTTAATCCATGCATCTTGATAATTTTAATTTACATTCTAGTCTGTTCCCAATTTTTATTGGATTCCTAAAATTAAGCGAGGTGTGAATACGGGTCTGAAAGCTGTTTTTTAAATACATAGATGATTAGTCATTGTTTAATTTAACAGTTATATAATTTTTCTTTGACAATATAAATTTGAAAAAAGATTCTTTTTTTCGAGTATTATATAAGCACACCTTTAAAAGTTAAATCAAATTTTTTATACGACGACTTCTATTGTAAAAACTGGAATCATCGATGCAAGAAAAAACGCAAGAAGGAAGAATAGAATTTAAGAAAATTCTTCGTAAGTGAATATCATTATTCATAAAATATTAAAGACAAAAGACTTTTCAAATTTGCACAGTACACATTTTCATTTCGAAAGGCTATTCTTTTGATAATCGACGACGGAATTTCAACGTAAGTATAAACTTTAGTGAAATTAATTTTAAACTAAAAGTAACATCGAAAGTAACGAGCGACAAACAAATTTGTAAGATTATAAAAAGTGTTTATTTTTCTTCGCATGTACAAAATCGATATTATTTGATTCTCGCTAGTAATACAGATCTGCGTTCCGTGTTTTGGAAAAGTGCCCTGATAAGTCGTTTTACCTGATCAGCAGTAAATTCGTGAGCAAGTGGACCTTTGGAATTTGCCCAACGATTTTCAATTTCCGTCAAAGAAGCGCCAAGAACGATAATCAATTCCGTTAGTTTTCTCCAGGTCCTCACGTACCTTTGAATTGTTCCTGGTTCCTGAAAAGTAGAAAAATTAATAACAATTTTCGGGATTTTCAAAAATATGTGCGTATTTTAATTTAAGTTTTTTTTTCTTTTTTTTTTTTTTTTATTATTATTTTTACAGGAATTCTCAGGGATAGCGCCAATCTTTTAATGTATGATGATCTATTCAATAAAGGCGATGGCTGTGATTATTAGAATTTGGAGTTAGTGTTTTGAAATTTTAGAATTTATCCTAAGAAGGCGAAATGATTTGCAACTTGAAGTTTAAGTTGAAATATTCTTGCTTTTTAAAGAAACATTTTTTACTTACTGGCAAAATTGAAGGCATTCGTTTAACAATCATATTTAAAAGAGCTACCAATTCGGTTGCTAAATCGGCTGGAATGTCTTCGACGGCTGTAACTTTCGTTATTAAATCTTCTACCATTGAATTTGCAATGTGACCTAAGAATTAAAATTAGGATTATAATTAAAATAAGATTGAATATTGGTTATTAAGAAATTTTAGATAATATACAGAGATTGATCGAATAGAAATGATAAAAATTAAAAGAAAAAAGTTCTAACCTACTGCTCTGCAGTAAATATTATTCGGCAATACGTCCAACCAAACTGTTTTTAAAAGCTCCAATTGTCGGAGACATTGTCTTAAATCTTTTTCCGTGCCTTCTGGTAATTCAGGTGTTTGTCTTATGGTCGCAAATCCTGTATTTATAATCCACGTTTATAAAAGTCGGAAAATTTAATCAATTTTTTTTATTTAAAAGTAAATACTTTACGTTTTTTACCTGATTTCCTAAGAATATCAAATATTGAATCCCTTTGAATTTTCATATGATGCAAAAAATATTCTACACCAACTTTTCGAAGCATTAAAGTCTGATCGGCGTACGTTACGTTGTGTTGTTTTAGAATATCTGCTAATTTATGCTTGTATTCATTAGCCAAAGTAAGAAGACTGTGGGCGAGGTACATGCAATTGTTGTGAAAAAGAGCTGAAAGCCATTTACTTAGTTAGTTAAGATATCAACAAGTGTTTTAAATTATTTGATTTTTGGAAAATATAGAATAACTTTTAACTTTCTTCTTACCAACTTGCTGCGGTATCGTTTCTAGAAACTTTTTATGATGCTCGGGAACTAAACCTGCATACATTTCGAAAATATTCCTACTGGTGTAAAATAATCTAATGGCACATTCGTCCGAACTTTTGCAAGCTTCGTCAAGAACTTCCCTTACGAGATTTAATATTTCCTGAGCGCTTTTACTAAAAAAAATATATATATAATTAGTAGGTATTATAGTAAAGTAAAAATAAAACAAAGAAATAAGTAAATTAATAATCCTTTTAAAAAAATCTAAATAAAAATAAATTACCTTATTCGACAAGGAGGTAATTGGAATGTAACTTCACTCAATTTCCTATTAGCTTTCAAATTGTATTCATCTAAAATTTCATCCGGAAAACAAAGAGGTTCCTGTAAATTTAAGAGGATAATTTTGATTTTGTTCCAAATTAACTAAATTTATTCATCTTGGTTCTAATTAAATCGATATTTACCTGGGGTTCAATTCTTATAGAATCATGGAGATCTTTTTTCATGATATCTCTTGCTCTCACTAACAATCCCTGGCATACTTTGTTAATAAATAAGCTGTCTATATTTCTGGTATATTCAGAAAGAAATCGTTGCTCATCCGATATAAACGCTTAATATTAAAGATATTAAATTAATAAACAAAGGTAAACATTACAGATAAAATATTACTTGATTAATAAATATAAAAACTTACTAATTTCGACTAAATAGTCCTGGAACTCGTTAATATCCTCAACAATCGGGTAAAATGTTTGCAGTTCAGCGCTTGAATTTGGAATTGTATCCGCAATGCAATTCTTGATCAAAACTGTCGAAAAATCATCCAGTAAATATTCCCTTAGTCTCTCGAGAAAAATTTTCCCCTCCACGTTTATATTCAAATGCTGATTTAAAAACTTGAACAACAATTTGAGATTATAAAAGACATTTTTATAGCCAGAAGACTTTGTTTTGTTTAGAATCTTCACATTAAAAGCTTTCTCTCCAACAACGAAGACAGAACATTCACTGGAGATGATGGGATTTATTATGCTTTTCAGTAAGTTTACCGAGAATGTTTCTAAGCAACTCGATAAATGATCGACGAAATGTAACGCTACGACTAAATCTTGAGTCTCTTCTGGTTCGCATTCGATGGTGAGACTCATGAGAACTTCTTTCTGTTGAGTTTCTTCCTTCCAGCAAATATATTGTTCCCAAAGGGATGAAATTTCAGTTACGAAAGCTCCATATAAAGTACAAAATTCATTTTCTATTGTCGTGTAAATTTCGAGACTTTGTAAGTCTACATCCGTATCACTTATCAAGACATGCATTTGATAGAGCGTTTTTGCAGTCTCTACATATTTCTTTTCTTGTTTCAATTTTTCGATGCTTTTTATACAATCGTTTAATTGCAGAAGACGAGTGGATAATTTGAGACTTGTGTTTGATTCTTGAAGTGCGTTTGAAAGATTTCTTAACTCTTTTTTCGAACCTGATAATTCGAGTTTGACCTAAAGATTTTCATTAAATTAGTTTACAAATTACATTAAATTATACACAAAAGAGAATAAAAGAAAATTTATAATATTATAATAAATTTAAATTTACCTGTTCGTCGATTCTTTTTTGTAGATCTTTCATTTCGTTGATAAGTTTTTCTGATTCTCGAACCAACGCTTGATCGTTTATCAATCTAGGCACAAATTCAACGTAATTATCATCAATAAATTCTTTAACGTCATGTTTGAGTTTTGTGATTTTCTTTTCAATTTCAGTAATCTTTGCAGTCAGCTCAGCCTTCTCCAAATTTCCTATGGGTTAATAAATATTTTAGTTTAAGAGTTTTGAACATTCCAATAATAATTGTGCAATTATTTGGGCTTGCAAATTATCATATAATAATTAAACATATAGTGAAGAAGAAATAAGAAAGTTTTAAATTAGAAATTACGTATCAAAATTGCAAAATCGATGTTGTTATTGAAAAGAAGAAAAACCTTTCTTCTCTTTTACCAAATACGTCTCAAAAATACTCTCGATTGTGAAAAATGTGAAAAAGAAACAGAAATAAATTTGAATGCATTTGAAATCTGATCATCTAACCTTACGTTGAAAGTGACAGTTGCAATTTCGTAAACTATCAGCAATCATTTTATGAAAAATATTCCTAACAATAAGTTTGGGTAGTAAATTTTGGACACTTCAAATATAAATAATTGAAAATCTACCTGCTGTGAGAAGAACGTCGGCAACAAACGAAGTCATTGTTACAGAATTTAGAAATTACAATAAATACTGATAAATACTGATTTCCACATAGAGTTCCAAAATTCTCGGTAATTTAAAATTGAGTAAGGTAACAAAGAACGTTACCGTAACTTACGTATTTAAGAGAATTAACGAGAATTTATGAGAATTAACATTTTTTAACATTAATTGGTCACATCATTCATTGTGGTAAAATTACGATAATACTACAGAAATATTTTTTATTTTTTATTTAGAGGGGGAACAATCCCCCTTGGTGCCCCCCCTGGCTACGGTCATGGATTATCGACGGCCCTGAGACTACTTACTGACTTTCTGTTGAAGAAATTCTGCCGTTGGCTGAAATTTGAATCGCGCGCCAAATTTTTACTAATGGCAGTATTTCTCTAGCCGATTGCAAATATGTGCTGCCATTGGTCAAAATTTGGTGCGCGATTCAAATTTCAGCCAACGGCAGAATTTCTCAAACAGAAAGTCAGTGAGCAGTCTCAGGGCCGTCGATAATCCATGACCGTAGCCAGGGGGGACACCAAGGAGAGGATTTTTCCCCCCTAGAAATGAAAAATAATAAATGATAAAAAATGATAAAAATTAAAAAAAATAAATTCTCATAAATTCTCGAAAATTGTAAGGTAATTTATTTTAACGTTACCTTCTCGGTAACGTTACCGAGAACGGGAATATTATATATATTTTTTAAGTCAAAATGCATTATTTATAATAAACAATAAAATTAATATTTTTTAGCATTTTAAACTGCGCGCGAATTGTAACCAATCAAATGCCGAATTCGATGCATGCGCAGTTGAGTAAGGTGCACTTATATATATAGTATATAACTATATATATAAACATATAAACCATATAAATTCAACGATTTTATTATCTTAACGTTAATAACTAATAGTAATATTCCTTCGTAAGATAAATCTACACATTTAAAAAGAAGAACAGAACCCTTGGTGATTAAAATTCTTGTTTAAATAGAAAGAAATTTGTCAGACGCTTAAATGAAGTGTGATTCTAACCTATCAACAGTTTGACAGATCAAATCTCAAATTTCGTTATAAACGTTGTAAATACATAATATAATCAAATAATCAATTGTAAAATTAGGTGCTTGATCCTAGCAACATTTTTTTCCAAAGAAATTATCCAGCAAATTGCTAAGGTTTATCAGAATGTTAAGACAAATTTTTATTCTTCTGAAGATTGTAAACAAAAGTTGGAATATCTATAGATATTTAGCCTGTGTTTATTGTAGTCTAGTCCATACCCAAGTTTTGTATATAATTATATTTTCCTATTTTTAATTTCTTGTTTTAATTCACAGTAAAAAGAAGCGGAATGTCTGCAACTAGGTTGAATTTGGAGGAAGAAGTTTCATCACCAGAACTGTTTTCCGACTCAGATCCTGGCTTAAACGTGTCGAATATTTTAACTTCTGATGAAGAGACAGTTTTTAATGAACCAGAACCCAGTAATGTCTCGCCAGAATGGAAAGGAGTCTGTCTCGATGAAATTTACAAAGGTCGTGGACCATTTGATTTTCAAGAGTTGACACCCATTTATGCTTCAGTAACACATACTGTTTTATTTGTTGTAAGTTGTTTTTTTTTTAATTTTCTACCTGTCTTCGCTCAATAATTTAGTTTTCTGTTGAATTCATTATATCGATCAATTAATTCTAGTTGCCTCTTTCGGATCGTGGACCTCCTAAACCTCACCCGACGCATCCTGTCGACAAATGGTGTCCAGGATACGTTCGAATGCCACATTCTGCTCATAGTCTCTATCCCATAGAAAAGGTAGATCTCACTCCAAACAAAAATATCTTTGAAATCTTAAAAATTAAAGTTTCTCTTTTGAACTTAACATTTACTTATAGGAAGGTAAAAGCAAAGAATTACGACATCGCTGGGCAGTAATTCAAGAAGCCCTTTTACAAAGTTTTACCTCCAGCTTTCAATTAGAGGCTGCTATTTTCTCCTATAATCACAAATACGCTCAACGATGGAATTTTTCAGCCTTGCATCATTTCTTCTCTGAGGTAAATGCCTTTTCATACCAAACTATCTATTGGCATGAGAGTAATTAATATATTTCCGGATAATAATATATTTTTTTAAATAGGTAGTAGACGAAGATGAAGCGGAAGCATTTTTCATAGTATTATTACCAAAAATAATACAACTGGCTTTACAACTTCCGACCCTAATAACCGGAGCAATTCCTCTTTTAACTCGACACTCAAATGCATCAATCAGTTTGAGTCAATTGCAAGTTGCATCTTTGCTAGCGAACGCCTTCCTCTGTACTTTTCCGAGGCGAAATTCCACGAATCCACAATCGGAATATGCGAATTACCCATACATCAATTTCAATAAGTAAGTATAAGGTAATAAGATTTTGGATATTTGATTGATAAAGATTGATTTCAGTTAAATTTAATTTTCAGACTTTTCTCAGCGTTCAGAGAAAATAATCTCGATAAAAGCAGCTCGATAATGGAGAAATTGAAGTGCATTTTCCATTACTTTCGAAGAGTCACATCAAGAAGTTCGTATCAAAAGAAGTTCGTGAATTGCAGTTTTAGATTTACATCTTATTCAAATTTTCTATTTCAGCACCTACAGGCACTATAACTATTCAAAGAAAGTTTATTCCGAAGGAAGATTGTCCAAGGTGGAATCAACAGTCTCAAAAATTACCTTCCCTGCACATAACGAGTAAAGGTACTATTGAAACCGACGGAGCTGGTCTTCTTCAGGTCGATTTTGCCAATATGTGAGTTTTAGGACCATTGACTATTTCGCAGGAATTAAAACAACAAAATTGATGATATAAAAACTTATAAAAACTTTCTTTAATTAGGTACGTTGGTGGTGGAGTTCTTGGCTGGGGTTGTGTTCAAGAAGAGATTCGATTCGTCATCTGCCCTGAGTTGTTGGTAACCATGCTTGTTACAGAAGTTCTGGACGATACTGAAGCGCTCGTTATTAGCGGAATCGAGCGATTTAGTAAATACGAAGGTTACAGCAATTCTTTCAAATGGGCTGGTGATTTCATTGACGAAACGCCACTTGATCACAGTGGAAGGCGAAAAACTTCAGTCGTAGCGATCGACGCTTTGTCCTTTAAGCAACCAAATACTCAGTTTAAGATGAGTAATGTGATACGAGAACTTAACAAGGCAAGAATACTTTTAAAAAATTTAAGGTATTACATAATACCATAATGTCATAGTAATATAGCGATAATTATTTATAATTTTTTGTGCAGGCTTTCGTTGGATTCAACTGCCGTGATTCTCACAGGGACAATTTGCCAGCTGTAGCAACTGGAAATTGGGGTTGTGGCGTTTTTCATGGCAATCCTCAGTTAAAAGTCTTACTACAATTGATGGCAGCATCCGTTGCTGGTCGTTCGGTTGTTTACTTTACTTTCGGGGATGACGAACTAAGAGACAGTGTTTCTGACATGTATTGGCATCTCGTCCAACAGAATGTGGATATCGGTAAGAATTTTTATCTTATCGCGTTTCTTAAATTCTTTAATTTTTCTGAACATCCAGAATTTAATAATGTTTATTTATCTTAATTTGTTAAACAGGTCAGTTGTTTTCCTTACTATCACAGTACCATGAATCAATGTCCAGGTCCCATCGGGATTTTTATCGTTTTTTGTATAACAAAAGTAAAATGAAACCGATCTTGCATTACTTCAAGGTAATAAACCCGAATTCTGAAGTGGCCTCTGAGGCAAAGCATACGTCCTCAAAATCTTCTAGAACTTCAGAAAAAAGGAAGTACGCAAGCAGTACTTCAATTTCGAAGCAGAAGGAACACTTTACAGATGATGTGATAGCAAAACTGTTAGATAATGACGACGAGGATATGGAAGCAAAATTGATAGAGGCGGAAAAGAAAGCGAGTGAAGTTTTAAACCAAAAAAGTAACGATTTGAGTACTGAGAAAGATTTGAAGAGTAAGGAGAATGCAAAATCAAAGGATTTTATGAAAATAGCCAAACAAGAACTTTCTATTGAAAAGAAGCTTGTTGTAAATCTCAAGAGTGAAAACAATTGTAAAAATGGATCTCAGCAAGAAAATCAATCTGATGCAGCGCCTAAGAAAAAACTATCGCTTTGGGATTTGCCAGTGTATAAAAAATTATCCGAATCGAATAAATTGAGTAAAGATGTAGAACTTGATGATACGAAGATGACTGAACCAGAAGAGAACGTGTCTGAAAATAAAACGAAGAAACTAAGTCTAAAAAATCTGATTAAAGAAGAGTCGACTGAGCAAAGTAAATCACCCATGATTCAAAATAAAAGTTCTCCTAGTACGAAGAAAATTGCCCAAATGAAGATATCCGACTTTTTCTTGACAAATTTGTAAAAATTTGACTGTGACAGCATCACTTTTGTAAATAAATGTATACATAATAATAAAGTGCGAAAGTACCTATTTGTAAATACAATCGAGAAATTAAATATGTATGAGCTCAGAAAAATACTCATCTATTTTTACATCCTTCGTCAAAAAAAATCAAAACAAATTCTCATAAAGTACTCCATAATAAAAAATAAGCACATTATCTATAAAAATTTGAGCTTATTGGAGAGTTAATCTAAATCATATAAAAATTTATTTTAAAGTGTAACATTACTGATCTAAAATTTAATTTTTATTTTTAAATTCTTTTTTTCAAATTTCGCGCTAATTTCGAAGCAGACGCCAGTACAGTATCGACGTATCGCGTGTCGTGGGCCGAACCAAATGGAACCAAACGTCAAATGTCAAGATGGCTACTGCCACTGAAATATTAAACGCGCTTGGAGAAAAATTCATTTTCCGAAAGAAAATGTAGGACTTTTCACTTCGCAGACTGTCAAAGGTAATGTTGAATATCTTTACTGACCCTAGATGTGTCTTGTGTTAACCGGGCATCAAAGATATTGACATAAAATGTGGGCGGTTTCCAAGCAGAAAGCAGTGTGACATTCACATAATAATTTTGACAGGAGATAGACGTAAATATTGAATCGAATATGCTTGTCGGCTAATGACATCCGCACTATACCGCAATTGATGGCACTTAATGATCTTAATGATACATTTCAACTTTGCGCCAGCATTCAAAATAATTAGAGTAATTCTAGCTGTCCCAGTTTACAGTCTCTGCAATTTGATGTTTTAGGAGCAAGTCAGAGTTTCTAACGCGTATTAATCAAAATCCTTGAAATTTTTTAATCGCTCTTTTCCTCATTAGCACTTTCAATCAACATAATTTCCATAATATATATCCATAATAAATATAGAGTATCTTCTATATTTATTCCATCTTTCATGTTCTTCTTTATGCGAAATTTGTAAAATCGATGAGTAAAAATATTTCAAAATTTCCAGATGTTTTCTAAGTTTTGTAAATCTTTTTAAAATAACGAAATTCTCAAAAAATCAATTGAATTTTAGAAATTAATTTTATAATGTGTTCAACAATTGCGGCATGTAAATTTTATTTTATGACCTTTTAATTCGGATTTTGAATTTCAGTATGACTCGTTTTTATTTATTTATTTATTTTAATCCTTATTATTATTCTCTATTATATAAGTATGAGAAATTAATTTGTAAGTGTATGATATATTTTTTTAAAATTGTTCAATTGAATTACATATAACTTTTGAATTGAAGATTTTGGATTTGAAATTAGGACAAGCAATTGAACTAATTCTGTTTTACTTTTTCGTTTTATCATCTTTTATCACATATCGAAAGTAGAACATTAAACTTGTTTAACCTGAACTAGAAGCTACTTTGCATACTTAAATAATGACCCGCTATTATGCGAAGTATTGTCCTTTAGAAAAGACAAACAATAGTACGCATCAGTCCTTAAATATCTTCAATGTCAAATAAAATTTTTTGTGTCTTCAAACTACGATTAAATATTCTCAGGCATACTCATAATGATATAATAATTCCTTTTTAAGAGAAGCTGCGATTTTTATATTGATTGTCACAAGAATTATGTCATTTTTAATTTTAGAAATAAGGTCCTTTTCAAAGAAATTTGAAAAGTAAAACTTGAAGAGCGTGAATTTTGTAAAATTCAGTAGGGTTTTGGAATTTTTTTCAGCACATCAGAAAGAATGAACATAATGCGTAAATTGCGAGGGAGTGGAAGTGTTAGCGTGATGGGTTCCACAGGTAGTGGAAATTTAGATGATTGCGCTGGAGGAGCAAATCCTCAGCACACAGCACTAGGTCTCATGCATCTTAAAAAACTTTTTATGGAGTATAATCATCTTCCTCACACCCTCTCGGATTCTGAACGAGATGACAAACTCTACAACATGTTGCCATTATTTTGCAAGGTAAATCAATTCGGATAACAGATTTTGAAACAGGAAAAACTACTTATGATGCTCAATACTCATAATACTTCTTGCTTGACTTATATATTGTGCTGCTTAATCATTTTTTCAGACTGGTTATGCAAAATATTTCCAGACTGATTCATCAATAATTTAATATATATTATTTTTAAAAATATTTTGAACCAATATCTTTTAACCAATTCTACCTTATTGGAGTTAATATTCCGGAATAAATTTTTGAATTTTATTGTAAATTCTATCCAACTCACCCCAGGTGTTCAATTACACCTATGAGATATTTTTTACATACCACAGTATCAGACCTCAGAGTGGAAAAAGATCTCAACTCACACTTTTAAGTCTTCTTCTGAAAACCTGCTTAATCACGTTTTTTTTTTTAAAAAAGAAAAAAAAAGAAAATGAAATAATGAAATAAAAAATAAAATAAAAATAAATAAAAAAAATATCGTCATGTATAAAAATACGATTCAATGAACTCAAAGCTGCTTACACATGCAAATTTCTTATTTTTCTTATTCGAATCAGTGTTATTTTAAGGCTCGAAAAAAAATATCAATGGAAAAGCATTAAAAAAAACTTTTTCTCCAATCCTAAGGAACTGATATTTATAATATTTTTCTGATGAAAAAAAGATGTAAATAAAAGAAAATTGTCTTAAATATGAATATTTACAATTCAGGTATTCGGATCTAGTCCTTCTGGTGATATGAACGAAAAATTCTGGGATATTTTGCCGTTCACTCAGCAAGTATCTAAACTCATGGTATCAGAAATTAGACGAAAAGCGAGCAACCAGAGTACAGAAACAGCAAGTTGTGCTATTGTTAAATTTCTCGAAATTGAGAATAGCGAGGAATCGAGTAACGGGTGGATGTTACTATCAGCTCTGAACTTACTTGCAGCCGGAGAAACTTCCCTTATACAAGTAAGAAAATAAATTGAAATAATCCCCTGTAATTGAATAATTGATAAATTACTGATTCAAATAAAAACTACTTCATGTTTTTAAAAGGCGATGACTACTGCATCTGTTCCTTCAACATTGGTAAAATGCCTTTACTTGTTCTTTGATTTGCCTGAAATGAGTGAAGAAGAAGCGGACGTCGCTGATGCAAACAGTGAATTCACACCAAGGGAACGGAGGATATTGTTGCAAAAAATATTTGTTCAAGTAAATATATTTCTTTTTCAGTAATATATTATTTCAGTTATATACGTAAATATTGTTACATTTTCTTAAAATAGTACTTCCTTTTTTATAGTTGTTAGTGCGACTTTGCAGTCATCCATATCCAGCGGAAGAATTGGCTCGAAAAGACGATTTAACGTTACTTTTCTCAGCAATTACAAGCTTGTGTCCTCAGTATAATGTAATGTGGCGAAAAAGTGCCGCTGAAGTTCTTATGACTTTGTCAAGACACGGTCTTACGCAAAATGTTGTGTCCTACATCCACAGTAAGCAATTAAACACTGGATATAATTTCTTGAAATTAATCTTAATAAAATGCTTTGTTAAAAAATTTCATTACATTTTTTTAAAGATAAAGGATGCATCGCTCTTTGCATTGACAACATGCAGCGAGTTCCAGAGTTAGCACCACTTGAAGTGGTTGAAATGTTCGTCACAGTCTTTTGCTTCCTCAAAGACTCTAGCGAAGTTTCGCAAATGCTTTTAGACGACTTCCGGGCTTGCCAGGGTTATATATTTTTATCGGAATTCCTCTTGAAGTTAGTATTTCCAAGAATCTTATTAATTAAACTATTTTTTTTTACTCTAACATTCTGATACTTGATTTTATTGCAGACATGCACCGTCGAGATTAGAACAAGATAACAGAGCAGAAGCACAGGATGCTATCAGAAATTTGGTTTTAATGCTGGCCTCTCTGACAATGTGCGGTCACACAGAGTTAAAACCCAGTCAAGCAAGCATGGGTTCTCTCTTTCAAATATTTGGCTTCACTCTACCACAACCAAGCAATCGAGGTAATTTATTTTCATCCAAGTGCAACACTCTTTCAACTAACGTTACCTGAATAATTCATGAGCCGCCAATCATTATTTATTCTATTATTCTCTTTCAGGTGGAAGTGTTCGCAATATTCAAGCTTTTCAAGTACTGCAATCCGTTTTCGTGAAATCCAATTCGCCTCTTTTATGCTGTACGATACTTGACGCCATATCCAGCGTTTACCATAGCGATAATGCGAATTACTTTATTCTTGAAGGACAAAATACCCTCTCGCAATTCGCTGAGAAGATCCACTTAAAAAACCCCGAAATTCAGGAGAAGTTCTTTCAATTGTTGGAATTCATAGTTTTTCAATTAAACTTCGTGCCTTGTAAGGAACTCATATCCCTTTCGATATTACTGAAAACTAATAACTCGATTAGCTGCAGTATTATGTGCATGGAAACTCTTATCAATATTCTGAGGTAATTTTTTTGAAAATTAATTTTTAAAGATTTTTCAAGAGAAATTGCAATTCTAGGTAAGCCGATACTTAATACTGAATTTTTTGTAGACACAATACCATATTCAAGGATGTTTATAGAGAAGTAGGTCTCTTGGAAGTCTTTGTTAGTTGCCTACATCGCTACGCTACGCTTTTAAAAGATAAGCAAGCTGCTCAGGACCAGGGTTTGGGTATGTTTCTTTTATTTAAAAAAATTCTTATGACTCACATTGTTTAAACGAATAAGTCCTTATTAGTCTTTAACTTATTTTACAGAATATAAAATAAGCCCAGAAGATGAAAGACTAGGTGCCTTGATAATGGAAGCACTGACAACTTTATTGGCTGGTAATGTTCAAAATGCCAACGTCTTTAGAGAATGCGGAGGAGCTCGCTGTGCTCACAATCTTGTTCCCTACATGGATTGTCGTTATCAAGCTCTGGGAATTGTCCGAGAACTAATTCTGACAGCTGGAGGGGATGATGACATGGCCACTTTGTTAGGAGTCATGCACTCAGCGCCTCCAAATGCACTTGTTCTAAAAACTCATATATTAAAGGTACTATTATAAAGGTTTTATTATATATTAAGGTACTCATATATTAAAGGTTCTTTTATAAAGGTACTTTTATTTCCCTGACTTTTCTGTCAGGGAAATTTGTCTGAAAGTCAGGGAAAAGTCAGAGAAATATCAGGGAAAATGAAAAAATTGAATCTAAAAAAATAATCAATTGTCAATTATATCACATTGACCTGCATTTACATTTCAGTCTCTCCTTGCTTGCCTTCGAGAATCTCACCGAACTAGGACAGTTTTCCGTAAAGTTGGTGGATTCGTTTATGTGATGTCTGTCCTCGTTTCTTTGGAAGGTCAATTGGGATCTCAGCAACCTCAAGCATGCGAACCTTGCAACGAAGTTCCGCAGAGAAGTCCCCAGGATGAATCTCAATTATTGACTCTCTTATATGTCGTCTTTCACACTATAAGTACTGCCATGCGCTTCGAACCAGCAAACGCGAAATTCTTTCATCACGAGATTTGCCAGTCAAGTTTGTGTGACACTCTGCGTCTTCTGGGCTGCTTTTCTACGCAAACTAAACTCTCTGAAACAGACGTGGAAACAACTCACAACTTCCACAATATCTTGCTTGCTTTGTTCACAGGAAGTACTCTCGACCCAGCATTTCCAAGTGAAATACCACAGACTCTTGGGTACGCGTGTTTACTTCTGCGCCTGTTGTATGACGTCGCACTCGATGCCTTTGATAAACCAAATTTGGCTGGAGTCGGTATGAGATCACCAAGTCACAGACAAAGCAGCGTTGAGAATCCAAAGTCTGTTGATTCGCCCCTTGCTGCAAAAAGAAACGCTGTCAATTCTCTAAATTTAAGTCCCCCGGTTCCAGAGCCTATTATTGTTCATCCTGGAATCGTTGTCGGGATGCTGCATCTCTTGCCCTCGATATCAGATGAGTGGAATCCACAAATCGCTCTCGCTCTTCAATTGTACGTAGCCGAGGTGATAAAAAGTTTGGTTCGTTCGGAGAGAAATCAGCAAATAATGTGCGAGGCTGGAATGGCTGGGGAATTGTTATCAATGGGGAGAATTGCTCTTCAGGACGAAACGCATCCACTTCATCAACCTCTGCAGTATATTATCGAACGTCTTGCAGCTCAGGCTTTAGAACCAAGAGACCTGAGGGAGTTCCTCAGACTTGGTGATCCTTTGTGTTGCATATCCTTGGATGATATTGAGCCAAATAAACCGAAAGGTGGACCAGTTCCTCTCACTCGGATCAAAACTCTGGTGTCAATGACGACGCCAAAGGATTTTAGAGCTCATGGATCTTGCACATTGCCTCCGTTTGTTGAATTTGACATGAGCGCTGAAGGTTTTGCTTGCTTATACCTTCCGAGTGTTGCGCCACAGAGTACAACACCTCCTACAGTCGTGTCTGCTGATAATAGCGTTGTTGGTGGAATTGGATCTGGTAAGTTTAGATTTCGGTTCTCGGCAAATTTTAAAATGAAAAGATGATATTTTTCACCAATAATATTTGTCTTAAATTTATTTTCAGGGGACCGACCTTTTCCACCGCAGACTGGGTTAACGTATAGTACGTGGATATGTGTGGACAAATTTAGTGATCCTAGAACAGATCCGCACTGTGTTAGGCTGCTGACATTAGTTCGAAGTGTTTCTGCGTCGAAAGACTTGATCTGCCTTACGGCCGTTCTTAGTGCCAGGGATAAAGCCATAATTATTTCTACCCAGGAAACTCCTCTGCCTCAAAGTATGATAATTTCCTATTTTTTCTATCAAAAATAAATATTTACTGATGTTCATTTTGAAACGCGCTACATTTTGTCAGTGCAAAGAGCGATACATACTTTATCTTTGAGCATTAAGAGTAAACTCGACCATTAGGTGTTCAATGAGATAATTTGTTTCCCCACCCTAGTGGCTGAACTTCCTTTCAGTTATTTAACTCTTACGAACGCATCTTTAGATGTTGGCGAATGGGAACCAGAGGGGACAGAAGAATGTGGAGCAAGAGTTTGGTGTCCGGATTTACTTCATGAAGGACAGTGGCATCACATTGCAATTGTTTTAAATCGTGCTGTTTTGAAAAATTCCAGTTTTTCCTTGTACCTGGATGGACAACAAATTTACAGTCAAAAGGTAATTTCGATTAGGGTTTTTTATATTAAGGGGGTCCTCTAGTGTCAAGGCCTTTTTTTAAAGGCTTTTTTACATTTTTTTTTTCTAATAAACTATTGAAATAAAACAATGTATAATATGTACATCATTTTTATTCATATTTCAACTATCTTTGTGATTTTTCTTGAGCCAATATATTTTATATAAAAAGAGATACTGCGCCCAACAGGACCCCATAAAAAAAAGATGCTGCAACTGCTGCCATGACACCGGCCATTCTGCTTATCTGAAATCAAAAAATCAAACATCATTTTACTTGTGAGACTTGAGGCTCTACATGGAACCAAAATTAAGTCAAAATTCCAAAAATAATAATGTTTTTTCCGCTTTAGAAAAAAAAGTTCAAATTTTTGCGCTTTTTTGGGGGACTATTTAGCTGTTAAAAAAAAAGTTACGAAGCAATCTTAATTATTTTGGTTCATCTGGTAACTATGTATATACTAAAGATACTGTATAAATTTGAGCAGAATCGGTTAAGAATCGGTTCAGCAACTTTCTCTTCTCTCTTTGAAATCCGGGCTTGTTTTACTGTCTCTTTCAAGCGTCTCAATCGCCTTGCCCTGCTGAGCGGACTCCTGTGCGCTCCGTATACCTGCTCCGTTTTACGTTTATAATTTTTGAACGGCTTTAAATTTCGAAAAATCCTTTTATACACGTCTTCTAAACATGTTTAAGATGTGATTAATGTAAAAAAATCGATTTTTTTGACCCGAGACACTAGAGGACCCCCTTAAGAAAAATAATAAACGGAAATAATAACATAGAAGGAAATTGAAATAATTGTGTAACTTCTAGCTTCATTATATATCACAAACGTCTGGAGGTGGTGCAGCAAATTTAACTGTAGCTGCTCCAGTCTATGGATATATCGGGACTCCACCATGTTGGCGTCGATATTCAAGACTAACTTGGAAGCAAGGACCTTGCCACCTCGTGGAAGAGGTTTTCAATTCCCATAGTATTGCCACATTATTTAAACTTGGACCACATTACATGGGGAGTTTACAAGCTCCACAGCTAATTGGTAAATGTAAAAAAATAAAAAACATAAATAAAAACCATATAAAAGAGGTAAACATTTAAAACAGGTAATACAAACTTCTTTCTCTCATTATTTAGGCCCGGAACCTTTGACATCACTCGTTTCGGAAGAGAAGGTTGTCTTTGGCTTAAATGCAAAGGCAGTAACAACTTTAACATTGGCGAAAATTCGAAAAGTGTACAGAAGAGCTGACAATAAGGCGATAGCCAAGCAGGTAGCTTTTGATTTTTTTAATTATATCTATTTTAACAACTCCACTGTAATCCCTAAATTTAAAAAACTGTCTTTAACAGCTTGGCATGTCCTCACATGAAAACGCCACGCCTATTAGAGTTTTGCATAATTCAGCTGGACATCTAAGTGGTCCGGCAAGATGTTTGGGCGGTGTTGTTGTTGGATATCTTGGTGTCCGAGTTTTCAATCCACGTCCTGTTGCGATCATGATTGATAACGTTGGCGGATGTTCAGTGTTGCTAGGTAATATAGTTTTTCAACTATGAAGTTAAAGCAAAATTAAATAGGTAAAATTCAGTTTTGAATAGGAAAATTTTTTTTTTAACAGGAATGATAGCAATGATGCAAGACGTGGAATCTTTATACGCTGCTGTTAAAGCTTTGGTCTGCGTTGTTAGATCGAATCAAGCAGCTCAACAAGAAATGGATAGACGCAGAGGATATCAAACTTTGGCGATGTTACTTAGACGAAAATGTCCTCTTCTTAACAGTCATATTCTTCACCTAACTTTCAGTTTGGTGGGAACTGTTGACAGTGGAAGAGAAACGAGTGCAATTCCAAACGTGACTGCTTTCCAAGATCTTCTGTGTGACTTGCAGGTGAAAAACCTTTGCAATATTCCTTTTTATATTTTAATTTTCAAGTTCAAAGACTTTACAAGGTGGCTACATGTCAGGGAAGTCAGGGAGATGTCAGGAAAACAAAATTTGTCAGGAAAATCAGGAAAATGTCAGAGGAATTGAAAAATTGAATCTTGTGGCCACCCTGCTTTAATTTTATCGAAAATATGTGTTTTTTGCCTCTTAGGTCTGGCATGAGGCACCCGGAGAATTACTGCGTTCTCTTCTGGAACATTTGTACGAATTGATAGCAGAATCCAGTGAAAAGCGAACCAATTTGCGGTTGATGAGAGACTTGCAGTTGGTTCATAAACTGTTGCACATTTTGGGAGATGTCAAGCAAAACTCCACGAGACAAGTACTCTTAGCGTTGCTTAGCATTCTTTTGAGTCAGCCACGCCAGGCTGATCTTTTATGGTAATTCATTTTTCATTGGAAACTTGTTTCTATATTGGAAAGTTAATTGATAAGTAACTCTTTTTATTCAATGTTATTCTAGGTTTGGACAGTATATAGTATCGACGCTGCCGCTGTCTTCTGAAAAGCACCTGGTCCCACGTGAAGGCGAAGGAAATAAAGAAAGCGAGGGAGAAAGCATTCTTCTCAGAAATCGATGTCTACAACTCTTCCATTCTCTATTATTCAACGGTTCTAAATTGAACACAAAGTAAGTAGACATTTAATATTTCAAGATAACTTTTAAAAACTAGATTTATTGTATTTAATTATTTGAAATATTTTCAGCATGTGCGATGAGGTAGCGAAAGTTCTAGGATTAGATTGGGTTTTACTCTTCCTTCAACCCGGACTTCACAGTAGCACTGTAGTCTGGGGCTTACGAATACTGGTTGCCGTTTGTTCAGTGCAATCGATACTACTAAAGTTCAGGGAAGGAACTAGTAATGGTGGTTGGTTGAGACACACAGACCATAACAAAGTGGCCTTGGCTCTCGGTACATGATACTTTTTACTTAAATTATTTGAATTATAAATCATAGACTAAAGCCTCTTGTATCAATTTTCTTATATTTCACGACTTTCTAGGTTGCAATCAACAAGTTTCCGGGGGAGAAAGCAAATCCACAAGCCTACACGTTCCAGGATTCCAACACTTAGGATGGTTACTTCCTCAACACGTGGATCTCGTTCCAGAACTCTACTTTTTATTTATTGCTCTCATGATGGGACAACCCATAAAATTACTACCAGCAGATTCTAAGTTAGATCTCGACAACGTTTGGAACTTTATGTTCGGGATGCCAGTGAATCACTCCCTCTCATCTTATGCCAGTCGCATCAACCTTTGTCCCGAGGCTGTAGTCACTTTGCTAGCGATGGTTCGCACGATGGTTAATCGCTTTACAAACTCCCCAGATACTTTACCCGAGTGGCTTCACGATTATCCCGTGACGATAATACAGTTTCTCTTTTTCTTGTATCATAACTTCACAGACTTCATGCAGGTTTTCATGTCCGCTGAAGTTCTGGGCGGCTTGGCAGGAACTTTGTTTCCAAAACCGCTGAGTTGTAGTCAAGACAGCAGTGGAGCAAGTACTCCAGCAGATGAAGAGCCAGTTCTAGTCAGATCTCCCTCTAAAGATGTAGGCCTTACAAATCATCCAGTGCGGAAATTTGTCATGGATTTTCTGCGAGTCATCGTTGTGGATTCTCTTTCTCTACCCGTGTCTGCAAAATCTCCTCCAGCAATTGATCTTGTTCTGGAAGCTTGGCCTGAACACGCTTCCACTGGGCAGCAGATCACCTTCCAAACTGAGGTTTTGTCTATCTTAATGGAGCATTTGTTGGCAGCAGACGTTCTAATTGGAGAGCAAGCAGCTCTGCCAGTGGTTCCTGGTGGATCCATAAACAACATCATCAACAACGTCTGTTACGTCGCCGCTCGAATCGTTGACAAACTCTGGCAAGGATCACTAACCAAGGATCCTCACGAAATCTTCGACTTTATCGTGAAGCTAATTGGACAAGCAAAAAGAAGACCTGGAGCTGTGAGCATGGAAGGTCTTCATCATTGTCTTAATAGAACGATCCTCTTTCTCTTATCAAGATCCACGGAATCCACTCCCGATCAAATGGCAGTTCTACAGGCTCTTCATAAATTAACTGAACACAGAGTTCTAGTTTTTGGTGCCGGTAACCATGAACTAGAATTCTACGGCTGCCTGACTTACTGTTTACTGCAGCTAACAGCAGACATCAAGATCATGCTCGACACGAACATGAAAACGACCTGGCACGTAAATCCACAAGTGGAATCAAGCGACGATAGATTAACAGCTCACCAGGGTCACAATTTGATGTCTGTTGCGGCTACAAGAGTCTGGGAGGAACTTTACGTTTGCAAGAAACCTGCTATCGAAGAAGTTTTTAAAGTTACCCTTCCAACTCCTGTGGGAAACGAACGAGCACCAGAGTTGTCTTTAGTGAGGGATCAAGTCCACGAGGCAGCTACTAGGCTTTGGTTAAACTATGTAGTTTTGGAAAGAAAAGCGTCATACAGAGTCCCATGGGAATTGCACAATCAAATCCAGTCAAAGATCCAGAAGGTGACTGGTGGATTGACGAGACTCGCGAGTAGGACAAAGGTCAGAAAAGAAGAATCAATTCGTGTGAGGCTCAGGTTGCATCAGAGCACTGTCGCTCAGTGGACGGAACAGCACGTTGGATTGGTAAGAGAACTGGCAGCATCCAAGCGACTGCAGCATCAACAAACTTATCAGCACACGCAGCGTTACGTTTATCAAGAGTGGTTGCAGACTGAAACGGAACTGACGAGAGAGAGAGGATTGTGGGGACCTCCAACACCAACTGTTTTAGATAAATGGATGCTTGATATGACCGAAGGTCCTTGCAGAATGCGGAAGAAAATGATGAAGAATGAACTCTTTTATATCCACTACCCATATCGACCTGAATTGGAGCATCCTGATAACAAGCAATTGAAGTACAAAGTAGCAACGAGTATTGATAGTAAAGATTACTATTTAAAACAACTAGGAAACTCATCGGGAATGTTCGAGAGGGAAAGAGATCCAGTTATAGATGACACACCTCTTAATGTTAATGAAACCTCGACTGAAAGCGATCCTCCGATGGTACCTTGCACTTTGGAAAGACACGCGAGTGAGCCAGATGAAGCACCTGAAGATAATGAGCAGGAGGAGGAAAATAATCAAACCATACCCGATAATCAAACCTTGCTTAGATTATTGGAAGAACATGAAAAGATCAGCCACATGTTCAGAGTCGCGAGGATACAAGGTTTAGATACTACTGAAGGGCTCTTGTTATTTGGCAAGGAACACTTTTATGTAATCGATGGCTTTACTTTGCTAAAATCTAGAGAAATTAGAGACATTGAGAGTTTACCGGAAGCTTATGAACCGATTTTGCCTTCGCCAGGATCACCTAGGAGATCAAGGGCTATGAGGCAGTGTTCCAAGTTTAATTATGAAGATATTCGAGAAGTGCACAAAAGAAGGTATCTCTTACAACCAATGGCCTTGGAGGTTTTTAGTGGAGATGGTAGGAATTATTTACTGGCTTTTCCGAGGAAGGTTCGGAATAAGGTGTATCAGAGATTCATGACCTTTGCTACTGCCATCGCTGATAGCGCACAGCAATCTGTCGCTGGACAGAAGAGAACTGCGAATGTGGAACAAGCGACTGGGTTGCTCTCCAATCTGATTGGAGAGACTTCTGTTACTCAAAGATGGGTGAGAGGCGAAATATCGAACTTTCAGTATTTAATGCATTTAAATACACTGGCTGGTCGAAGCTACAATGATCTCATGCAATATCCAATTTTTCCTTGGATCTTAGCCGACTATGACAGTGAGGAACTTGATTTGACGGATCCGATGACGTTTCGAGATTTTGGAAAGCCGATGGGAGCACAGAGTCCAGAAAGACTTCTGCAGTTTAAGAAAAGGTACAAAGAATGGGACGACCCGCATGGAGAGACTCCACCATATCACTATGGAACTCATTATTCATCAGCGATGATTGTTTGTTCGTATTTGGTGAGAATGGAACCCTTCACGCAGCATTTTCTAAGACTGCAAGGCGGTCATTTTGACCTGGCTGATAGAATGTTCAATAGTATAAAGGAAGCTTGGCTCTCGGCTTCGAAGCACAACATGGCAGATGTCAAGGAACTTATTCCAGAGTTCTTCTACTTACCGGAGTTTCTTATTAATTCCAATCACTTCGATCTGGGTTCTAAGCAAAGCGGTGTTCAACTTGGGGACATTGTCCTTCCGCCCTGGGCGAAACAGGATCCTCGAGAATTTATCAGAGTTCATAGACTGGCTTTAGAATGCGACTATGTTTCGCAGCATCTTCATCAGTGGATTGATCTGATCTTTGGATGCAAGCAAAACGGCCCTGGAGCCGTTGAGGCTGTTAACGTCTTCCATCATCTTTTTTACGAAGGCAATGTTGATATTTACAAGTAAGTTGAAAATCAAGTTTAGGTATAGTGAATTTCTAATTACTAATTATTAATGAATTCATATATGTTTTAGTATTGACGATCCTCTTAAGAAAAATGCGACGATTGGCTTTATCAACAACTTCGGTCAAATTCCGAAACAACTTTTCAAGAAACCTCATCCAGCTAAAAAGATGACTCAACGAACAAGTGTCATTGATCCAGGACCGATCACTCCGGGTCTTAGTATTACAACCTCTGACAGATTATTCTTCCATAATCTTGATAACTTGAAACCCTCTCTTCAGCCAATAAAAGGTTTGCTATGAAAATTAAAACTATTTGAATCTAGGTCTCGTTGTGAAAATTATTCTTGTAACTATATCAATGTTTCCATTCTGCAGAACTGAAAAGTCCCGTTGGACAGATTCTTCATGTCGACAAGGCTATATTAGCTGTCGAGCAAAACAAAACCCTAATTCCTCCTACGTACAACAAGTACGTCGCTTGGGGTTTTGCTGATCATTCTCTGAGAATAGGTAACTATGACAGTGACAAGGCGATATTTGTCTGTGAAACTATGATGCAAAGCAGCGGAGAAATTGTGGCATGTGTCTGTCCATCGTCAAAACTTATAGTCACTGCTGGAACAAGTTCTGTGAGTATTCAGAAGAAACAGAAATTTGAATAACACTTGCCTCTTGCAACGTATCCTATCTAACTTACTGTTCTTTTTTAATCAGGTGGTAACTGTTTGGGAGTACGCGAGACGACAACTCTCGATAAAACAATGTCTATATGGACACACTGATGCGGTTACATGTTTGTCATCGAGTCCCGCTTACAACGTCATTGTTTCTGGATCGAGAGACGGTACTGCTATTATTTGGGATCTCTCGCGCTGTTTGTTCGTGAGGCAACTTAGAGGACATGCGGGACCCGTAGCTGCTGTTGCTATTAATGATCTAACGGTAATTAAAAAAATATTCTCAGTGGGCAAAAGAATTAAGGATGTCTTCAAGACGTCTTTGGGACATCCCTAAGACGTCTATTTTACGTCTATTTACTTATTTATATATTTGAAGGGTGATATTGCTACTTGTGCTGCTACATGGCTACATGTGTGGAGCATCAATGGAGAAGAACTGGCAAGTGTTAATACTTGTGTGGGCAGAGCTGATAGAATGCAACAAATTCTCTGTGTCGCTTTTAGTCAGACACATGAATGGGATTCTCAAAACGTTATAATGACGGGGTCAACTGACGGCGTTGCACGAGTGAGTAAAACTAATAGGAAGTTGTCTTTCTGCAAGCTTTAGACAAGTTGGCCGAATTAATATATATAATTAAAAATCTTGCAGATGTGGTCAATGGATTACGTTCAAGTACCAGGGGAAGAGGATAGACCAGAGGTAGCAGAAACTGAAAATGTCAAGAAATCAGAACAAATCAAGGAAGAAAATAAGACCGAAAGCACGAAGAAGAGAGTTCATGAGTTAGTGAAGCAAATGAGTATTTCCGCTGAAGGTTCAGGTATAGTAACTGTTTAAGATTTTTTTTCTGATCCACTTTGCTGAAGTTTAATTCTAACACTCTTTTTGGTTTTGAATGTAGGAGCCCTTGCGAAAAGTGGTTCTGAGAGTAGCCTATCAGAAACAGAAAATACTAAAGAAGCTTCGAGATCACAGGAGGAGAAAGAAGAATGTTCAGATAACGAATCGAGCAATGGATCTGGCAATAAGCTCTCTCCTCAGAGTAATACCTCATCGGCAGTAGTACTTAGGAGAAAAAGTCGAGGTAATCCCTTGTTTAGGAAGAGTGAAGGTGGCGGACGAGCTGATAGTGAAGGCACTCAAATTAGGTGCGTATTTTAATAATTAGACATTTGCAAAACCGGAATATATGATGGAAAATATGTAGATTAATTACTTTCTTGTTATTTATTTTTAGTGCATCTACAAGCAGTACTACGGATGGCGAAGGTGCATTGAGAACGAGTAAAAGCGATACAAGTTTAACGGATAGTTTTGTGGTAGTGACGGAAGCGGATACCAAACCGAAAAAGATTAATCCGCAGAATATTTTGAGAGATGGATTCAAGTGGCAAAGACAGCTGGTATTCCGAAGTAAGCTGACAATGCACACTGCCTATGATCGCAAGGATAATGCTGAGCCTGCTTCCATCACTGCCCTTGCAGTCTCAAGGTAATTTAACTTGATGTTTAAATTAAATAGATGTGGAAAAAATTGTAATCTAATAAAATCTTTAATTCTAGGGATCATAGAACTATTTACGTCGGTGACACCAGAGGACGAGTATTTTCCTGGAGTGTATGTGAACAACCAGGTCGAACAGTTGCTGATCATTGGTTGAAGGACGAAGGAGCAGATTCTTGCGTGGGTTGCGGAGTGAGATTTACTCTCTATGAGAGGAGACATCATTGTCGAAATTGTGGACAAGTTTTCTGCAATAGGTAAGATCCTTTAATCTAATTATAAAACTCATTTCTCTTTGTGTGCTTCGGTTTTAAAATGAATCGAAAAACTGTGTAAATTCAGGTGTAGCAGATTCGAGTCCAAGATTTCTAGACTCGGAATTTTAAAACCGGTAAGAGTCTGTCAAGGTTGCCATTCTACCCTGCGATCGCAGCATTCTACAGACAGCAATACTTAGTAAAATTAGTAGTAAAAATACTGTTGTTCAGATAAATTCGTCAAATTCAGAGGATTTGTACATAGCAACGAGAAAGAGAAATTTTTCGTTTTTATAATTTTTGTAAATGGAATCAATTTTTAATTCGTTTGCGAGTCAAATGTTTATATTATTTGATTTGCAGACATTTCAGATAATATATAGTTTTAGTGTAATAGATCACAATCGTTACAGTTATAAAATATTAGCCGGGCGAAAAGTTCTTTTCGCAATTTAGTCTCACCGTTAAAATTACACAACTTAAGACACAGCTTATTCTTCCAATAATTCACATGTAGCTTCAGTCTAGAGACCTTTTTAAATATTTAACTTGTTAAGTAAATTAAATTAATGCTTTATTTTTATCTGATTTTTATCTTTATTGTTATTTTAAACTTTGATTGATATTTTAATTTCTTTACGATTTTTTCGAAATTCATTTGAGCAATCTAGTTTTCAGTTTAAATAAGATTGTCTAGTTTATTGGAATATGATGTACAAGAACAAATCCTTATCGTAGTCGAGAAGTTGAGACGAATGATAAAAATTTCTCAAGTTGGAAAAGTAGTCGCATTTGCGTTCTACAGAAAAAAAATCTTTCTATTTTATAAACACTTGTGAGACAAGGAAAGAAAGGTGCAATTGTAAACAAACTCATTGTGAGCTCTTAGGCTTATTCAAATAGCATACACAACTCTATAATAGACAATACTGTACCTTCATAGGAAAATTGGAATAATAGTTTCTACTAGCTTAATATACAAGCAACTGATATTATAAAAATCCATTTACTTGTTTACAAGTTAATGCGAAAATATTTATATGTATCGTGTATAAAAAAACCTGCAGGATTGATCGAGTAGAGACGATTTTTGCTTTCGTTTTAAGAGTAAAATAAGATTGAGAGATGCTTGATTTTTTTAAACATAATATTGCGAAAAAAGACTCAGAAAATGTCAATCATTTTTTTAAACAAAGCGGGCGATTAACCAACTGGATAATACGCCAATTTTTAAAGGCTTAAAGAAAAAGGACAGGACTTTGTAAAGTGTGATGTAGTCTTAAATCGTTTAGTTTGAGAAACTTGAAGTTGATTCAAAATTGAAGGCCACTTTTAAAACTTTATAAACGAACAACTTCTTCTTTTAATCCTCTATGGACTCTCGTCGTGTAAAAATCGATTTATTTTATTAATTGTTTCTAAATTAGCGTTTATATTTATAGTTGAGTTTATGATATGTGTGTAATCATGTGTTCTTATTGTCTTGTTGTAATTATTATAATCAAGACACACAATTCCGATGTTTTGTGATCGCCCAACTCACAACGGATATGAAGTTATGTGGTGTAATTTATAAATATTACATTAGAAGAATTTATACATATAAATATGCTGTATCGATGGCACAAGATTAATTTCTAGTCAAATTTTCTTTTTAATGCCTTTGAACTCCCGTTGGGTATCAAAGGAAAAATCTTTTTTGTGAAAACCTTATTTCGGTATTCCTTAACAGTATTATTTAAAATTGATTTTTTATATCGTTTGTATATACTATATTTATAATAGGGAGTCTTTTTATAATGATCAATTGTATATTTTTTTACACAAGTGAAAATCTTCTGGAATGAAAAATCCACGGATAATGGTTGGTTGATCGCAGGCTTTGCTGCAAACAATTTTAATCACGTCTCTTACATCTCACCGATTACTAATTAATTAATGAGAATAAGACTTGACTTTTTTACAATAAATCGAGTTCCAACAATCTTCAGAGAATTAAACTCTGAACGCCTAATTTCATGTTTTCAACTTACATTTTTGTACCTGCAGCATATTTTTGAATCTGCAATAACGACAAGACTTGAACTGAATTTATTGACGTTGCTGAAATTTTAAGATTAGTAAAGTGTCAATAATTTCACTCAAATTCAAGTCTCAGGTTTATAACATTTTTTCATGTTGACTCGATAAAGCGCAGCAAAGCGAACAATTGACTAATGATTTTTCTTCTCTGACTTTATGAATGTTTCCTCTTAAAATCAGCATCTCAAATTTGTATTTATTAAGAGCGAGAGAATATTAGGGTTCAAAGCCTAAATCAAAAATTTGATTTCTTGAAAGATTTGAATTTTTATTTTCAAGAATAAGTATTTCTAATTTTGTAACTTCTGTATTTTCCAATATTAGGAGAATTAAAATTTTAAATTTAAATATTTAATTTAAAGTATCTAATTCAAATATTTTTTAAGTAAAATAAAAATATTGAATTTTGAAGTCAGATTTTGAATTCTTCATTTTATGCAAAAAGTATCGAAACTAAATATTTTTTCGCTCTGTACGCAATCTTATATTTGAAAAAAGTGTAGTGCTACAGAGCGAAAAATTATTTATCTTTAATTTTCGTTGAGTAAAATGGAGAATGGAATTTTGAGCTTAACATTTTGTTCCAACGCCATTAAAGAAAAATGTTTTGATTTCGGCTGGGTACCCTAGTAATAATTTGTATCATTGAAGAGTACGCGATAGCTTCTTTCACGTGGATGGCAAATGTATTCATTTAATTGGAATTGATATGTGTTTTGATAGAAACGCAATATCGAACAATCAAATTTTATTTTGTATATATAAATGGAAACGATAAAGAGAAATTGATCCTTGCTCGTGTAGCCATGTACGATAATAATATAGATTAATATTAGCGATTAGAGCGATTACATTCAGTGTATCGCAGTGCCCATGTGAATATACGTGTACGCGTATGAATTATAATTATAAACTTCGAATAAAAAACGAATATATTATATATATGTATGTATACATAACAATGAAATCATGATTTACATTGTATGTAATTAGATCTATAGTAGCTAGTAATCGAAAGATACTGTATAGTAGATGTTCAATAGAATCGTATGTGAGTGGGCTAAAATTGACCGACTTTTTATTATTTTCATTTACAAAAGAGAAAATTTTTTCTCTTTCCCAGGCCAATCAAGTAATTATGTGGTATATACTTAAAAATCGCGATATAAATTAATTTTACGAAATAAATAATATTGAAAACATTTTACAATCAGTAATAAATTAAAACATGTCTACAGATCCAAAATCTTCCAAATCTTTGTTTTTACTAGATACTATAAAATTACTTGTGTAATTTAATTTATAATATTCACATATTTCAGATTAGCGACGCCACTTTATTTTATCAGCTTCTGCTGTAGAATTTTTGCTGTATTCATCATCTGAATAGATGTCAGACTCTTCATTATAAATCGTCCCCTTCTGGGTTGAGTTAAATAAAATTTGCCTCTCAAGATTTTCGAAATCTGCCGTAGTTGAGAGGTCTGAATCTTCCTCGGAAGCTGATGGAATTTTTTCCACTCTTCCTTTCTTCTGGTTTCTATAACTTACGCCTTCCTGAGATTTCCTTTTCAATTCCGGTTTTTGATGATCATTTGACGTAGGTAGGATTTCTTCATTCTCTTCTACTCTTTTCTTCTTTTTTGCCTCCTCTATGTTTGAACCCTCCTGAACTTTTCTTTTTAAGATAGACTTCGTCTCTGTTCTAGGAAACGTTTTTTCGTTTCTCAAATCGTTGGGGTTTTGACGAAGATCATTCATTGAGAAAGATCTTCTCAATGAAGGTCGCTCATCAGTACTGTTGAGATTTTCTAATGCTGAAGTTGTGTTGAGTACTTTAGACATTAACTTAAACTTAGTCCCCATTGTAGGAAGTATAATTACCTCATCCTCACTGGATGAACTAGCTTTTCTGGTACTTTCTTCATCTGAATTGGTATCACTTTCTTCGTCATTTAGAAACTCATTCACGATTTCTGGATCATTTTGTCCGAGAGGAGCATATTCCATTTCAGTACTCGGCAATGTTAGATAAATCTTTGGCTTAATCAGACTCTTATTAGTTACATTCACTTCTGCTGTTGAATCAAGTGTTTTCGAACCACTGAAATGTGCTTCTCTATTTTCTAATGGATCATTTGGTGATTTTGAATTTCTTGAGTTAGGATTTTCAGCTTGATTTCTTCTCGGACTGACTTGAGAAACTGGTTCTTCTTTGTTTTCTGCAGAATCTTTACTGAGCGGAACATCGTCTGGTTTTTTAGTACCTCTCGGATTAGGACTTCTAACTGGATTCCTCCTCGGATTGGGACTTCTAGCTGGATTCCTTCCCGATCTTTTGTTTGGAACTGATTGATCAAAGTCTTCATCTTCTAAATCCTCATTTCTAAATAGAAAACCTTTATGTTTACTCAAATTTTTCGGATTAGGATTTTTAGATTGATTTTTCTTAGGATTAGGACTTTTGGCTTGATTTTGTCTAGGATTAGGACTTCTAGCTGGATTCGTCTTTAGATTAGGACTTTTAGATTGATTTTTCTTAGGATTAGGACTTCTAG